>OY992538.1:224859990-225299876 GCA_963921195.1 Pegoplata infirma
GTCTGTCTGTCTGTCTGTCTGTCTGTCTGTCTGTCTGTCTGTCTGTCTGTCTGTCTGTCTGTCTGTCTGTCTGTCTGTCTGTCTGTCTGTCTGTCTGTCTGTCTGTCTGTCTGTCTGTCTGTCTGTCTGTCTGTCTGTCTGTCTGTCTGTCTGTCTGTCTGTCTGTCTGTCTGTCTGTCTGTCTGTCTGTCTGTCTGTCTGTCTGTCTGTCTGTCTGTCTGTCTGTCTGTCTGTCTGTCTGTCTGTCTGTCTGTCTGTCTGTCTGTCTGTCTGTCTGTCTGTCTGTCTGTCTGTCTGTCTGTCTGTCTGTCTGTCTGTCTGTCTGTCTGTCTGTCTGTCTGTCTGTCTGTCTGTCTGTCTGTCTGTCTGTCTGTCTGTCTGTCTGTCTGTCTGTCTGTCTGTCTGTCTGTCTGTCTGTCTGTCTGTCTGTCTGTCTGTCTGTCTGTCTGTCTGTCTGTCTGTCTGTCTGTCTGTCTGTCTGTCTGTCTGTCTGTCTGTCTGTCTGTCTGTCTGTCTGTCTGTCTGTCTGTCTGTCTGTCTGTCTGTCTGTCTGTCTGTCTGTCTGTCTGTCTGTCTGTCTGTCTGTCTGTCTGTCTGTCTGTCTGTCTGTCTGTCTGTCTGTCTGTCTGTCTGTCTGTCTGTCTGTCTGTCTGTCTGTCTGTCTGTCTGTCTGTCTGTCTGTCTGTCTGTCTGTCTGTCTGTCTGTCTGTCTGTCTGTCTGTCTGTCTGTCTGTCTGTCTGTCTGTCTGTCTGTCTGTCTGTCTGTCTGTCTGTCTGTCTGTCTGTCTGTCTGTCTGTCTGTCTGTCTGTCTGTCTGTCTGTCTGTCTGTCTGTCTGTCTGTCTGTCTGTCTGTCTGTCTGTCTGTCTGTCTGTCTGTCTGTCTGTCTGTCTGTCTGTCTGTCTGTCTGTCTGTCTGTCTGTCTGTCTGTCTGTCTGTCTGTCTGTCTGTCTGTCTGTCTGTCTGTCTGTCTGTCTGTCTGTCTGTCTGTCTGTCTGTCTGTCTGTCTGTCTGTCTGTCTGTCTGTCTGTCTGTCTGTCTGTCTGTCTGTCTGTCTGTCTGTCTGTCTGTCTGTCTGTCTGTCTGTCTGTCTGTCTGTCTGTCTGTCTGTCTGTCTGTCTGTCTGTCTGTCTGTCTGTCTGTCTGTCTGTCTGTCTGTCTGTCTGTCTGTCTGTCTGTCTGTCTGTCTGTCTGTCTGTCTGTCTGTCTGTCTGTCTGTCTGTCTGTCTGTCTGTCTGTCTGTCTGTCTGTCTGTCTGTCTGTCTGTCTGTCTGTCTGTCTGTCTGTCTGTCTGTCTGTCTGTCTGTCTGTCTGTCTGTCTGTCTGTCTGTCTGTCTGTCTGTCTGTCTGTCTGTCTGTCTGTCTGTCTGTCTGTCTGTCTGTCTGTCTGTCTGTCTGTCTGTCTGTCTGTCTGTCTGTCTGTCTGTCTGTCTGTCTGTCTGTCTGTCTGTCTGTCTGTCTGTCTGTCTGTCTGTCTGTCTGTCTGTCTGTCTGTCTGTCTGTCTGTCTGTCTGTCTGTCTGTCTGTCTGTCTGTCTGTCTGTCTGTCTGTCTGTCTGTCTGTCTGTCTGTCTGTCTGTCTGTCTGTCTGTCTGTCTGTCTGTCTGTCTGTCTGTCTGTCTGTCTGTCTGTCTGTCTGTCTGTCTGTCTGTCTGTCTGTCTGTCTGTCTGTCTGTCTGTCTGTCTGTCTGTCTGTCTGTCTGTCTGTCTGTCTGTCTGTCTGTCTGTCTGTCTGTCTGTCTGTCTGTCTGTCTGTCTGTCTGTCTGTCTGTCTGTCTGTCTGTCTGTCTGTCTGTCTGTCTGTCTGTCTGTCTGTCTGTCTGTCTGTCTGTCTGTCTGTCTGTCTGTCTGTCTGTCTGTCTGTCTGTCTGTCTGTCTGTCTGTCTGTCTGTCTGTCTGTCTGTCTGTCTGTCTGTCTGTCTGTCTGTCTGTCTGTCTGTCTGTCTGTCTGTCTGTCTGTCTGTCTGTCTGTCTGTCTGTCTGTCTGTCTGTCTGTCTGTCTGTCTGTCTGTCTGTCTGTCTGTCTGTCTGTCTGTCTGTCTGTCTGTCTGTCTGTCTGTCTGTCTGTCTGTCTGTCTGTCTGTCTGTCTGTCTGTCTGTCTGTCTGTCTGTCTGTCTGTCTGTCTGTCTGTCTGTCTGTCTGTCTGTCTGTCTGTCTGTCTGTCTGTCTGTCTGTCTGTCTGTCTGTCTGTCTGTCTGTCTGTCTGTCTGTCTGTCTGTCTGTCTGTCTGTCTGTCTGTCTGTCTGTCTGTCTGTCTGTCTGTCTGTCTGTCTGTCTGTCTGTCTGTCTGTCTGTCTGTCTGTCTGTCTGTCTGTCTGTCTGTCTGTCTGTCTGTCTGTCTGTCTGTCTGTCTGTCTGTCTGTCTGTCTGTCTGTCTGTCTGTCTGTCTGTCTGTCTGTCTGTCTGTCTGTCTGTCTGTCTGTCTGTCTGTCTGTCTGTCTGTCTGTCTGTCTGTCTGTCTGTCTGTCTGTCTGTCTGTCTGTCTGTCTGTCTGTCTGTCTGTCTGTCTGTCTGTCTGTCTGTCTGTCTGTCTGTCTGTCTGTCTGTCTGTCTGTCTGTCTGTCTGTCTGTCTGTCTGTCTGTCTGTCTGTCTGTCTGTCTGTCTGTCTGTCTGTCTGTCTGTCTGTCTGTCTGTCTGTCTGTCTGTCTGTCTGTCTGTCTGTCTGTCTGTCTGTCTGTCTGTCTGTCTGTCTGTCTGTCTGTCTGTCTGTCTGTCTGTCTGTCTGTCTGTCTGTCTGTCTGTCTGTCTGTCTGTCTGTCTGTCTGTCTGTCTGTCTGTCTGTCTGTCTGTCTGTCTGTCTGTCTGTCTGTCTGTCTGTCTGTCTGTCTGTCTGTCTGTCTGTCTGTCTGTCTGTCTGTCTGTCTGTCTGTCTGTCTGTCTGTCTGTCTGTCTGTCTGTCTGTCTGTCTGTCTGTCTGTCTGTCTGTCTGTCTGTCTGTCTGTCTGTCTGTCTGTCTGTCTGTCTGTCTGTCTGTCTGTCTGTCTGTCTGTCTGTCTGTCTGTCTGTCTGTCTGTCTGTCTGTCTGTCTGTCTGTCTGTCTGTCTGTCTGTCTGTCTGTCTGTCTGTCTGTCTGTCTGTCTGTCTGTCTGTCTGTCTGTCTGTCTGTCTGTCTGTCTGTCTGTCTGTCTGTCTGTCTGTCTGTCTGTCTGTCTGTCTGTCTGTCTGTCTGTCTGTCTGTCTGTCTGTCTGTCTGTCTGTCTGTCTGTCTGTCTGTCTGTCTGTCTGTCTGTCTGTCTGTCTGTCTGTCTGTCTGTCTGTCTGTCTGTCTGTCTGTCTGTCTGTCTGTCTGTCTGTCTGTCTGTCTGTCTGTCTGTCTGTCTGTCTGTCTGTCTGTCTGTCTGTCTGTCTGTCTGTCTGTCTGTCTGTCTGTCTGTCTGTCTGTCTGTCTGTCTGTCTGTCTGTCTGTCTGTCTGTCTGTCTGTCTGTCTGTCTGTCTGTCTGTCTGTCTGTCTGTCTGTCTGTCTGTCTGTCTGTCTGTCTGTCTGTCTGTCTGTCTGTCTGTCTGTCTGTCTGTCTGTCTGTCTGTCTGTCTGTCTGTCTGTCTGTCTGTCTGTCTGTCTGTCTGTCTGTCTGTCTGTCTGTCTGTCTGTCTGTCTGTCTGTCTGTCTGTCTGTCTGTCTGTCTGTCTGTCTGTCTGTCTGTCTGTCTGTCTGTCTGTCTGTCTGTCTGTCTGTCTGTCTGTCTGTCTGTCTGTCTGTCTGTCTGTCTGTCTGTCTGTCTGTCTGTCTGTCCGTTGAAAACACGCTAACTTTTGAAAGACTTTACGGAGGCTCCTGAAGTTTGACATATATGTTCTCCATTTACCGGGTCAGGTTGGTATTGCAATCCAGCGAAATCGGTCAAGTGGTTCAAAAGTTATGAGCAAAAGACTGAATTTCGGCAAGGGTTTTTCGGGAATTTATGAGATAAACAGCACCATAACTTTCGAAAGGCAATTCTGAGGATGCTGAAGCTTGGCATGTATATTTCTCGTTCCTTTAGCCTAGTTCATGTTAAATTTCACCCAAATCGGTCAAGTGGTTCAAAAGTTATTAGCGAAACCGTGAATTTCAGATTAGCTTCACCTTAAATTCACGTGTTGAAAACCCGTTAAACCTGTTTTAAAAACATTGGTAAGTCACAAAAATATTTTACAACGTATTTTTGTCACTCAAAAATATTTTTATACCAAAACAAAAAAAAAGTACACTCGAAAAAAATTTTACACTCAAAAAAAATTTTACACTCAAAAAAAATAGTAAATTAGTTTTTTAATAGTAAATTATTTTTTTTTTGTCAAAAATTACTAAAAAAAATTTTTTTACACAAAATAAAATATTTCTAATCAAAACTGTTATTTTTTTCACGATAGAAAATTTACTATCACTTAAAATGGGCATTGTGGAGGGTATTCATAGATTCGGCAAAGTCGAATTTAACTTTTCTACTTGTTTTTATATGGTTTTTACATTTTGGAGGGTATAGAAGATTTGGCACAGCCGAATGTAACACTTTCACTAGTTTTTTCATCAATTTTTTTTTTCATAATATTTTTTTTTCTAAAGTTTTTTTTTTCATTAATTTTCTTTTTTATCAAAATTTTTTTTTTTCAAAAATTTTTTGATTTTTTCATCAAATTTTTGTTTTTTATCAATTTTTTTTTCATCAAATTTTTTTTTTCATGAAATTTTTTTTTCATAAATTTTTTTATCATATTTTTTTTATCATTTTTTTTCATCAAGTTTTTTTATCAAATTTTTTATTATCCACTTTCTCATCAAAAATTTTTTTTTCAAAAATTTTTTTTCCACATCAAAAAATTTTTCTTTTGAACAAAAAAATTCATCAAAAACTTTTTTTCATTAAAATTTTTTTTCACCAAAAATTTTGAGTTCATTAAATTTTTTTTGTTTTTCGTGAAAAAAATCATTTTTTAAACCAAAACTACTTTTTCACCAAGTCTAAGCTTTTCGCATAAATATTTTCCATTTGTTTATCAAATGTACACAAAACAAGTGAGTGTGGTATATTCTTTGGTGTCGAATCTTTTATACTCTCCGAAATGTACAGCTCTTTTGTTTTTTTAATGGGGTCCTCGACTGATATTTCAATTCGTTTTGCATGAAATAGCAAATTAATATAACATTATTTTTTCTAAAAAAACTTTGCTTTGGCAAGTACACCCAAATCTTCCGCAAAACATTATCATGATTTAATGTTTTGGGCAAGAATACAAAATTCGCAGGCATTTTTAATCTTTAAATCACTTTTACAACCTTTTTGACGCAATAAAAATTGCGAAGACTTCTCGTGACTTTACTATATTTTGCCCTACCTCGTATTTTACGATAATTTCTAGTAAAAATTACGAGCTCTTTTGTACTTTTAGAAGTTTTTTTTACCAATAAAATTGTAAATTTACAACCTTTTTGATGCGATGATACTTACAAGGTATTCTCGTGACTTAACTAGATTTTTTTTTTGTAAAATTATCTTGAAAATTTGTACAATTACGAAAAAAAATGTAAAATTACAACGAAAAATTTAAATTTTGATCGAAAATTGTTTGTTAAAAAACAAGGAAAACTGTCAAATATTTGAAAAATGGGATTACAAGAATTTTTCTAGAAATTTGAGAACGTTTTTTTTTGAGTGTATATGGGGTCCCAGACTGGTATATCGATAAGTTACAAAAGGTATGACAAACATATATAGTCCCTCTTCCACTAACAATACGTGTAGTGTATTAAATAGAAGTGTGAGTCATGTCTGGCATGACTTTTGTTATGATGAGAATGATGATGACGTGCTTGTTATACAAAAATTAACTATTACAATGACTACGACTACTACTACTTCCACTTTTACTACTTCTTCTACCACTGACAATATCCAACACCATTCAACCAACCATCTATACTTCCTTCAACTACTCAAAAAATATCCTTTTGTCAAACAGCCATGGCCGCCTAAAAAAAAAAGTCAAATCAACACCTTATGCTCATTTATCATTTTTCCTAACAAAAAAAAAAAAAATAATTCCTAGTTATACGTTCCAGTTTCTTGTACTACTTCTACTATTCATCTATAAGAAAGGAATACGTGCCAAAAAATGGCTTAAGTTTATTTGTTCATAATGTGCTCCATTTTGCAATTGTTTGTGTTCCATCATCAGTTTGTTGTAGTAGTTGTGGCACAAAAGGAGCGTGTGCCATCATCTCTCTTTCCTATTATGTTAAGCTTATAATGTCAAAAAGTAATTAATCATAGCTTTAAGTATGTTGAAAATTGCAAGGTTATATTCTTCATTTACTTTATTGTTAATGTTGCTTTTCCGATTCGTATAAAGTGTTTAGAGTAGCGCTAGAAAAACTTTGAATTCCAATTTGAATTTGGAAGGTAAGAATCCACACTGATTGAATGAAACGGTTGCAATAAAGGTCGAACATTTTTTTTAATGTTTCTCTTATATAAACTATATTTAGCAAAGGCCAGAAAAATATTTTTGTATCAAGAACCTAATGGAAAAAATGTTTTTTTCCTCTAGAACCGATTCTAGAAAAAGTTATTTTTGATTAAGCTTTGACCCTAAATAAATCGTATTCAAATTCGATTCTTAATTTTCAATTTTAAATTTTTGACTTACTTTTAACTCTTTTAATTACAAGTTTATTTTAGAATCGATTCCAAGAAAATTTCCTGAAAGCAGTTAACAGTGTCGAAAACTTTAATGTTTCTTTTATTCATCTACACTCCTTTCTCTCATAACTCCTTTACTCCTAAACAATAAAAACCAACCAAAAGCTTTCCCTTAAAACTCTGGTTAGTCTAAACGCTTTACTTTTTAAAGTATTAAAATACAATGGTTTCATTTATTTACTTTACTCTATTTGAAAGTAAATTTTAAAGAATTGAAACTTTTTTTTGTTAATTTTTCATCAACATTAACAAAAAAAGAAAATTGTTGCAAACATTAAAGTCAACAATGGAAAAAAATGTTGTTGTTGATGTTTTAAGGATGTTTTCTGCCAAACTGCGCCTTAATTTTTGAGTTTTCCGGCTCACTAACTAATAAGAAAAACAAATATTGATAGCAGGAGTTGTTAAACTTTTATTATGGCGGAGTATTAAAAATTTAAATGAAACACCTTAGAAGCAGATTCTGTTTTTCATATACTGAATCAGGTCGGATGGATTAGGCCGCATAAAGCGATTTCATTTGACCAATATGGTTCCGTGTGGTGCCTTGACAAATCGTTAAGTAAGGAAAAAAGAGATAGTGAGACGGGTACAGAAAGATGCAACGGATTGAGAAGCTTTTCACTATGAAAGCGACCTTAACCAGTCAGATTCTTTAATGAAGTTTCCTAGATCATCCAGGAGGACAAAGTTTTTATCACAAGTACCCGTTCTTTTAGTCCTGAGGCTTTTAAAACTCGTACATAAGCCACTTTCTCTTTAACATATTGTCTAGTGAGCAAATAGTATGCAACAATTGTTTCCACAACCCACTCAAAGTAGTCAGACGACGATCGTCTGTCCAGTCTGTATGACTGGACCCAGCACATTTCCTTTTTATGGTTTCAATCTCATTTGCAAGTTTTTGGTGTGGTGGAAAGCTAAGAATGCAAAACCTAGTCTTTATAAGTTTGGGAAAGAACTACAACTGATCTGTCTGGGCACTTTCGGAGCCATCGGAAAGTCGTTTCTTGCCAAATCTTTTTCCATTCGAATATGGTAGTGGAAGTCACTTTGCCTGTTACATTCGACGACTATGATATAAACATTATAATGTTGAAGTCAATCGTCTCCAAAAACAAATCAGAGACCTTCCGTGCCTACTCGTCAGCTAGTTTCTTCCCAGTGGCTCACGCCAGTCAAAATGTATACTAACTTTGAAATATTAACTTCGTGTTCCTTCAGATTTTGATTTTTTGCTTCCCTTCTTAGGCTGTGAGATCTTCAAGACATTTTACACAGATATAAATGGTTGATGAATTCCAAAATTATATCGCTCATTTACTTGTATAGTGTTATAACTCAAAATATGTCGTTTTTGGGTAAACAATACAGAATTATTTGTTATATCATGCTTTATATTGTGTCAAAAATTCGTATTAATATCTTTTAAACTCACCGTTTGAGAAGAGAACACGCCATTATAACATTTTCTATGTACGGGCCTTTTGCAATGTAAACCAAGTTTCAATTGTAAACTTTAAACAGGTTTTCTGTAAAATCAAAAATTTTGAGTTATGACACTGTACAAGTAAATGAGCGATATTTTCTGCTACATGAATTGTGTTTATCTCGAGTGGAAGTAGCTAAAAACTCTAATACAAAATTCCTTAGATTCAAACTATGACCCTGCCATCATCTGTATCTTTGAACATTTCACATACACTGACCTATTTGTTCTATCTATAGCAGAGTCTGAAGAACAGTTTTTCTTTGTTGGTACCCGGACCTCAAAGTTCCAACAAACTTTATTTCCTCTGACATATAATCGGTTGGTCTTCTGTTAATCAGAAGCGCACAAGTGAGATAATGTTAATTCCAAGAGGAAAGATAGGAATTATGGGAAAGCACGCTGTTAAATGTGCAGTTAAATGGCTTTTGCCGTAGTTGAATAGATGAGGAGAAGTTGGAAACTTAAGAACACTTTTACTAAAATGTAGCACGATCTTTCCGGTTTTTCGGATGTCAAAATTCAATATCTTAGGAGGTTAATAAGGAGCCCAAATTATTCAAGGACACGCTCTAGTAGGGGTACCTCATTATCGCCCTGTGGTATTACAACGGACTTCAGCGTCTTTGTGTGCTGGCGTTAAGCGTTAGCAGACGCTTAAAACCTTACCAAATATAATCAGGTTTTTGAGCCAAATGCACCATAGAGCATTTACAATCCGATAGTTCTGATGGGAGCTGGCTTGACAGTCGCTCTTTTTTTTCGATAGAAGAAATCCTGGTTTTTAAATGCACATATGTCCACAAGTTTTCCTTTTGTTCCATAAAAAGTCAAATGGATACAAGGACTTTTCCTCTCGTTATTCTGCTAAAAATAATATTTGTGTTATTGCTTTTGAAATTTCAAGAAAATCGGAGAGTTTAGACTTTTTTATAAAAATTACTAGATCGGTTTTGGCGGAATTATCTCCCATACTCTTGGCCTTTACTTATTTTTCAGTGCCAAATCGATGAGACTACTGAAAATTGATATGTCGATATTTATGATCAGAAGAAAAATATCCAAGTTGTTGGCGCCCACCTTGGGGCCTGTTCTTTTAGATTAAAGAATTTTAATGATTTAAAAGTTCATTAAAAATGTTTTTTTTGCTTATTTTTTTATCTTCCCAATCTTCTGTTTTTGAAGTAGTATCTCTGCTTTTCAACATTTTGCCCATCTATAGGATTATTTGAGGATCCGTTGCCGTATTGGCAATGGAGGAAAGGATTGTTACGATTGTGGAGATAGCTTGATCCTAAAGATGTCACCCATATCACAAAATGAGGGCAGTGTTTTTTGTGCTTACTATTCCGCAAGCGGAGATGCTGACAATAAGGAAGTTATTGACTGGTTGCAATGTCTTGTCTACAGCTCCAGTCAGTATTATTTACACGACTTTTTGGGTTCCCAGGGTACAGATACTTTCCAGGGAATAAAAAAGTCGATAATCTTGCAAGACTACCCAATTGGAAAAATAAAATTACCGCTGACATACAGCCGACTCTCTCTGTATGAAATTGGTGACATCTTCAGACAATTTTTCTAGTATCCGTGACCACCAACAATTCGTTTAAACAACCGCTGACCAACTAATTAAAAAAAATTATGAAGGTGCCAGCAATTTTATAAAGGAATAGTCAGCAGTATGTCACGGGTGGTTTTTTGCCGACTGGGTAGATAATACCTTACGGGTTCCAACGGAATTGGAATGTGCAGGTATGCCTCTAGAAACTTGCATGTAAAGTAACTGGCTTTGTTTCGTGAAGGAGACTAATCAGAGATGAGCACATGGATAGACGTGTGAGACTACACGACAAATTTGGACTTCAGAAGCGCACAAGTGAGATAATATCGCTTCCAAGAGAAGAGATTTCGACGGTTGTTGCTGATTTTACGGGACACTGCACGCTTATTGGTTAAATGTGTCTTCCAATGACTTTTGCCGAAGTTGCATGGATGTGGATGTTTTTGTAATAAAAAAACACTATCTGCATTACTCAGCATTTTCTGGCCAAATCTAGGGAGCTGAAAGATGTTTCTGATTTGTCGAATGTCAAAATTCAATGTCTTAGGAGTTTCTTAAGGAGCGCAAATTATTTTAAAAGCAGAGACTAGTAGGGGGACCCCATTACCATCCCGTGGTATGACAACGGACCTTAGAGTCTGTATGTGCTGACGTAAAGCGTCAGTAGCCACTTACAACCTTACCTACTATTCCACAATGATGTCATCTAAAGAGTCTGGAATCCCTTTCGGGTAATAGCCCTCTATCGATTACACTTTTATCGAAACTACATGATCAATTGGGATTAGAAGATTTCTTAAGAGGCCTTGGATTGAGTCTGGTTGAAGATCTGGTTATGTCCTTGTAAACGAAAATTATTCATAAAAAAAAAAAAAAAAAATCCAATGAACGACTTTCATAGTATTATGAACAAATTCATAACATTTAAAAACTTATAAACTTTTTCATAGCATTTATAAATAAATCATAATATGTGAAATTTAAGAATATTTAACATTTTTTCATAAATACTATGAAAAAGTTAAAAAATTTAATGAAAAAGTTCATAATTTATATTTTTATAAAAACTATGATTTTCGTTCAGTGGCAAATATTTTTTTTCTGTGGGTAAAAAACACACTACATGGTATTGAAGAACCAACGAGGTTGTAAGACTGAAAACTAACTTACAGGTTCCTCGGGAATTGTAAGGTTTTGGATATTTCTTTAGAAACCTGCAAACATGAAACTTTTTCCAAGACTAATCAAAGATGGACAAAAGAAGTAAACTGTGAAACTGCAAAGAAGATTTGGAATTACCTAAATCAAAGCGAAGTCAGAGTGGTATTTCGGTTCCAAGAGAAACGATATGTTCGAGTGGTTGCTATAATAGCCGGACACCGTCTAGCGCACTGAGAGAATCAAAAGGGTACAACTTTTAGGCTTCCAAGAAGGGGCAAGCAGATGGTTTATTTGTTACCCAGGAACTTTCTGAATTCACTGAACTACTAAATCCTTTTAAATGACTACATCTGATTTAGCGGGAAGGTAACTAGGAAACTAGCAGACACTTTTTGTCATTAATCGACTCTTTCTGGATGGAGACATGTTTAATTGCAATTACATGTACTCTGTTATTAGACTGATTTGGAATACATGATATTTTTTAAGTTTCTTTCATAGTTTCTTAAACTCAAAGTAGTTCAATAGTAGTTCTCTTATTGATCGAAGTGCCACAAGAGAGTTATATATGATGATGTGTGGTATTTAAGATGGTAGATGTGAACCGTTAGCTGCTACTGCAACCCTTATCTAAACAAGTTGAGAATCCCTGCTCATAACCATTAACCATTAACTTTTCTATATATCTCCCATAGGTTCTATGGTAAAAAAAAATATTACAAATGAGCGCTGAAATCAACAAAAAAAAAAAGTGATCACAAGTTAAAGACGAAAAAAACTTTGACATTTTACACAAGCCAAAAATCAATTGAGCCATCATGTTAACAATATTGAGTTGTTTCGAAAGTATTTTTTTTTTTTGTATAATTTTTTCTTTTTGTTTAAGTTTTAAACATTTTGTTGTTGTTTCGTTTTTTAAAGGTTAAAAAGATAATTACAGAAATATACGATATTTTTTCATTTCATTACATTTTTATGTCACATATAATAAAATTATATGTCTGATAAATGTAATTTTTTTTGACTGAATATCTTTAACAATTCTTTGTAGATTTACAATTATTTTTAATAAGTTTTCAGATACAAACAGAAAATGGGGTCAGTTTTTATGATGACATATTTAACTGTAATTGACAGTAGTAATAACAATAACAAAAGGAATAAAGTTACGTAATAAACAATATTAACTTCCGGTTGAATGATAATTTTACAGTTACCAATTGTTAATGGTTGATGATGAGAAGATGACAAATTCAATAATTAAATCTTATAAAAAGAGATAATCAAGATTTTTGAGACAAAAAAAAAATCAATTATTTTACCGACTGGCCACGCATAAAACGGTATTGGTTCTTAGAGTTACTAGATTGTCACTTGGAAAATATCGGAAAATCTCCGACACCGAATAATTCTTCCGGATCTTGGAATGTGTTGTCACTTTATCACTTCACTCGAAATCGTGTAACACATTTCTCATATTAGAACGACAAATGCATGCATAATCAAATGGTAAGACTCCGTGATCCCTATTATTACCAACCATTTCTAATCTAACCTACCCACTTATTTGTCAACGAATGTGCATAAATTATGCTTGTATTAATTTTATTCTCCTATTTAATAAACCCTCTTACTAATAATTGCCTATTTTTATGCATACATAAAAACTTTGTTAAATATTTACCAAGTTAATTTGTGTATTTTTACAAAAAAAAGAAAAGAAAAATTCATCAATCACTTATCAATTTTATATGTTTACTAAATATCGTATAAGTGATAAAACATCTAAAAATGATTTATAATTTATGTAACTTTATGGCAGTTTTAGCCTAAAATAACATTATTAGCTAAGTTTTTCTTTTGTAATTTTGTTCAGCGTATATTTGGAGTGTTTATTTAACGCACTCTTGGGCTAATAACTTTTAAGTATACATGAATAAATATTGATGTATTATATAAACACTTTAACATGCTAACATAATCATATATATATTAAATATAATATTGGATCCTACAAACAGAAAAATGTAGAAGCAGTGGGCGGAATTTGAATAAGGGCACTTGAGTTGCTAAAGTTATCCGGTTCGAAGGACCAAAAATTAAACTTTGGGTTATAGTGGTTAAGCTTAAGAAAAATATTTAATATATTCCTTAAAAATGGAGGGATGCAAAGCCGTTTGTATTCCAAAGTCTGGAATAAACTCCCACACAGTTCCGAAGGATTTCAAACCAATAAGCCTATCATCATTTTTTTATAGGCAATTAAGTGAATATCCCGAGGTTGCTTTCGACTACGTAACATCTCACTCGGCAAAAAAAATTACCCCTGACATACTGCTGACTTAATAAAATTGCTGACAACCCTTTATAAAATTGCTGACATCGTCATACAATTTTTCAAAATGTCCCCAATGACATGTCAACAGTTGGTCAGTTTAAACGAATTGTTGGTGGCCACCGATACTGGTGGACACAGCTGACATGTCATTGGGGACATTTTTAAAAAATTGTGTAGAGATGTCAGCGATTTCATAAAGGAAGAGTCAGCAGTATGTCAGGCGATAGCGGTAAAGGGAAGGCACCTACCAACATTAAGGACATTCTTTAGGGTTTTCTGAAAGATCTGTCTAAGTGGGCAAAATACTGTGGTCTGGGAGTTAGGTTAGGTTAGGGTGGCGGTGCCAGATGGCACTCCGCATAGACCAATTGGTCCATAGCGAAACCACAAAACTTTTTCCGCTTATCGATGTAAACTAAATAGATTGACCTTCATTGCGTATTGTTTTAAACTTTTCAGGTCTATTCTCGTAATTTCCTCCAAAGTCTCGAACTGTGAACTTCCTATAATTGATAGTCGAGTTCGTGCCAAAGCCGGGCAGTGACACAGGATGTGTTCAATGGTCTCCTCGACGCCTGGTGTCTCGCACCTTTTACAGCTTGGCATGTTTTCCGACAAGACAGTGTCCCGTTATTAAACCTGTCATTCTATTCTCGTAAGTGCAAGTAAGAATTTAGTTCTTCCTAAATCATAGCGTGGCCATAAAGTTCTGCTTATACGACTTGTCCCAAGTTCCTTCCATCTTCGATTTGCCTTGGCGACAGTAAGGGTATTTCGTTTTAGTTTGTAATGCTGGAGTGGCGGTGAAAGCATTATGGTGGTACCTATGCCATCTGCTCCAAGTTTCGCGAGTTCATCTGCTTTCTCGTTTCCTTCCATTCCTTCGTGCCCTGGTACCCATAATAAGGTAACTTCATTGTTTAAGCAAAGTTGTTTTAAATTCTCGTAACACTTTAAAACCGTTTTCGATTTAATTTGGTAGCTCAAGAGTGCCTTTAGAGCAGCTTGACTATCCACGTAGAAATTAATGGTTGCACCTTTTTCTTTTGCCATATATTCCACAGATTTTGATATAGCAGCTATCTCAGCCTGAAAGATACTCGAGTCTACGGGTAATTTAAAAGATAAGTGTTGGTCTAGTTCCAGTATCGTGAAACCAGGTCCCACACCATGCGATTGCTGGGTGGTCTAGGAGTTAATCCGAGTAAAAAACTTGTCTTGTTTACAAGGAAGAAAATATTCCAGGTTTTGATCCTAGTTCTCTGAACATCACTGAAATGGTCTTATCTAGATAGGAAGTTGAATTTCAGGCGTAATAATGAGAAGCGGGTGAGAAAAGCAACGATTGCCTTAAATTCCTATAAAAGGTTCATTGAGCCGTTCACTGGATTTATACAGTAGTAGTGCGTCCAATTCTGCTGTATGGAATCATGGGCTGGTGGCCTGCTTTAGAGACAAAAGCGAATTGTGTCTTTATAACAAAGGAACAGAGAATGACGTCAATGTGTATCACTGGAGTTCTTTGAACTACATCTACGTCTGCATTAGAAATTCTTCTTCACCTAATACCATTGGCCATATTGATAGGCAGTATAAGGCAACGTCGGCAATTCGACCTAATAGGACACTGCAATGAAAGAGCAGCGATTGTGACCATATCTCAATCTTGAAGAAGATAACAGTACCACAAAATGTTGACGGCGCTCCCTCTATGAGTATTTTTGAGCAGCCAACATCTATTCCGACAGTCAAGCCGCAGTCAAGTCAATGTTTCTGAAAACAAAATCAGCCAGTAACTGCCGTACGTCTTTAAATGAGATGACTAAGCAGTTTGACACATGATTCAAATGGGTCCCAAGGCACAGAGACATTCCAGGGAATTGCAAATCCTATGAGCTTGCAAGACTGGGGACTACCTTACAGGTTCCAACGAAATTGGAATGTGTTGGTATGCATCTAGAAACTTCGAGCTAAATATACGGCTTGGTTTCGTCACTGAGACTAATCAGAGATGGACACTTTTGAGCTTGTCCTAATCACAAGTGAGCTAATATCGTTGCTGGTATTACCAGTCACTGCCTTATATGAAGCTCGCTGTGTATTTAATTTTGCCGTCAAATGACTTATGACAGAGTTGCACGAACGAGGAGAAGTTGGAAACTATAAAACACTTTATCCGCCATTGCCCGACACTTTCTGCGCAGAGAATTGCTTCACTGCGATTTAGAGAGCTGCACTGATTTGTCGGATGTCAAAATTCAATATCCTAGAAGTTTCATAAGGATCTCAAATTGGTTTAATTTGTCCCATATTATCCCCTATTAATCGGAATTTCCAAAATTTCATTTTTCAATTCTGTTCGCATAAAAAAATTTTTTTTGGGTACTATACTGATATTTCGATGACTTACAAATGGAATGAGAAACTTATATACACATTATACTACAAATGGGAGGTTATAAAAAGTACCAAGATGCACTTTTTATCTCTGTAGAACAGGAATTTAAAAAATTCCAGCCATTTTGGATCTATTTTTCGGGAGGTGAATCTACATTTCCAATTAAAAGTCTTTAGCTTTAGGGGCTTTGGCTGTGCGATGATGAATCAGTCAGTCCGTCACCCAACTCTTTTATATATGGGTTTTGTATCCACGCCCACAAAAGGGGCAGACCGAAAGAATGTAAAGTTTTTATACCTATTTTTTTAAGTGTGAACTTCTTCGTGAAAAGCTTCAGGATTCTAGCTCTTCTGGTTTAAACTGCATCGTGTTTTCCACAGAAGGAAGAATATATTAAGGATCAATATTTCGATACATTTTACAAGATACAACAAAGTAAGTATACCCCCAATACTGCAAATTTTTTTGGTGGTTCGAAGGATCAACAAATTTATGGGTCGAGGCAGCCCCAATCAAGTTTTCGGAAAAAAAAGAATAAGTATAGTAGCACTAAATTATTAAATCCTTAGAATAAATTTCTCGGAATTCATTAGATTTTATATCTAATTTTTTATGGCTTTCCGGTTCGAAGTACCAATTTCAAAACCAAATAACTACTGCCTTTATTAAAATTTCTTTAAATGCATGCAAATGATTTAACTACATACAATATACACATATAATACAAGGTTCTTTTATTATACGATAATAGGCCCTTGAGTAAAATAAACATATACCATAACATATATCATCGGCCTCGTCATCTCATCATCATCCTTATGATTCATCATCATTCAAATCATGTCACATTGATAAATAAACAAATATAATGAAAAGAATAATATACTTAGGCTTTCTATATACATACATATGTATAAATATGATGAAAATAAAAGTGTTAATCTAATGAAACCATCTTTAAATATGACCTAAATTTTTTAGAAAATATCTAATAAAAGCTCACCCACACAATGACAAACAAAAATATATATTTTTTTATCTATTTTTATGTTTAGAAAATTCTATATATGAAGAGTTTAAACTAACGCAAGTCTAAGTTTTTGAATTGAAAAATAATATAAATATAATCTAAGTTTTCAATTTGAAAAGTTTTTCATTTTGTAAATATGAATATTCAAAAGAGTTAACATTTCATTTTTATATAAAGATAATGTAACTATTTGTAGAAGATTAAACCATTTGCAGAAAGAAATTAAAAAATGAAAAAAATATAAGATTAAGAATCTCAAATTAAGCATTTTCGAAAATTCGAACATATATTCGAATTTTTCGATCATCTTTTAAATAGATAAAAAACATATTTTTATTTTTTATTTTAATTTTAAGGAATTAACAAATTACTAGCTGAGAAAACGATTTTCGAAATTTCAAAATCATGATCTGATTTTTCGAACATTCAGAAATTTGTGACAAGTTGTTGACAATAGGTCAATGATAATGTTGAACCCCCTTAAATTTTACCCCTCTACATTTTTTTTAAAAAAACAACGCTCTATTGCCATTTCCTAAGGGGGCTCCCACACAAAAGGACATTTTTTAAAATTCGCTCTAACTGCTTTAACTGCCCTAACTGTCCTAAGAGTGGCCATAGAGCAGTCAAATGTATGACGGACCCACAATATTTTTATAACCTCCACTCTAGTGATAGAGGGTATATATAAGTTTGTCATTCCGTTTGTAACACATCGAAATATTGGTCTAGGACCCCATAAAGTATATATATTCATAATCTTCGATCGATTTTAAGTCGAGCTAGCGATGTCTGTCCGTCCGTCTGTCTCTCCGTCCGTAGAAAACACGCTTTTGAAAGCCTTTACAGAAGCTACTGAAGCATATATGTTGGTCATTTACCTGGTCAGGTTCGTATTGCAATCCAGCCAAATCGGTCCAGTGGTTCAAAAGTTATGAGCAAAAGAGTAAATTTCGGCAAGGGTTTTCCCCGTAATTTTCGAGATCAAAAATACGATAACTTTCGAAAGACAATAATGAGACTGCTGAATCATGGCAAGTAGCTTTGCCGTTCCCTGGGTCTATTGGGTATTGAATTTCAGCTCAATCGGTCCAGTAGTTAAAAAGTTATAAGCAAAACTTTGAATTTCAGATTGGTTTCAACTTAAATGCCATTTGTTAAACAAGTTCAAAGAGATTTGGTGACAACTTAACATTGCTTTTCAAACTTGTTAAGTTTTAAAGCAATGCTTCTTAAACTCCTGTAGTTTTAAAAGCATGGGTAACTTAAAAATTAAACTCGAAAACAATTTTAAACTAAAAAAAAATTTTTACACTAAAAAAAAATTATTTTTTTTTTTACAAAAGTTACACTACTTTGTGTGTTTTTACGTGCATTCACTCTAAAATATTTTTACAGAAAAAAACATTAAACTCGAAAAATTTTACACACAAAAAAAAAAAAATTAGTAATTTTTTTTTAAAATAACAAAAAAAAAAGAGTCTTTACTCAAAATAAAATATTTCTAATCAAAATTGTTAATTTTTTTCACGTTAAAAAATGTACTATTCTTTAAAAACGGCATTGTGGAGGGTTTTTAGAGATTCGGCAAAGTCGAATTTAATTTTTCTACTTGTTTCTATTCAAACATCTTCTCAGAACATCCCGGATTTCTGTCTTTTCCCCTTAAAGCTGTCCCATACATGTTTTTATTTTTTATACTAGATTTTTTTTTTTAAAAATCAAAAAAAAAAAAAACAAGTAAGAAAGTTATAGTCGGTCAAGACCAACCATATGATACCCTACACCAGTGTTTTCCGGAAAATGAGTCCCAAGTCGAAACATGGACCGATTGTATCTGTTTTGTTATATCTTTATTTAGTGCAGAAAACACACACAGATCAAATTTTAGTGGAATTGGTTTATTTTTTTGTCAATAAACCAATTTAACTGAATATTGGTCGAAATTTTTATATGGGGGACTAAGTCCAAAAATGGTCCAATTATATTCCGATTTGATAAGGTTACTGAAGTACACGTTTAACATCTAAAATTAAAAGTTTTATCAAATATTTACATTTTTATGAATTTTGATGGAATTATGTGAATATCGGGAAGGTGGTTTTTATGGGGACTACCAGAAGGACTGACCCGATTCCACTGAAATTTGGAATGGTAATTTATGAATACAAAATTTGATTACCTGCTGAATTTAAAAGCGATATCAATTTTAATACGGTTACTAGAGTCATTTAAGCCGAATCCAAAGGGGCGTTTGTATGGGGGCTAGGTCTTAACATGGACCGATTTTCTCCAATTTCAATAGGCTTCGTCCTTGGGCCAAAAGATGCGTAAGTTTCATATTTCAAGTCAATTGATGGAAAATTGCGACCTGTATCGTGCTTAAACCGATAGATGGACAGACAGACGGACGGACATCGCTAAATTGACTCAAAAAGAAATTTTGAGTCGATCGGTATACTTGAAGGTAGGTCTTGGACCAATATTTCGGGTAGTTACAAACATTAGCACAAACTCATTATACCCTATACCACAGAGTGTAGGGTATAACAAGTAAAAGAGTTAAATTCGGCTGTGCCGAATTTTTTAAACCCTCCAACATGCAAAAAAATAAAAAAAAAATTGCAGGGGCGTTTTCATTTTTGTGGGCGGGGGGGGGGGGGAGAATTTTCTCTCGAACTATATGTTTAAAAATTAATTTTTGTGCTAAAGAAATACTATTTTATCAATATTTAAACAATTTTTTTATCTACGCCCATAAAATGGGCGTCGGGCCGATAAAACTACATTTTCTAATACTCTGGGTCCAAATGCAGGGCTATGAACTTCTTGGAGCATAAAAATGATATAAAAGATATCTATTATAATACGGTTATTTGAGTTATTTGAGCCAAAACTAAAGAGGACCTTTGTATGGAGGCTACGTCTAAATATAAACCGATTATTTCCAATTTCAATAGGCTTCGTCCTTGGACCAAGAGGGGCTTAAGTTTTAAATTTCATGTCAATTGAATAAAAATTGTGACCTGTATCGGGTTTACACCGTTTACATGGACAGACAGACGGACGGACGGACGGACGGACGGACATCGCTTAATCGACTCAAAAAAAAGTCTGAGTCGATCAGTATACTTAAAGGTGGGTCTAGGACCAATATTTCGGGTAGTTACAAGATCAGCACAAATTCATTATACCCTGTACCACAGTGTGGTGTTGAGTATAAAAAAAAAATGGATTTTGTTAGGTTTTAAAAGAAATGATCCTTACTTCATTTTCAAATTTCGAAATAAAAAAATTTAATACCCAAATGGCATTGGTGTTTTTTAGTTAAAGAAAATCTATATTACCCAATGTTGCATAAACAATCTAAACACATGTTGTTTTGCAACAAAAAAAGTTTTGAGTAGAATGAACAGAAAAAACAAACTTGCATCTAGAAAAGTTTTCCATTTAAACATGCATTTAGATTTTGGCTAAGATAAGACTCTTTACAAAAACTTGCCATAAAATCTGGGTCATTTTAGAAAAATGTCATGTTGTTAAACAAATATTATTAAAAAAAACACAATTTTGAAGGATTTAGAATATTACAAAATTTTATTAAGTAAAAAATTTAAATTTTTATATAAAATTATATAAATAAGCTTATTATTTTCTAATAGTTTAATGGCAAAATTCCTTTTTTTAACTAATTTTATATGGTAAAAATTTTTGTATTTCAATTTAGACGATAGTTGTTAACTGTTAAATCCATATGTAATCACGTTTCACGTATTATAATATTTTCCTGCATAATAGCACTTAATGTTTTTAACACACAATTACAATATTACAATATTAAGACTCTTTACCATATTATACACAAATGTAAAGATGAGGATAGAAGGGTGGTAATTAATTTTAAGGGTTTGAAATGTAAATTTTTTATCCGGTTCGAAGGATCAACTGTATTAATTTCCATACAAATGTTTAATTCATTAGTTAATTATGAACTTGAACTTGTGTTAACTTTTATTATTTGCTAAAAAAAACATTAATCTGCTAATTGAAATTTTGTTCCAGTTCGAAGTACCAAAATGTAATAATTAGGGATGAGATTTCCATGCAAATGCATGTTTTTTGTCGATAGTCTAAAAACGATATCGACCAATTATCTTTCCGAATCAAGAAATTTGCGTTAAAATGGCATCGATTTGTTTTTGCATATTTTTGCATATTTTGGTGAAAATGCATATTTTTGCATATTTTAATTTTAAATGCATATTTTGTGCATATTTCAAACTTTTAAGTGCATATTTTTGCATATTATCGCATAAATTAGCAAAAACACAAAGTGAAATTTATTTTTTTCAAAAACTATTTAAAATTTTAAAAATTTATTTTGAAAATAAGAAAAAAATTTTTTTTTCTTTTTATTTTGTTTTAAGATTTTCTTAATTTCTAAAAAAATCTTGCTAATATAAAGTTTTAAATGTTACTATTTAAACCCGGCGTTATTTTTTGCTTTTTTAGAAGTTTTTCCTATGAAAACAAAATTTTTATTGTGCACATTTTATTTTTTAGTGCATATTTTAATGTTTTTTAGTGCATATTTTGAATTTTTTAGCGCATATTTTAAGCGCATATTTTCGATTTTTTAGTGCATGAAAATCTCATCCCTAGTAATAATCTACCCCAAAATATTTCCCACTCTAGTTAATGACATCTACTTTTACAAAAAAATTTTGCTATGTTTAACAAAGCGAATGAATGTTAATTTGTTTAGTTTTTTGCTTTGCCAAAGGTGATCGCCTCTGTATTTCAAACGTGCTTTTCATCCGGTTCGAAAGACCAAAAATATTAATCTCCTTTAATATAACTTCTACCCTATTTTTTACTTAAATAAACTTTTAACGTCTATTTGATTCAATATATTTTACGTTATTTCACTGCTGCAAACGTTAAGGTTTTCTTTGAATTTATTCTTAACAGAAATTGTTAATTTTCAAGTGAATATATTTATATGAATCTAACCCTCTCTTTATATTGCACTCACATGTTTCACTTAAAGTTTCCTGGAAATAAATTGTTAACAATCTTTGGGAAACTTATTTTATTATGCATGTTTATTGGAAATTTGTAAAAGAGTAAAGTTGTAGCGGTTTAATTATAAAATCTGTGCATTTAGTAAGAAACTTTCAGTAAGTGATGTTTTAATATTTAAATATAAAAAAAAAAAAATAATTTTTTAAACAAACCCAGTTGGAAAATGTGTCACTGAGGACATTTCCACAGTGATTCATTGAGGAAATGTCTTCAGGTTCTGACAAATTATAGGTAATCCTTGAGGACATTTTGAAAATTTGTATGAAACTGTTCTCAACCCAGTACATAGAGATGTCTTTCGGATGTCAGCAGTGACTCTGACATATCACCGCTCCGTCACTAAGGATGGCTCGAGGACGTTGCCAACTGGAAACAAGTAGAAAAGTTAAATTCGACTTGGCCGAATCTATGAATACCCTCCACAATGCCCTTTTTAAGTGATAGTAACTTTTCTGACGTAAAAAGAATAACATTTTTGATTAATGTAAGAGACAAAAAAGTTGAAAGAAAGTATGTAGTGAGGTTGAGATTGCTAGAAATAGAATTGTAGTGTTGGAAACTGTCAAAATTTATTCTGTAGAAACTAAAAATATTCAAATATATAAAAAACAGTTTTCATTAACAAGACTAACCGACATTTAAAATCCTACTGATGATGACACTAACTGGGGTGTTTGAAACCGGTATAGGAAATACCAGAAATGTCTATAATTTTTAGAAATTCAATTTTTCTTCTGCATTTTTCCAACTTGAACCCTTATAACAAATATAATTAGAGCCCGTGCTCGATCTGTACTTACAGAAAAAATCAAATAGACATTTTTATTTTGTGTAAAAAGATTTTTTTTTTTAGTAATTTTTGAAAAAAAAAAAATAATTTACAAAATTTTTTTTGAGTGTAAAATTTTTTTCGAGTGTATTTTTTTGTTTTTTTTTTGTGTCAAAATATTTGTGAGTGACGAAAATACGTGGTAAAATGTTTTTGTGACTTACTTTTTAAAACATGTTTGACGGGATTTCAACACGTGAATTTAAGGTGAAACTAATTGGAATTTCAAGGTTCTGCTAATAACTTTGGAACCACTGAACCGATTTGTCTGAAATTTTATACAAACTAAGTCCGGGGAACTACAAATATATATGCCAAGCTTCCTCAGAATTGCCTTTCCAAATTTAGCGTTTTTTTATCTCGTAAAATCACGAAAAACACTTGCCGAAATTCAGTCTATTGCTCATAACTTTTGAACCACTGGACCGATTTTGCTAGATTGCAATACCCACCTGACCAGGTAAATGTCCAACATACACTGAAAAAAATACGTTAGTAGATTTACTAATTTTTTTTTGCTAACGCTAGTTAGCTAACTTTTAGCAAATTTTTAGTTGAGATTAGCATGTTAGCAAAAAATTCTTGTAAACTTCATTTAGCACATTAGCAATTTTAAACAAACTTTGAACTAATTTCTTTTGCTAAATTTGAAATTGAGTTGACTACATTTTTACAAGACTTTTTGCTAATATTAGCAAAATAAATGGTAAATTTTTTTTATTTTCAGAAAACTTAAAATGGCGCTATCTCGGAAACTAAGCCAGATAGAGCAAAATGGAGGCCATTTTTGGTTTTTGGGCTCTCCATAGTATCGCCGGTCCTCTTCACATGTGTGGACCCTAATGGGCCCTAACTTTGGATCCAAAAAAGTTAGCATTCCCGAAAATTTTAAAATGCTCATATCTCGGTAAATATTGCCGACACAACAAAAAGTCCAAAAGCGTTTTTGTAGCTCTCAACACGTAGAACAAGTCAAAATAGTCAAAAGCTCTCCGAGTAATATTTTTGAAGTTATCGAGTTTTTTAATTCTCAAGATCCCAGTGGTCCCCTATAATCACGTATCTCAAAAACTAAGCAAGGTAGAGCGAAACGGACACAAATTTTGGATCAGAAACTATGACGATTATTAAGGAACCCAACTAGGTCTAGGCCCATCGGGGTCTGGACCTATCAGGTCCGAACCCAATGGGGTCCTCAGATGTGTATAAACTAAGTTCAAAAAGAAAATAATATTTAGTTAACTAATTATTGGCAAAATGCTAACTTTAGCAAAAAAATTGTGGGTTCAAAATCAGCAAATTTTCTTGTAGGCTTACAAGCTTTTTTTGCTAACATTACAGTTTTTTTTTTTGAGTGTATATGCCAAACTTCAGGAGCCTTCATAGAATCTTTCAAAAGATAGAGTGTTTTCAATAGACAGACAGACGGACGGACGGACATCGGTAGATCGTCTTAAAATCGATCGAGGATCATGAATATATGCACTTTATGGGGTCCTAGACCAATATTTCGAGGTGCTATAAATGGAATGACAAACTTATACACTCAAAAAAAAAAAACTGTAATGTTAGCAAAAAAAGCTTGTAAACCTACAAGAAAATTTGCTGATTTTGAACCCACAATTTTTTTGCTAAAGTTAGCAAAAATGTTTTGCCAATAATTAGTTAACTAAATATTTTTTTTTTTTAACTTAGTTTATACACATCTGAGGACCCCATTGGGTTCGGACCCGATAGGTCCAGACCCCGATGGGCCTAGACCTAGTTGGGTTCCTTAAAAATCGTCATAGTTTTTGATCCAAAATTTGTGTCCGTTACGCTCTACCTTTCTTAGTTTTTGAGATACGTGATTATAGGGGACAACTGGGGTCTTGAGAATTAAAAAACTTGATAACTTCAAAACTATTACTCGGAGAGCTTTTGACTATTTTGACTTGTTCTACGTGTTGAGAGCTACAAAAACGCTTTTGGACTTTTTGTTGTGTCGGCAATATTTACCGAGATATGAGCATTTTAAAATTTTGGGAATGCTAACTTTTTTGGATCCAAAGTTAGGGCCCATTAGGGTCCACACATGTGAAGAGGACCGGCGATACTATGGAGAGCCCAAGAACCAAAAATGGCCTCCATTTTGCTCTATCTGGCTTAGTTTCCGAGATAGCGCCATTTTAAGTTTTCTGAAAATAAAAAAAATTTACCATTTATTTTGCTAATATTAGCAAAAAGTCTTGTAAAAATGTAGTCAACTCAATTTCAAATTTAGCAAAAGAAATTAGTTCAAAGTTTGTTTAGTCTTGTTCTAAGTCTTGTTCTACGTGTTGAGAGCTACAAAAACGCTTTTGGACTTTTTGTTGTGTCGGCAATATTTACCGAGATATGAGCATTTTAAAATTTTCGGGAATGCTAACTTTTTTGGATCCAAAGATAGGGCCCATTAGGGTCCACACATGTGAAGAGGACCGGCGATACTATGGAGATTCTACACCCAAAATAATTCTACAGTAAAAAGTTTAGTAAGTGATATTGTACTTAAATCTGCTAATAAGTTACTAATAACCAGTAGTACAGTAGTTTTTTAGTATCTTCAAAGTACTAAAATTAGTAATTTTTACTGGTTTTGAATAATATTAGTAAAAAATTTTAGTATTGATTACCAACGCCTGCACTAGATCATTTGGACTAAAAAATTAGTACTTTAGTAAAATTTTTAGTTATGAATACCCACGTTTTTTTTTGAGTGTAAGAACCAAAAATGGCCTCCATTTTGCTCTATCTGGCTTAGTTTCCGAGATAGCGCCATTTTAAGTTTTCTGAAAATAAAAAAAAAAATACCATTTATTTTGCTAATATTAGCAAAAAATCTTGTAAAAATGTAGTCAACTCAATTTCAAATTTAGCAAAAGAAATTAGTTCAAAGTTTGTTTAAAATTGCTAATGTGCTAAATGAAGTTTACAAGAATTTTTTGCTAACATGCTAATCTCAACTAAAAATTTGCTAAAAGTTAGATAACTAGCGTTAGCAAAAAAAAATTAGTAAATCTACTAACGTATTTTTTTGAGTGTATATACCCTTTATCAATAGAGTGGAGGGTATAAAAATTTTAAGAATAAAAAAATTTGATGAAAAAAAATTGACGAAAAAAATGAATTTAATTATAAGTTGTTTTCATTTGGAAAACCCTTAAAATTCTCATAGATTTGAAAAAAAAAAAAAAAACAAGTGAGAGTGTTACATTCGGCTATGCCGAATCTTTTATACCCTCAAAAGTGTAAAAAAACAATATAAAAAAAATACAGGGGCTTTTTTTTGGGGGGGGGATTGGTGGAAGACTTTAGGGCATGGACGTATACAGGGGGTGGGCACAGGGGGCACGTGCCCCCCCCCCCTTTCGATTTAACAATTTTAAAAATTTTATTCACAAAAATGCATTATACAAAAAAAATTTAAAAAATTCTAATTATTTTGATTTTAAAAGAAAAGATTTTATTTTTTTATAAAAACTCTAGAGTTTGAAATAATTTCGTTTCTAAAAAGTCATATATACCGAAAAATCAGTAAAATATTGTAAAAAAATAGATAGTATTCGTTTTATCTAACAAAAATTAGGCATCAGGATCACGAAAATTAATTTCTACAAAACAATTTTCAAACAATAAGATAATGAACCGATTTCCCTGAAACTAAAAAGACGATTTTAAATTTACACATTTTCATGAAAAAAATATTTAATTAACGAAGCCAAAATTTTACAAGGTTGTACCCCTGTTGGATAGGCATTAAAAAACATTTATTCTCATATGGAAACATCATATATTTTCTTAGAAAGAAATGGCTGAAAAATCAAAAATTTTTCACCCCAAAATCCCCGATGTGGCCGATGAGCCGAGAATTGTTTCTTTTATATGTGGGGTTCTTCGTCAACTCTTTAAACACAGGCTTTTGTGGTCCCTTAATGGAATTTTAAAATTCAAAATGGCGGATCCAACATGGCGACAAATATTTTTAAAAAATAATGCGATTTATACCTGTATACCTGGTCGCTAGGTCAGAAAAATCCATTTCGAAAATGTAACTTTAGAGATTTTCGAATGGCGTAAAGAGTTTTGAGTGAATCTGTAATTAAAAAAAAAGAAATATCGCCATGTTGGATGCGAAATTTTGAATTTTAAAAATCCATCTGCAAATTCTTCTTAAAAGACTCCAAGAACCAGTGCATAAAGAATTTTAAGCAAACTGTAATATTTTTAAAAAATTGAGCCCCATATTGAAATTCAAAAACGCCACTAGGTATTCAAAACCAAATATTTGTAAATAATTTCGAAATTTTTAAAAAATTTTTTAAACCCATACCAATTTTGGAGAGAAGGGTGGCCCGGTTGACGAAGAAACCCTCATATATATTTTAAGTTTCATGCAAATCGGTTCATAAAGGTTGAGATTGAGATACTTCCATTGCAAGATACATTTTTTTCTCAGATTCTGGAAAGTTTTTTCTATAGAAACATTAATATCTGAGAATTTGTCAGACATTATTTTCATCAAAAATTTATAATTTTTAAAAAGAAAATTTTTAGATTCTAAAAAATTTTCCTGTACAAAGATTTTGAGATTTTATAAAAAAAAATCTGGGGGGTAATTGTGTATTTCGATTCGAAAAGAGAAGCTATTCGAACGACATTTTTGTTTTCAATTTAAAGTACCTAAAATAATTTTTATCTGATCGAAAATCTTTTGGCATATTAATGTTTATCCTTTCATTCTAAAAATAAACAAAAAAATATTTTTTTCATAGCGAATTACATTTTACAAATGATAAAAGTTTTCCGAATTCGGACAGTTTCTTTCGAATCGAATTACACAATTACCCCCCTGATATTCCAAGACAAGACGAAATCGTGTTGGGGGGGGGGGGGGGTTATGTATGTATTTAATAATAAATATTAATA
This sequence comes from Pegoplata infirma, assembly GCA_963921195.1. Taxonomy (NCBI): domain Eukaryota; kingdom Metazoa; phylum Arthropoda; class Insecta; order Diptera; family Anthomyiidae; genus Pegoplata; species Pegoplata infirma. The sequence goes on from OY992538.1 coordinate 224,887,510, forward strand.
GGCGATGACGAAAAAAAATTTGGGAATTGTGCCCCCCCGTTTTCAAATTCCTGGATACGTCGCTGCTTTAGGGGCACCTTCCTTTTGCGATTTTTAACTTCTTTTGAGATAAGAATGTTGCATTTGCTTAGCAAAAGTACAAAAAAACCCTTCAAAAAATGCGGTTTTTTAGGTTGGTTTAGTTCTCTAAGGGGGAACTTTTTTCCACTTGGTCCGATTTTGCTAATTTCCGAACTTAACCTGCCTAGGAATATAAGACATATTCGTGCCAAACTTCGGAAGTCTAGATCTTTTATTTTGGACTGTATCGTGTCTTCTACAGACTGACAGGCGGACGGACGGACAATTTGAATCGATCACTGATCAATAAAATATATACTTAGTGGGGTCCTAGACCGATATTTCGATGCGTTACTCACGGAATGACAAAGTGAGTATACCCCCGTACTGTGGTTGGAGGGTATAAAAATCTAAATAGGATTTCAAATAATGTTAAACAATCTATATAGCATACTTACTGGTTGTCGGTTTAAGTTCTATTTATCATTGATAAATGTGGATTATCAATTTATGCCACATTTCCTTTGCAAATCCAATCAATTAAATATTGTTACCATATGTTTAATCTATCTAAACCCTCTTAATAATTGTTGTCAATATTTATAATTAAATTGACATAAAAATATCACACCCTAAACTACAGAATCAATTTTTAACTATAAAAAGCATCTGCCAATATAAAATCTATGCTAAACCAAAAATGATCATGTTCCACATACCACACCCACCCCCTACAGAGTTAAACATAAAGTAACAGGATTTTGGACATATTTAAAAGATTTCGGTGTAAAATATTTCCATATGTGTATGTAAGCCAAACATAACCATAAAATATTTTGTTGTAATAAAACAATTACAATTGTAAGACAAATTTTTAGATTTTTTTTTGGTAAATGACTGGTCTTATGGGCCATTGATTAGACAGAACATACCCTGTAATTCAAAAGGGATTTTAGGATTGTAGTAGAGATTAATAATAATAAAGGACATTTGCTATAATAGTTTTTGATTTCAATGTCCTGTTGTGACAGTTCATATTTAATGATAGTTGATTAATGGGATTTGAATGTTAAATGTGGGTGAGATTTTAAGGAAAATATTGAAAATAGCAAGTAAATACACACAAAATTTTAAAGATTTTATAAAAGTTATAACAAATAACACATTTTAACTTTAACTTTAAGTTGCAGTTGTAGTATTTTTTTTAAATTTTGTATATTTTTGTATATTTTCCAAGTCATAATTAAACCTGCCTGTTTATTGATTTCTCTATAGTTAACTGCAAAATTTACCAACTAAAAATATTTATCAGCTTTTATATTTTTTTGGCAAACAATGCAAATCCCTTAATTAAGGGGATGAATTATACAAAAATAAACCACCATAACAAAATGAAACTAAACAATCACAATATTTTACAGACTACCAGACATTTACAGACAGACAATTAAACCACATATGGATTTACATACAAACAGACGTGCAACCAGAAATGCAATGAGTTCATATCAAAAGGGTTAGCAATGAAAAGGCGATGTAGTCGTAAGGGCCTAGAGCTGGAATATGCAATTTGGGCATAGTGATCTTAGCGATATCAGTCTTCTGTTGTTGAAAATAGGCTAACATTTAACAAAACAACTCAAGGGTTTCTATAGCGATATTTTCTTCACCTTTTGATTATCTCAAGGGTCCGAGAAAATTTTTATTCTACACAGAAAAAAATATGGAGGAAACAAATTTGAGTAATCACTTGTTTAAATTTAAAAACAAAAATTGCACAGAAAATAATATCGTAATTTTTTTTTTAATTAAAAATGGATTTGATATTAAATTTAACTTCAATTAAACATTTTAATTGATTCAATTAATGTTTTAATTGAATTCTTGACTTTACTGAAAACAAAAATAAAATAAACAAACGAAACCGGTTTTGTATGCATTAGTGTTAGTAGCCAATGAAAAAATAAAAATGCAAAAAACAACAAAAAAAAACTTTTGAACTATTGTTTTGTATATTTTGGTGGTAGCAGCCAATGAATACATAAAAACGCAAGAACAAAATTTAGTTTTATTGTTTTCTTTAAGGCGACTGGTCGTTGCGGATAAATTGTTTGCTGATAAAATTTGCACAGTTGAAACAAAAAAAAAATAATATGATGTGTTTTGCACATTGAAATATAATAAAAAATTTTTTTGTTTCAACTTTACTAAAGCGACAAAAATGCATGCAATAACAAGATTTATGTTTCTATGCAAAACTATACCAACTGTTTATATTTAATAAAGAAAAAAAAATCTTAATAATAAAAAATTCGATGTTTATTTATTTTAGGGCATTTTTTGAAGTTTAACTTTAAAATTAAATTGAGTTTTGGTCTTTTTTCAATTAAACATTTTATGTGAATCAATAAATCTATATTATTGATTTTTAATTTAATATTATTTTTTTTTTTAGTTTATTTAATTACAATTTTAATTGGTTTTCCATTTTATTTTCAATTAAAACTTTAATTGATTCAATTAACAATTTAATTAAGTTTTAAAACTGTTTTCAAACAAAATGAGTAATTAATATGCGCATTTTCGTGATACGTCCGAAATCAATTAATTTTTTGATTGAATCAACGAATTTCGTAATTGAAATTCATTTTTATTTTTTTCTGTGTGGGTAATTTTTTAATTGACACAATTAAAAATTTACTTAAAAATTTTAAAAACAATTTAAGTACATAATTTAATAAAAATTTAATAGTGTTTTAATTTTTTTGAATTCTCAAAGTTTTTTTGATTCTCGTTTAGTTTATAGTTTTTTGTATATGGGGTATTCCAGGCAAAATCACTCACTTTTAGACCCGACCGCTTTCGATTTATTTTATTTTTGGATATGTTTTAGTACTTATTAAATGCAACTTGGACACCTAAATAACGCAACTTTAAAGCCATAATTCGAGATGTGATCGCAATTCGTTCTATTTTTTTTTTAAATTTTGAAAATTGCCCCTTTAATTTTTTGACTCTGATTAATTTTATGCTCCAAAAAAACTAAATCGGTAGATACTGACCCTAACTTACCCTAGATATATTCAGTTGGAGGTAAAAATACGTCTTACAAAAATTAAGGACGATCGGACATGGGTAAGGCGTTCAGCATGGTCCTTGAAGTTTAAAAAACGGATTACAAGGAAAAATATGATTTTTTTTTTCTGTTTTCGCAATTTTTTTGTTATTTTAAGTTAAGTTTAAGTTCAAGTGGTTTCAGAAATATGATGTGAAGTAAAATGTCTTTCTAATAAGGTACTAAAAACTAAAATCGATTGAAAATCAGCCAAGTTATTAAAACTTCCACAGGCATCTAGCGTGTGTCATACCACTTGATTAAAGAATACGAGTTCTTTTTTCAAATTTATTGAAATTTTCTACTGTAATAACATTTTTTAATTATTCATGTTTTACTGTAATATTTTTTGGGTTTTCCAAATTTTAAAACAAAAAAAAAAAAAATAAATAAAATAGAGATTTCAAAAGTGTGTTGAAAATGCAGGCAATTTTAGCATTAATTTAAAACATGTTAGCAAAACACAATATGAAAAATACTTGTCATCTAATTACATTTAAACTTGAAGAATAAAAAAATGTTATTACAGTAGAAAATTTCAATGAATTTCAAAAATCGGATTGTGTTGCTTTATCAAGTGGTCTGCCAAACGTTAGATGCCTGGGGAAGTTGTAATAACTTGGCTGATTTTCAACCGATTTTAGTTTTTGGTACCTTATTAGAGAGACATTTTACTCCGTATTATAATTCTGTAACCACTTGATTTTAAAATTAACTTAAAATACCAAAAAATTTTAGAAAACTGAAAAAAATTCATATTTTTCCATGTAATCCGTTTTCTAAATTTCAAGGCCCATGCGGAACGCCTTACCCATGTCCGATCGTTGTTAATTTTTGTGAGACGTATTTTTACCTCGAAATTAATATATCTAGGGTAAGTTAGGGTCGGTATCTACCAATTTAATTTTTTTTGGAGCACCATACAAAATAAATGAGAGTCAAAAAATATAAGGGGCAATTTTCAAAATTAAAAAAAAAAAAAAATGAACGAATTGCGATCACATCTCGATTTATGACTTAAAAGTTGCGTAATTTAGAGTAGAACTTTTATACTTAAAAAAAAAATCGAAGGTTTCGGACTTTTTCAAAAAGTCGATTTTTATTTTAAAACGTTAAAAAATAAGTGATAATTACTTCGAATAATTTTTTAGTATTTTTTTTCTAAAACTACATTTAAATACCAACAAAACGTTGTCCACCTTTTTTTGAGATATCTAAATTTTTAACTGGTCAAAATTAATTGAAAATTTCAAGTTTTTAATTTTTTTTGAAAAAATTGCCATTTTGAAAAATGGAATACTCAACACCATCTTGGAATAAAAGGCTGAAAATTAGTGTCCAAGTTGCAAGTACTAAAACATATCCAAAAATGAAATAAATCAAAAGGGGTCGGATCTAAAAGTGAGTGATTTGGCTTGGAAAGCCCCATATGTAAATGAAAGTTTATAAAATTTTCCTATGTTTTTGAGACATGAATATGTTTGGTAAAGTTTGAAAAAAACAAGTTTTTTGTTTTTTTTTGTAAAAAAATTTTAAACTTTTTTAAACTTTTTAAAAAATAAATAGATAAATTTTGAGTAAATTTTTAATTGTTTGAAACATTTAATAAATTTTTATTAAAAATTTACTCAATACTATTAAATCGTTTACTGGTGCAAAATTGAGTAATTTTTTACTCAATAGTATTGAAAACTTACTCAAATATTTTTTTATTTTTTTCTGTGTACTACACCATTTGAAGTTGTAATTCAGAATTTATCTGTTGTATTTCAGAAATTATCAATTGTATTTCAGAAATTATTTAATGTATTTCAGAAATTATCAATTGTATTTCAGAAACTATAAATTGTATTTCAAAAATTATCAATTGTATTTCAGAATTTATCAAGTGTGTTTCAGAAATTAACAATTGTATTTCAGAATTTATCAATTGCATTTTGGAAATTTTTAATTTGTATTTCAGGAAATATAAATTGTAATTCAGAAATTATCAATTGTATTTTAGAAATTTTTAATTTGTGTTTCAGGAAATATTAATTGTATTTCAAGAAATATCTATTGTATTTCAGGAAATATCTATTGTATTTCAGGAAATATCAATTGTATTTCAAAAATTATCAATTGTATTACAGAACTTTTCCATTGTATTTCAGAAATTATCATTTGTATTTATTTGTTATTTTCAATCCATTTAATTCGTTATACAACAAAATTTTATTAAAAAAAATTTTATTGCATATTTTTAGGCATCCATTAAAAATCAATATAAAGCATAATTTTGGTTCCTTTAAATACATTCATGTCATCAAAAGGGGCCATAATTAATTTTCTTACTACCCTGCTTTTTCATCATTATTTACCATTATTTGTTATAAACCAACTACAATTTGGCATCTGTTAACAAAAAAAAATATATTTATATGTACAAAATAAAATTGCATTTTACTTTTTGTATAAAAACCATCCAAAGACAACAATTGCAACAAAAATATATATATACAATTTTATTTGTATTCAGAACAAAAAAAGTGACTGCACTATTAAACTGCACTGGCCTAGGGATTTGTACAATGTTTTTGAAAAAATATTTTTTTTTGGGGTATTTTGATGACATTTACTTATTTGAGTGTAGTGGGGTATGTTTACATATATGTGGTTGAGAGTGGGTGGTTATTTTTTTTTAAATATATTTTTGTTGTTGGAGATTGAATTTGGAATGAAAACAATATGAGTAATTACACATAAAGTTTTCAACTATAAAAGAAAACAATCATCTTTAGAACTAGATCTAACTGGTAGAAAATCCTATCAAATTTTCAATAAATTTTTGATTAATGAAATCTTAAAATTGTTTATTTTTTTTGACTCAAACTTCATGTTCTCTAAAATTACATCTGAAAATGGCATAGTGGACATTCCAAAATCCCTGATGCTTAAAATGATTGCGATTTTTGTACTTTTGTCCAAAACATTAAATCATGATAATAACACTGTGCTACAAAAAACAAAATCGAATATACTTTTCAAATGAGCTAGTGAAGGTTGCAGTTCTCGTCGAAAAGGTCACAAAAATGCTCATCAAGCTTGCCACACAATCTCAAACTTTAAAGTTATTGTAAAAAAACTTTTTTTTTGGGACTTTTCTCACTAAAAGTGTAACTCAGAAACTTTTCCACCGATTTTCAATTTTTGAACTGTTTTGGATAGAAGAAGGATTGGGCTTTTTATGTGTATGAATTCAAAACACTTAAATAATTTGAAATCGATTGAAAAGTTTTTGTAATACACGAGGTTTGAGTAAATTTTTAATACTATTGAGTAAAAAAATTACTCAATTTTGCATCAGTAAACGATTTAATAGTATTGAGTAAACTTTTAATAAAAATTTATTAAATGTTTGCCAACAAATTTTGTTAAACTGTTTAATTGTGTCAAGTAAAAATTTACTCAAAATTTAGAAATTTATTTTTTTAAAAAGTTTAAAAAAGGTTTAAATTTTTTTACAAAAAAAATTAAAGAACTTGTTTTTTCAATCTTTACCAAACATATTTATGCCTCAAAGGAATAGGAAAATTTTATAAAGACGATTACAACCCAGCAAAAAAAGAGCTTACCATTCACTACAAAATTCACCACAACTTATGAACCAGATGTACTTCTTCTTCAATTGAAACATTGATGAATTTAATATGGGCGTGACACAAAGTATGTTCTTTTTTTTGGCACTTTTCAGTGGCGAAAGATTGACACTTAAGTATAACATATATCACTAGTGTTTATTATGTACATATATATTAACATTTTTATCACAACTTCTGAAGTAGTGATCCGGATGTTAATATAACTTGACCTTTTGGAAGCGCTTTTTTCATCACTTCTTTAGAAGTACATATTTCTTGGCATTTTGGGTGTGATTATGTCATTTTTATTTGGTGATTTAGAACTTCTAAATTAGAAGTTCTTTTTTCGTAAAACGTCAGCAGCCACTTACAACCTAACCTTCACTTATTTTTGTAAGATTGAAAGAGTATTTTTTTTGTAATATTTACACCAAAAACACTGTTCGACAGCAAAAACCTCCCAGTGAAATTTCTAACTAGTCCTTATAGATTTTGGTTTCCTGCTTCCAAATCTACCACGTACCGTTTTTGAAATATTCGCTGTTAAAAAGTAAAAAAAAAAAACAATATTTTAACACTTTAGGGGTCCACTTTTTTTGACGCCCTATGCTCCAGTAGGAGTTAAAGGAAATCATATATATTAGGGGTCCACTGTTACGTATTCTTACGTTGCTTCCACAAAATAGAACTTGATTTCATATAAAATGGACCTCCTGATTCCAAAACTGCAAGAACATTTCAAGCATGTTCTGTTTTTGAGATATTCGCGTTTGAAAATTTTAGTGTGATTTATAAAGAATATAAGTGCCCAACAGTGGAGTTTGAGTTTTTCAAACGCCAATATTTCAAAAACAGTAGGCGATAGAAAAATTTGGATATCAGATATGGAATAAAGATGTCTTATTTTAACTAAATCGAGTACTATTGTGTTTGAGAAACTTTAGAATACGTTACAGAGAAGACCCAAATATTTCAATATTCAAATGCGAATATCTTAAAAACCTTACGTGATAGAAAAATTCATTTCATTGATAATCAAACGTAATTCACGGCGAATCGATTCACCAGTTTGTTCTGACCACAAGCCTAAGCCTCAATTTTCTAAAAGCTTAAACAATCTTTAATAATGTGATGCACCAACATCCGCTTTAGTTCGTAAATGTATTTATTTAATTTAGGACCAACTTTTTTCAATACAAGATTAGATTGGTAGTTAAACGCCAAATTGCTTGTATGAAATTTGAAAAATTTATCAATAATCGATTTTCGACTTTTCGATTTTTTAAGGCTTCAAATCAATGTCGGAGTTCTCCGTATTACAGAGTACCATCTCTAAAAATAGAGACGACATCATATAAAAAATCTGTAAGTGCGAAAGAGAAAGGAACAAAATCCACTCTCTGGCACAGAGTACTTCGTCATTGTGAATTCACCTTTAAGCATAGTACTCTGTTCGATTTCACGGGAAAAAATCTGTCAAACTCCATATCATCATCATCTTTTGGTGTTACAGCCCGGGGTGGGCCTTAACCTTATTCACATTTCGTTTCCATTCGGATTTATTATTAGCCGAGTTCTTCCAGTTGTTAATGCCGATTTTTCGGCAGTCATCTTCAACACCATTTAGCCATCTTGACCTTGGTTTACCTCTTGCTCTAGTCCTGTGTGGCATAGCGTTAAGGATTCTTTTTTGGGCTCTATCATCTGGCATTCTTGCTACATGGCCTGCCCACTGCAACCTCTGGGCCTTAATAAGCTTAACTACATTTGATCCTTCTAGTATGTGGTCAATTTCATGGTTACTTCGCATTATGTAACTGCCGTCCTCCCCTCTTTTGGGCCCATAGATTTTCCTTATCATTTTTCGTTCGAATATTCTCAACTTTTCTTCATCTGTTGAAGTCATTGCCCATGTTTCACAGTTGTATGTAAGAACTGGCAGTACCACAGTTTTGTATGATATTCATAGCCTTTCTCCATTGTGTGTCTGAGTAGGAATATTTGGTCAGTTGTGGATCGATTAGGCCTGAACCCGCACTGGTATTCCCCTAAAATAGTCTCCGACACTTCTGTGAGTCTGTTGTTGATGATGTTTGAAAGGATTTTGTATGGGGTGTTCAGCAAAGTATTTCCTCTATAATTCTCGCATTTCAGTTTATTTCCTTTTTTATGTATTGGGATTATAATGCCTCGTTGCCAATCGTCTGGGAGCGTTTCGGTGTTCCATATTGTAGTTATCAAACTATGCATCTGCTTCATAAATTCGGTACCTGCATTCTTAAATAGTTCTACAACTAGACCATCATCTCCAGGTGCTTTATTATTTTTTATTTGCGATATCGCTTTTTCGACTTCTTGCATTGTAGGTGATACATCATATGTTGAGGTCTGTTCGTACATTATGTTTGATTCAGTAGCTGGGTCACTACTTTGTTCAGGGATGTTCAACAATCCACTAAAATACTCTTCCCACACAGAAAAAAATATGGAGGAAACAAATTTGAGTAATCACTTGTTTAATTTTTAAAAAAAAAATTGAGTAATTTTTTAATTGACGCAATTAAAAATTTACTCAAAAATTGAAAATAAAATTTGAGTAAATAATTTAATACAAATTTAATATTTTTTTTATTTTTTTTTTTTCTCTCTTGGTGTTTTGAATTCTCATTTAGTTTATTGTTTTTTGTATATGTATATGAAAGTTTGAAATCATCTTTATAAAATTTTACTTTGTCTTGAAGACATAAGTATATTTGGTAAAGTTTGTAAAAGCAATTTTTTTGGAAAAAAAAATTAGAAACTTTTTAAACTTTTTAAACTTTTTAAAAAAATAGTTTGTTACATTTTGAGTAAATTTTTACTTGACACAATTAAAAAGTTACTTAAAAATATTAAAAAATTTTGAGTAAAGATTTAATTGTGTGAATTAATAATTTACTCAAATTTTTTATTAAGCATTTAATAATTTTTTATTAAAAGTTTACTCAATACTATTAAATCGTTTACTGGTGGAAAATTGAGTAATTTTTTACTCAATAGTATTAAAAATTTACTCAAATTTTTTTTTTATTTTTTTCTGTGCATCTTTTTAGTATTTTGTTATTTTCACTTAGAACGTTTCCATCTTTATCTTGGCAGTTATTAAGTCTTGGCTGGAACCCATCTTTAATATTTTTTATTCCTTGATAAAAAGCTTTCGAATTGCCGGAGTCAAAATCGTCACATATTTTTTCAATTTTTCTTTTTTGGGCATCTTTTTTCTTCCTCTTGATAAGCCTTTTAGCCTGCGCTCTTAACAATTTGTAGTTACTGGCGTTTTGATGTGTATTTTGTGCAAGACATTTTGTTCTTGCTTCCATTTTCATTTTTACGGCTATTTCACAATCATTGTCGAACCATTCATCATTTCGTTTCCTTTTTACATAGCCAATTGTGTCTGTTGCCGTTTCGTTCATAGTTGTATTTAATCGTTTCCATAATTCGTTAGCATCTGTTTTGTCATCGTTTACTGTATCTATTAGCTTGTTGTTTATTGTTTGCTGAAAAATTTGTTTTATATGAACATCTTTAAGTTTATCCACATCCCATTTCTGTTTCCTTTGGCCTTTTTCTTTCATTACGTTAGAAAGTTTGTGTCGGAAAACAATTCTGACCATATAATGGTCACTTCCACAATAAGCACCTCTACATGTGCGGACGTCAATAACTGATGATAGTCTTCTCTTGTTGACTAAGACGTGGTCAATTTGGTTTACATTTTCAAATCTTGGGTGTTTCCATGTACCTTTGTGTATTGACTTATGTGGGAAATGTGTACTTGCTATATATAGCGAGTAATTTGCAGCTACTTGACAGAGTCTAAGGCCATTTTCCGATGTTTCACTGTGCAAGGAGTGGATGCCAGCAACATCTTTGACAAATTGTTCCTTTCCGATTTTCGCATTGAAATCACCTAGCATTAAAATTGTATCATATTTTGGTGTTTTGTCAATTAGAGACTCCAAAAGTAGGTAAAACTTTTCCTTCTCCTCTTCTTCGGAATTTTCAGTGGGTGCATATGCGCATATGATAGTGATATTGTTGAACCTTCCTTTTAGCCTTAATGAGCATAGCCTTTCATCAATTGGAATAAATCCCAATACTGAATTTCTGATATCCTTCGAGATCATAAACCCGGTACCGGCCTGTCCGCTCTTTTCTAAAGTAGCACTATAAAAAACGGTATAATCCGGTTTATCAATTCTACCAGCTGCATTCCATCGTATTTCTTGTAGCGCAAGGACTTGTAGTTTAAATTTTCTCATTTCGATTGCTATTTCCTGCATTTTTCCAACTTGTAGCATTGTCCTTACGTTCCAACTTCCAAATTTCCAATCGTGTTTCCTAAAATCATTGTTCCTTTTTCGTAGCCTGGTTCCGTCGCCTGTTAATCGATCCATATGTTTTTCCTGTGAACTTTCCGAAATCAGTTGAGTTTAAGACGAACCGGTGATTGGCCGTTAGCGTCCGATTCTGGTATCGGGATTGCCGAATAAATCCTCCAGACATGCTTTGTGAAATTGGTTATTTAGGTGGCGCAAAATGCTCGCCACGTCGTTACAAGGATCATTGGCAACTCGGTATTTGGTGGGAACTCGAGAGACCCTCCGAGACTCTCCTCTTGTAACCGCTGATTGTCCGCGGCCACTTTAAGCAGCTACCCCGCATATCTACGGGGCGTATCGCTATCCGCAACCTGCGACGCGTCCGGTAGCACTCAGCTATGCTTCCCATATGAAGATAATGACTCATACATAATCGTTATGTGATTATGTATAATTCATTATCCGCGATTGGGCGGAGTCAAACTCCATATAAAAAAAAATAAAATTTGGCAACGCGAGGAATTATAGGGAAAGTGTAAAAAAAGTTTTCACGCATTTTTATTATACAAGACAATTTAAATTGCCGTGAAAAAGTGGCATTTCAGTTTTGTTATGATCGTTTCTTTCTTATAATTGTCAAAAGTTGTTTATTTTTCATTGTTTTATTGCGATTTGAGGCGTTTAAAGTTGAAGTGAAATTTTCACCGCAAAAAACAGAGTACTTAGCTTTAAGCTTTAAATAAATATAAATGAAATGCCATTACCAAATTTTGTCACCATTTATACAAAACCTAAATCTATTCGAAGCTGGACGTAAAAAAAATTGCATACTTCGTGTATCACCCCCTTTCTAAGTGTTTCAGTTGAAAAAAAAGTTCATATGTTGTGGTGATTTGATTTAATTTGATTTGATTTAATTCCTAAGAACATATAAAAGAGGTACTTCAAAATCATTAAGTAAAGAACTGGTGAAAGATAGTTTTATTGTTATTTTGTAGCATTTTTGGAAGTGATTTTAAAAGTACTTCCTACGGAATATGAAGTTCGGCACCTATCGCTAATTTGTATGTAGTGAAACCAATAATTCTTTTTAAACAACTTCGATTATTTTTTGCTGGGAAACTTTCATATACATATGGGCAATTCCATCATGTCGAACGTGACCGTTGCACACATTAAAGTTGAAAAAAAAAGTCAAAATAAAAAGATTTTTTTTCTTGACAAAAGGGGAAACTTATAGCTCTTAACTAGCTCTATAATTGTTGCTCAGGTTGATTTTGAAAATTGTTTGAAGCTTTCGAAATAATCGCAAAATAGACAACCATTCGCACGGGACAAAAAACAGGAGTCGCCACTATCAATCAAAACTCTGATTTCAGCGAAACCTGATGCAATATCACAATTCGACTAATTTTGAAATGTTGGCTTATAACGTCTCTTAAAAGTTGTAAAATTATACCTCAAAATTATTTCTACTTTTTTTTAATTTAACTTTAATCACTGTCGCACGGGACATGTCGCACGGGACCATTTTTTCCATCATCATATTTATGTTTGTTTGTTGTTCTTTTTTAACAAATTATAAATAAATAAGCTTAGAAAACCTGGCATATATATTTTTCGTTCTTTTGGTCTGGTTCGTATTGAATTTCAGCCAAATCGGTTCAGTGGTTCAAAAGTTATTAGCAAAACCGAGAATTTCAGATTAGTTTAACCTTCAATTCACATGTTGAAAACCCGTTAAACATGTTTTTAAAACATTGGTAAGTCACAAAACTATTTTGCAACGTATTTTTGTCACTCAAAAATTTTGTCACAAAAAAGTACACTCGAAAAAGTTTTAGACTCAAAAAAAATTTTACAATCAAAAAAAAAAATTTAGTAAACTATTTTTTTTTTAAAAATTACTTAAAAAAAAACATTTTTTACATAACATTATATATTTCTAATCCAAAATGTTATTTACTTTTACTTAAAAAGAGCATTGTGGCGGGTATTCATAGATTCGCCTAGTCGAATTTAACTTTTACTTGTTTAATTTATTGTCTTGTAATTTCATTTCATCTTCCTTCAACTTTTCTCTTTGAAGTCCTTTTAAAAGGAAAGAGGATCACGAAATGAAAATCTGTAAATGCAGTTTTACTCCATTTGGTCTCTACTTTCAGACGTATATCATCCGGTTCATGTTTAATATTGGCTGTCGGACAATGGATTTTTTGCAGAATACCCCATATGTATATTTTTTATTGTATCTTCAGCATTGTTTTGTCTTGTATTATTTGTTTAGTAAATTAAAATCCAGGCAACTCTGGTGTTTATGGGTGATGAGATTTTCGAAAACAATACAATGGCAATGATTTTGTGTAGGTTAGAAAACAATAGATTACTTTTTTTTTTGCTGTTTCTGGAATATTTGTTTAGATTTGTTTTTGTCAATTTGTATGGTGGTAATGCATATTGTTGAAAAAAAAAATATTCAATTGTAATAATTCAAAGTTTTGACATTTGAAAGATTATTTTACACAAATGTCAACAATTTTATTTGAATAAAAATTTTGCGGAATAGGGGGAGTGATAGAAATTTTTGTTAAGGATTTAAAGGATGTGATTTTCGCAAATATAACTTAAATGTCTAAGAAATTTATTAAATTTTTAACAACAGAAAACTTTTCCATACACAGAAAAAAATATTGTGAATCGAAAAAACTAAACCAATTGTTATCAACGAAATTGTAGTTCAACAACATTTTTAATTAAATCAATAGTTTATAAATTTTTATTGTTAATGTGGCAATGAATTTTATTGAAATTACAAATATGCATTAATTATTGACAAAATCCAATGTAGTATGAATTTTAATTATTTTTTTTTGTATTTACAATAAAATTAATTGTGTTGATAACTTTTTGTTTTCACAATGATATTCATTGTATTGACATTTTTTTTTTCTGTGTTGATAATTCCTTTTTATGATAAGTCTTTGAAATTACCCTTTCTGAATTTTTATAAATTTTTTTCTTTCTTATATAATAATACCGCTTTGTTAAAGCTTTTAAACCGAATAGTCTTGTGTGGGAAAATTGTTTCATTATTCAAAAAGCCAAGTTTTAATAATTAAATGCGAATTAAAAATAAGTATGAGTAAATAATATTGCAGCAAATAATAAAAACAAATTAAAATTACTGAAAAGAATGAAAAATTACAAAAAGGCAAATTAAAAGCAACAATGAAAAAAATATCAACAACAGACAGCACAGATATCAAAAAAATCAACCGTCATATATGCAGCTTTAAAGTTTATGAATAAACAGAGTGGTAAAACATTTTGCAGTAGGGCTATTCAAACGGGGGGGTGAAATAAAGCCATAGGCAATAAGGCCATATGGCCTTATTTCCCAATGAGTTGAGAAATAAAGCCATATGGCCTTATTACCAACCGCTGCACAGTGGTCAATTTCACGAGATAGCGGTCAAAACTCTATAACTTTTGACCGGATTGGTATTTTTTTACGCAATTTTTTTTGTTCAATAGGGGGGACTTTAAGCTTCAATTTGCGTGTTCAAACGTAAAAATCGACTGATAGGAACGTAAGTAATGTGGAGTTAAAAATGCATTTTAATTTTTTGTTGAATTTCCATGTAAAAGTTGAATATTTTGACATTTTAAATAGGTATTTTTTTTATAATTTCTAATTTTTTTCAATCGTATTTTACAACCAATACTTATTTATTATTCCTAAACTTAATTTTGGTCAGAAAATGCCAACATTTGGCCCCTGACATTTATTTAGTCTCAATATTCACAGGGGCCAAAGGTTGGTTTTTTTGGAAGAAAGCTAATTCTTGTGAGGATTAAACTGAAAAATAACACTAAATTCCCAACAATATCAATACCATTTGGATATATTATATACAGAACACAACATCGATAAAATTTTAAGTAAACTTTTACTATTGATTTAAAGTGCACATATATTTTATTTAAATGTATTAATAAAAATTTATACTAAAATTAGAAACAAATTATAATCTTTAAACTACTTATGTAGCATTAATTAAACAATATTAGTAAAAATGTTTTCCAAATAACTTTGATTTTCATTTTGCAGTAGTTGTTTAGCTTCTTCATCTAACTCTAATGAGGTTGATTTCCATTTTTGTCGAATACTGGACATATCGCTCCTTTACTTGTATAGTGTCATAACTCCAAATATTTGATTTTGCAGAAAACACGTTTAAAGTTTACTATTGAAATTGGTTTTTAATTGAAAAAGGCCGGTACAGGGCCATTCCAGAAAATTTAGCACAAATTTTAGTCATTTTTGGAAATGGTGTCTCAGATTAATTTGAACCTTGACACATAGATAGCCCTCATAAATATGATATATGTACCATATATCGTTTTTTTACATTTGGTGTATTTAACGAATTATGGCGGGTCAAAGATTGACTTTTTAAGCAAAAGTAAGAAAAATACATCACATTTAAAGAGCTGTAACTTCTTAACCAATGACCCGATTTTCACAAATTTAGGCTCATATGAAAGCTGGGGTTCTTCTTTTAGAAAATATTTCTGAAATAACACAGTTTTTTTACAGAAATGATGCAAAAATGCAAAAACATTTTTTCTTTTCGAATATTTAAAAAAACACATCTTCGATTTTTTTTAAAAAAATTCTGGTGAAAAATAACAATGTTTTGTATAATATATTCAAAATTCAGAGTGGGATCTCCATGGGATCAAAAACTATTCTGTTTTAAGTACGAGGTTTTCATATTTTTCCCTTAGAAAATTTCAATTTCTAATGTTTTGAATGTTTTTCAAAATTTTAATAGTATAATTTTCTTTGAAAATTTAAATTTTTATATTGAAGAAACATAAAATTTTAATTTTCTAAGGTAAAATTTAAGAACTTCGTACTAAAACCAGAATATTTTTTGATCCCATTGGGATCCCACTCTGAATTTTGGTTATGTTGTACAAAACAGTATTGTTTATCACCAAACTTTTTTTTAAAAAAATCGAAGATGTGTTTTTTTAAATATTCGCAAAAAAAAAATGTTTTTGAATTTTTGCAACACTTCTGAAAAAAAACCGTATGCTTTTGAAAATATTTCGTAAAAGAAGAAGAATTAAGCTTTCATATGAGCTATTACTTGTGATAATCGGATTACTAGTTAAAAAGTTAGAGCACGTTAAACGTCATGTATTTTTCTGACTTTTGCTAAAAAAGTCGAACTTTGACCCACGATAATTTGAAAACTACAGCAAATTTTGAAAATCCAAAAACGCAACATATCTCATATTAACGTGGATATCTATGAGCCAAATTCTCAGTGGCGTCCAAAGGCATGTTTCCGAACAGTGGGGCGAAAATTTTTGGAATTGCCCTACATAGAAAATGTAATAATTGCGTGTACTCTTCTCAAACGGTGAGTTTAAAAGATATTAATACGAATTTTTGACACAATATAAAGCATGATATAACGAATAATTTTGCATCATTAACTCAAAAAACGCATTTTTTGAGTTATGACACTATACAAGTAAAGGAGCGATATATGGGTCTGATGTGCACAACAAAATATTAATAAGATCTTCATTAGTACAATATCTGGAAATTTTTCTTGTATTGTGCTCGCGAAAGAATCTGTAGTCTTTGTTCCTTTTTTCTTGCGCTTCTTCTGAGAGATCTCCAATTGGAAGCATATTGTGCTGAATTATTTGTTCCCCATGGAAAAAAATTTTATGAACTGTGGTTGGCATATGTCTCCAAGAATATTTTTGGTTATAAAGGGTTGATGTCTCATTAGCATACTGACCAAATTTTTTTGCATCTATCTTTTTGCTACATGCTATAACTTCTAATATGATTTGGAATCGTCGTATTAAATCATAATCTACTCCAGTTATAGAAGCTGCAGTTTCTGGATCGGAAAAAAATCTCCTTGCTGTGTTTCCATCATTAGAATTTCCTTCTCCTTGCTTTGGCTGGTCAATTATAAGGCCTATCTCACGGTATTTTTCTTGAATATCTTTTTTTTTTGTTTTTTTTTTCCAAATTTTCTTTGTTGTTTCTCACTGTTTCGCCTAACGGGCCAAATTCCAAATCGTATCCCAATTTAAGAATATGCTCCATAAAACGAATTCTAGCATGAAGAGGTGACATTCCAAATTCATATGCTTCATTAAAACTATCGTCTTGTGTTGGTGGTTGGCTCAATTGACTTGATGTTTTTTGGCATATGGTGCAGCTTGACGAAGACTTTGTTTCGGTTAAAGCTTGTGCAACTTTTCCATCGATCATTGTAAGTGACATTTTAAAGTTAACTTCGATGCATTGGTTATTAAATTCAAATATCACTGGTTGAAGTTCTTTAATTTCATCTCTTATTTTGCCAACTTCTTCAGTTATAACATCTTTAGTTTCTTTTTTGTAAGCAAACTTTATTGGTCTACAAAATTTTGTTGACGAGGGAATTTCATTCTTCCATACATCTATCTCTGCAGCTCTACTAGTTGACGGCTCTGAACCAATATAAGTTTTTGTTAAACGTAATGGAACGAAAGAAATCATGAATAAATTGGCATCTGATGAATTTTCCGCATTACATTGTTTGTATTGTTTCTGGCCAGAGGACCCATCACATCCCCATTTAGAAATTAAAGTCATGCTGCAATTTTTAAACTTCTTTAAATAGTCAGCATCAAATGTCTTTAATAATCGTTCTGCAGTGTGTTCAAGAAGATCCTGCAATTTTATTTCTGCTGAACTTGAAGTTACACTAATAGCAGTTGGTGACGGTAAGCAATCTTTTTTGGCAGAAACTATATCTCGATATGATGGAAAAATTCCACAATTTTTTTCATTGGTTCGCTTCCGCAATTCTGTATATTGGTTTTTAGTCATTTTCAAATCCAAAAATAGTGCAAATGCTTCTTCTGGAGTAAATTTATTTTCTTCAGTTGGTGTCGGCATACTTTCTTAAATCCTCTTTGTGCGTCTGGGGCTTGCTTCCACTATTTTTTCAATGATAACAATTTTACTCTTTTTAGTTTTCGATGGTTGAATTTGATGCAGAAATGAATCCTTTATGATGCTACAAGAAACTTCTTCGTTGACATGTTTAAGCTTGCGTCTTCGTGATCTTTCACTACAATTATCAAGTGGCTTTGCTGGTCGCCCACCTTTTCCAGTTTCCGTGGTAGTTACTGATGGCTTTTTAAAAATAAGTTTATTTCTTAGCCATTCTTGGTTGCGCGAGTAAAACAATTTCTTGTTTCTGGAACATTGATTGTACCGTTTTCTTAAAGTATTTAAAAAGTTTTTTATTTTTAAGTTATGAATTTTCATTTCTTGTTTGTCGCATATTTTGATGAATGGATTATTCATTATATGTAAAATAATGTCGTTTTCATCTTTCCGTTCAAAATATATATCAGATAGAACACTATAACTGAATTTAGCCATTGTTTAAACAATAATGAAGAAAAAAATGAATGCATGAATTAATATACTATTGCTCGAAGTTTCAACATGATCTTTTTTACCTCTTTGAAACATAATATAACAGGTACTTGGTTTTACCAGTTATTTCCATTGGTTTTAAATTTATTTGCAATTTTCAGGTATTTAAGTTGTGTAATATTAGATGGCAATAAAATAATTTTTTACCTTTTCCAAATGAATTGCTAGATACCACATAATTTGAAAGTTAACAGGTACTAGCAATAATAAAACAGGTACTTTTTTTTACCAGTTATTTCCATTGGTTTTAAATTTATTTGCAATTTTCAGGTATTTAAGTTGTGTAATATTAGATGGCAATAAAATCTTTTTTACCTTTTCCAAATGAATTGCTAGATACCACATAATTTGAGAGTTAACAGGTACTGGTAATAATATAACAGGTACTTGGTTTTACCAGTTATTTCCATTGGTTTTAAATTTATTTGCAATTTTCAGGTATTTAAGTTATGAAATATTAGATGGCAATAAAATCATTTTTTACCTTTTCCAAATGAATTGCCAGATACCACATAATTTTAGAGTTCTATTGTCATTTT
The DNA here is from genome assembly GCA_963921195.1 of Pegoplata infirma. Lineage (NCBI taxonomy): Eukaryota > Metazoa > Arthropoda > Insecta > Diptera > Anthomyiidae > Pegoplata > Pegoplata infirma. The sequence goes on from OY992538.1 coordinate 224,906,739, forward strand.
TGTCAAAATTTTGATACACCCTTCTATGTGGACTATGTCCAAATATGGGCCAACTTCTCCTAATTTCAACAGAATTATTTTTTGGGTCAATAAGAACTCTTGTACAAAATTTCATCAAAATATATGCATAATAGCCACTTTCACATACAAATAACTTCTCAAAAAATATGACGTGCATTTGTAACGAATATCTTACCTTGGGTCAGAAAAATTGCTGTAGCTCAAAAAGTTCAGTCCCGATGCATGGACATATATATATAGGAATGTAGGGGAGAGTTAGGACTACAAAATAGTAAATTTGTGTTTTGACTCCGCTTGACTCACAGGAGTTGTGCTCTATGAAGTAGGAAATTTCCGAGATATTTGACCTTTTTTAAAAAAAATATTTAAATTGTTCTGAAAACAGTAGAGCTTCAATTTTTTTACCAGTAATAGGAAATAAGTTAAGTTACAAAACAAAATTTATTTCGTCCAAAAATCTTGAAAAACAAAAAAGTTATGATCATTTAAACTTTAAAAATTAACTAAAAATATCATAAATTTACTAAATTCTGAAAAAGCCCATTTTGGACCACCCTGTTCTCAGTGAAATAGTTGAAATAGAGTTCAAATTTTTGGGCTCCCGAGGTTTACTACTGTCTACTTTCATATGAGTCTAGTAACTTTAAAATCGGAGAACAAAAACCAAAAGGAGTTTTGGCCGCTATCTCAAAATATTGACCACAGTGCGCTGCACTATAGGGAATTTATAAGGAATTGTTGGCCAAAAGTCCATTTTTGATGTGTTCAAAAAAACTTTTTTCGGATGCCATTATACAGTAAACTATAAAAAAGTAAGCTAGCACACATATTTTTGTACACCAAACTCTTTTGCCGCTAGTACGGAGGCGTCAAAAACAAAATTTAATTTTTTATTATTTTTTTTTTAATTTTGGAGAACATAACTTATTACAAAATTAACGTACTTAAAATCCTGTATTAAAATCTTTTGAAATTAATTTCAATTATCAATAGAGCAACTAAATATATTTTGTACAAAGTACAGGTTTAAAATGTTGATTTATATATTTTTTTAATTTTTCTATTTAATTAATTTTTTTCTTTTTTAAACCAAATATATTTGTGGACTGCTACTTTTTTTGCATATAATTGCATACTCCCATACCTCTATGAGGTATTGGGAAACTCCTTGTGAGTAAGATGTATTCATCCGCTAAACCATGCGGCTCCATGGGGAAAAGATATTTAGTGATGTCCGTCCGACCGTCTGTCGGTCTGACGGTCTGGGGAATGCACGATGCTGTCCAAACCAAAAGAGCTAGCCACCTGATGTTTGGCACGAATATGTCTTATAGTCTTACGATATTCAAGTTCGTAAATGGGCAAAATTGGAACATGTGAAAAAAAGCTCCCCCTTAAATAACTTAGTCTAGCTACGCCAAATCCCATATTTTACATTTTTTTGTACATTTGCTTAAAAGTTAAAAAAAAATACGCCACAAGAAGTTCAAAGCCCAGCACTTGTACCAAAGGCACTAGGAAAATTATTTTTTTGCCCGCCCCCTTTTGTGGGAGTGGATGTAAAAATTATTGACAAAATTATATTACAAAATTGCATTAAAAACACGATTTATTAGACCAGATCATGCCAATTTTTTATACAGAGCCTTAAAACTTACCGCCAAATAAACTTGCCAAATTTTGAGGCAATATCCCAACTTTTGGAGTTTTGGCCAGAAAATACCAGAAAATTCCCTATAGTGCGCTGTTGGAAATAAAGCCATATATGGCTTTATTACTCATTTGAAAATTTATAAAAGTATTCGTCATTAATTTGCGGAGAGTGTAGGGGAAAATGTGGAAAAATTTTTCCACTAAATAGCAGGATTTTTAATTTTAAGATTGTTTAACAAAAAAGTTTTTCTGCGTAGACGGCCTTCGGCCGGGCTTAGGGATTACAAACTCCATGCATTAAACCCACCCTCTCTGCAAACCAAAGCTATTTTGGTTATCAGGCCTTTTTGAGGCATAACAAATTTGATAGCGAAAAGGCCTGCTACCCTAGAAAACTTTACTTTGCGGAGAGGGTGGGTTTAATGCATGGATTTTGTAATCCCTAAGCCCGGCCGGAGGCCGGCTACACAGAAAAACTTTTTTTGTTAAACAATATTTAAATTAAAAACCCTGCCAATAAAAAATTGGTGCCTCTAGAACCCTCCGAGGTTCGTGGTATATGTGGTTTTTTAATTTAAAGATAGTCAAAAAAAAAAAAAAATTTTTTCTGCGTAGCCGGCCTTTGGCCGGACTTAGGGATTACAAACTCCATAAATTAATTTAGCGGATTCGCTAAATATTTTTTTTTGGGTAGCAGGATTTACGGGGAAATATATTTCCACATTTTGAACTGATATGGCTTTATTTCCACTTTGGTTGCAAAATCAATATGACTTTATTGCTCAATCGTGTTGGTAATAAAGCCATATGGCCTTATTTCCCATTGAATTGAGAAATAAGGCCATATGGCCTTATTGCCTATGGCTTTATTTCACCCCCCCATTCAAATTTAAAAAGTGGTAAATAAACTGGAACATTTTTAAGAGTAATGCAAAAAAGTATGGGTAATTTTGCCAAGCGTTATTTTAAGCCTACTAGCATACAGATTGAGTTAACAATAAATGTGCTACGAGAATCGAACTTATAAAAAAAATATTTATGAACATGGTACACAAAAACAAGAACATTTTAGTCAGTCAAGTTGGGGCGGGGGGGGGGGGGGGTTTCTGGCGGACCCTTTTTTGTTCAAATTACATTTTTTTTTTATAAAAATTCTTAATTGTGAGACTGTTTCCAAAAAAAACCCAATATTATGAACAAAATTTCAATAAAGATAGCATTAGATTTTTATACATGTTTTCTTCACAAAATTTCTCAGCTGAGGTGACAATTGTACAACAGAAAAACTCTTAGATTGTAAAATATATTTCATTCAGAAAAACAACCCATTTCTGAGACATTTGCCTTCAGAAAAATCTTTTTGATAATCTTTTGCTGTATAAATATGTGTTCTTTCCAAAGTAAAATTTTTCTACAAAAAATAACGCTATATTAATTTGTCATTCCATGCAAAACGCATCGAAATATTGGTCCTCGACCCTATTATGTTTATATAAAGAATGGCCCGGTTATAATCTGGACGCCTTATGTGCCTTATAACTTTTGAATGAAAAGTCACATTTTTATAATTTATGTATCAAATTAAAGGAAATTTTTCCACTTTTTTTTTTTTGTACTGGTTTCAAGTTTGTAGGTTAAATATTCTTTAGTACAGACGTCATTAACCGAAAAAAATATGAAGAAATTTTGCACATCCTTCGGTGCTACCTCTGCATCAAACTTAACATTAAATTTAACAGTATTATACATTTTTTGCTTCTTTATACTCTCCTTTAATTTATTTTTTTTACATTTGGTAAATTTTTTTCGATTGGTTAAAATTGTTGGCAAAACTCATTTTTTACTTCATGTGATTTCTAACATCAAACTTGCGCAGGTTTCATGTGGCAACCTTTAAACGTCGTTTAAACATTGGTGTTTAAAAAGCGAAATCATGTTTTGGCATCGAACTTCGATTTTATCTTGCGGGTTTAGTCATTTATCGCTCCGTAGAACTTTAATCCTACAGGATTCATTCGAGGGAGGTATGTTTTTTCAACTTGATGTGTTTTTTTTTCAAACTTGGGCTAAAACGATATTTTTTTTACGCGTTTATGGGTTTTAATTTATGCTTTCTATAGCCCCGTAAGGATTCAAAACACTAAGCACTGTAAATTTTAGAATTTTTAAAGTTTAAGCAATTTCTGAACAGCTGTGTTTCTCAAAAAACGTGAAAGTGTGCAAAATTACTTAATCTTAATTTTGCTACAAAATTTTGCTAACCTACAAACTTGAAACCGGTACCAATAAAAAGGTGGAAAAATGTCCTTTAATTTGATAAATTAATTATAAAAATGTGTCTTTTCATTCAAAACTTATAAGGCTCATAAGTCGTCCAGATTATAAGTGGGCCAGTCTTTATTATTGATCCGTAAAGGTTTTTAAGACATTCTAGTGATATCCATCTGTGTTTTTGTGTGTGTTTTGATGAAAAAAAAATATGAAAGAGAAGAATATTGATAAAAAAAAAAAAATATTGATGAAAAAAAAATATTAATGAAAAAAATTATTGATGAAAAAAAAAAAAATATTGATAAAAAAAATATTGATGAAAAAAAAATAATGATGAAAAAAAATATTGATGAAAAAAAAAAATAATTACACTGTGCAACAAATTTTGGGTCATCGCATTGAGCCTCAATGCCTTCAACACCATATAAAAGTAGACCATCAAGTGAACAAAATCACTAAAGGGTTTTGCAAAGTCAGTTCGGATTTCTTTTTTATAGCCCACTGAAGTTTTCATTTTTTTATCAAAGGCGTTTGGAAAACGTCAAAAATACTATAATAAGAACACATCTGAGCTTCAAAATATGATTTGATGTCTTCAGTGAAATTTTATGGCGGTTCTTTTCTTAGAACATTTTAACCCTCTAACTGCCATTTTAAGGGGTCATTTTAGTCCTTTTTCAAAAACTAAACACAGAACTCTAATAAAACGTCCATTTAGAGGGTTAAAATGTTCTACAAATATTTTCCTCATAAAATTTCACTAGGGGTTGTCAAATTGTAAAAGTTTGTACGACATGCGCAAAATGCTTAAAAAGGGTCAAGTATAAATAATCAATGTTTGTTATTTTTTTTACCAAAGCAGTGTTAAAAAATATCGACAAAAAACAGCGCAAATATACTTTTGAGCTAAAAATGATGTTCTGATGTGTTTTTTAAAATTTTATGATGATTCTTTTCTTTGCCCAAATTAACCCTCTAGCTCCCGTTTTAAAGGGTCATTTTTGTCCTTTTTTAAAAGAAATACAAAAAAAGTCTATAAAAAAGGCAGTTAGAGGGTTAAAATGTTTTACAAATATTTTCTGCATCAAATTTAACTAGGGCACGTCTAAGACAGAAAGTTCGTCCAGCATTTAGAAAATGCTTAAAAATTTTAAAGTATTCAATTTTTTTTTTTTTTTGGGCCGAAATAAAAAAAAAACAAATAAAAAAGTTATATTCGACTTTGTCGAATGTGCTGATACCCTCCACAATGTAAAAAAGTTTACTTGCTAGAAAACAAAACAAACATTAAAAAAAAAAATCGACAAAAAAAAAATTTATGGTAAAAAAAAAATTCGACGAAAATATTTTTTTTTTGTAAAAAAATATGTTTGCACTTGTTTAAATACCATTCGGTGATCAATTCTGTTCACATGTGTCCACCAGCAGCCGAATGAAAGCATTTTGTGTTTTTTGGTTATGTTGAATGTACCACAATTTTCGAGGTGTTCTTACATTTTTGTTCATTCGACATTCGACTTGTTTTTTTTTTTTATATTTCGGCCCAAAAAAAAATATTAAAAAAAAATTTGAATACTTTAAAATTTTTAAGCATTTTCTATATGCTGGGCGAACTTTCTGTCTTAGACGTGCCCTAGTAAAATTTGATGCAGAAAATATTTGTAAAACATTTTAACCCTCTAACTGCCTTTTTTATAGACTTTTTTGTATTTCTTCAAAAAAAAGGACAAAAATGACCCTTTAAAACGTGAGCTAGAGGGTTAATTTGGTCCAAGAAAAGAATCATCATAAAATTTTATAAAACACATCAGAACATCATTTTTACCTCAAAAGTATATTTGCACTGTTTTTTGTCGATATTTTTTAACACTGCTTTGTTAAAAAAAAATAACAAACATTGATTATTTATACTTGACCCTTTTTAAGCACTTTTCACATGTTGCACAAACTTTGAAAATTTGACAACCCCTAGTGAAATTTTATGAGGAAAATATTTGTAGAACATTTTAAACCTCTAAATGGACGTTTTATTAGACTTCTGTGTTTAGTTTTTGAAAAAGGACTAAAATGACCCCTTAAAATGGCAGTTAGAGGGTTAAAATGTTTTAAGAAAAGAACCGCCATAAAATTTCACTGTAGACATCAAATCATATTTTGAAGCTCAGATGTGTTCTTATTATAGTATTTTTGACGTTTTCCAAACGCCTTTGATAAACAAATAAAAACTTCAGTGGGCTATAAAAAAGAAATCCGAACTGACTTTGCAAAACCCTTTGGTGATTTTGTCCATTTGATGGTCTACTTTCATATGGCGTTGAAGCCATTGAGGCTCATTTTTCTTGTTGCACATTATTGATGACAAAAAATGTTGATAAAAAAAATATTGATGAAAAAACAATTATTGATGAAAAAAATATTGATTTAAAAAACATATTGATGAAAAAAAATATGCGAAATAATTATGATACGTTTAATTTACCAGCTCGTAAATATTTTTTTATTCACCACGAGGTGAATTATTATCCAAGTTACAAACCCAAGTTACTACAATTTTTAGTTTTAAGAAAATGAAAACAGTAATTCTTATTTTTTTTGTTAATCGTTAGCTTAAATAGTCACACTGAAAATTATAGTCACATTGAAAATTAGACATCAGCCTAAAAACATTATCATGTTAAAATTTGGGGGGTTTGGATTTTTAAAAAATTTCCACAAATTTTTTGTATTTTGGAAAAATAAAAAAAATTTCTTGCGATTCCATTCTAAAAATGGCGTTTTATTTTTTTTACTCTCAAAAAAATTTTAAAAAAGATCTCTAAATTTCATTTCATAGATTTTGACCCTTTCATAGAGTTTGAGACAAACATTGTTTTAACCTAATTTGAGCTAAATCCGATCATTTTAACTCCTGGCTCCTTTTGATCAAAATTTTTGTATTTTTGGACAACTTACACAAAAAACTAAACTTTGATCAAAGGGTGCTATAGGTTAAAATGTTTACCTCTAGACCTATAAAAAAGTAAGTGGAAAAATTTGTTTAAATTTTTTTTTAAAAAAATTTCTTGAACGTTGAAAAACCCCCTTTTTTAGAAATTTATAATGCCAAAATAATAAAAATATAGCAAGAATTGTTTTTTTATTTTTCAAAAATCCAAAATATAGCTGGAAATTTTCCAAAAATCCAAAACTTTGATCGAAGGGCTCCACAAGTTAAAACCATCGGAGTTGGCACAAATTAGGTTTAAACGAAAGACTGCCTCAAGCTTTATGAAAGGTTCAAACGAAAGAAATTTAAATTTTTTTTAATTGCGATATCTTGAAAACCATTCGACCGATATTAATTTTGTTTATATTCATGTTTAGCACATCAAAATTAAGACATATTTTTTTTTGTAAAAACTTTTTTTTTTTAATTTTCAAAAAACCAAAACTTTGATCGTCGTGCGTCACGGGTTAATGTAATCCGATTGGCCTTAAATGAATACCACATAAACAGGAGAATAAAAATTTTAAATCGGAAGAAAAATTTGTTTGCCATATAAAAAACTCCAGTTTAATGTATTGTGTTCATGGGCTGGTAAATTTATTAAATGGACGAAATCGGGGTAGAAACTGCCCTTTGAAAAACTACACCAAAATCTGAAAAGCGCCTTATTGGACTTAGAGACCTTAAAAATTTAGATTTTTCAGTCTGTCGCTTTTATGTCCTTCACAAAGTTCAGAAAAGTGTTTTTACATTTTGTTGGGTATAAAATATTTGGCACAGACGAACTTGGCACTCTCACTTGGTGTTTGTACTTTTGTTTAACAAATCGAACATTTTTATATAAAAAGAAGTTAATACTTACAAGGAAAGTATCTCAACCCTTATTAACCGATTTGCATGAAACGTAATATATATATTAAAGAGACAATTCTAAGGTTGGGGTGTCTCGGCTTATCGGCCATATCGGGGATTTAGGGGTTCAAAACATGGGTCAAAAATTGGCGAAAATATCGTTTTTTGGATTTTTCAGCCATTTCTCTCTAAGAAACTATAGGATGTATATGAGAAGAAAGGTTTTTTTAATGCCTATCCAACGGTGGAATATCCTTGTAAAAGTTTGGCTTCGTTAAATACCTTTTTTATGAAAATGTGTAAATTTTGGGGGGTATTTATATGAAGACATAGACCTACGATGTTAATATGAATACGAAATAATCTTTATTAAATTTAAGTTGACACGCGTTTTTTTCTAGAGGATATTCCTGTTAGTTCGGGAGTTATCAAAATTTTCCCGGAGGTCCACATTGTTTCATAAGGGGTAGCGAAATTTTGAAACACTGATATGGCCGATAAGCCGAGACAACACAACCTTAAAATCGTCTCTTTTATATATATTTTAAATTTCAGCTAAATCGGTTCATAAGGGTTGAGATACATCCCTTGTTAGTGAAAAAGTAATTGTGGTGAAAAAAAATTAAAAAAAAATTTTGATGAAAAAAAAAAAAATTTCGTATAAAAAAAAAAAAATTTGACAAAAAAAAAGTTTTTGATGAAGAAAAAAACAAAAATTTTGAAAATAAAGGATTTTATAAAAAAAAAATTATGAAAAACAAATATTTTGAATAAAAAAAAATTTATGTAAAACACATATTTTGAATAAAAAAAATTTTGTTATGAAAAAAAATTTTTTTTTAATAAAAAAATGGTGATCAAAAAATGTGAGCCACTGTATTGGATGGTATAAAGGTCAAAAACTGACTTCTTTTGTATGCTGTGATTACACTTAATATTTTTTTTTAACATCACAAACTTGCTATACGGTTTTCTGGGTTCTTAAAAAAGAGGACAATAAGTGAAATGCTTTAAAGCGATTTGAAAATGTTTAGAGATAATTTACAAACAAATAAATCCTCCTAATACAAAAACTGTAAAAAAGGTAGTACAAACGATTTAGTACCGTTTAACAAGGAGTTGATGTAGTTAACTTTATATAGTAGTAGTATACATAGAGTATGTATTTCATGTTATGTGAGGCATAAATGTAATTTTCATCAATTTTTTTTTATTGTTTGTTTGTAATTTTTTTTTCATACTTTCTTTATAAATGAAGTCATGTGGAATAGATTTATTACAATACAGTTTTTTTTTATATCAATTTTTTTTTTAATAATTTTGTACTACAGCTTAAACATTATACTTTAAAGTGAAACTCAATTTAAAGGCATAAAAAATGGTAACCATGATTCCAGGTTTTTCCTTTAAATGTTACTGCATTATTGATTTAAGTGTATATTTAGTTTGAACCATTAGTTTCTTATAATTTCTAAACCATTTATGAACAATATTTTTATGGTAAATTTATTTTGGTATCTAAGTTTAATGAATATAAACAGTGAAAATATTTGATGAAGGATAACAATACAGAGAAAAATTTGGATAAATTGAAACAATTTCATAAATTTGCAATTTTTCGATATTATTGCACAATTTTCTTTTTTATTTAGTAATAAAATTTTGAATAAATATTTTTTAAGAGCTTGAGATGTTGCTTTGTGGACATTTTTGAAAATGTGCAATAATATTGTGAAATACTATTGTGCAATAATATTGTGCAATATTTTTGAGTAAATAGTGCAAGTTTTAAAATTGATCTATAATATCGACAATGTTCTTGCCTACGAATAAAATGAACTTTCAATAGGAATCAAATTGGAAACCATATGACTATTGGATGTTTTTTTAAACAAAACTGCATCAAATTGTGCAATATTAGGTCTTTTCGATTACCCAAATTTCTTACCATTTTTTACTACAACTGGAAAGTTTGTTTACTTTTTGTATTGAAAATTTCCAGCTGTAGTAAAATGAGTAAAAAATATTAGATTGTAGTAAGGTAATCGAATAGACCTATTTTCTTGACATAAATTTATCATTTTATTGTGCTCTTTGTAGTTAAACTTTATTAGATTCGCATTCTCTTTTATGGATTCCTTTGCAACTGATTCCTTTTTTCTAGCTTTCACTGTAATTATATTCATATTTGTATTTACATTAACTCATTTGTAAACTTGCTAATATGCTGAATATTTGCTTAGCAAGTTAACGCATAAATTTATTATACAATTCTCTCTAACTGTAATGTAAATTTATCTATAACTTTGATATGTTATTTTGCAACAAAACTATATACAAACACATTTAATGCATAATGTTAGATTATGCATAAATTAATATTAGGTTATCAAATATTTTCAATCATTTAATATGGTTGCTCGATTTCTTAAAAAATCGAAAAAGGCGGCCTCGAGCTAAGGAAATTGAAAAACGGTTAAATTGTTTCGGAATAAATTTACTTTTGACAAATTTGTTTTTGATAAGTATAAAAATTCAGGAACATTTTCTTAGAATTAAAAGGCAAATTGCAACAGAGCAGGGCACTTTTTTCAGAAACGTTGCCAATGATAGAGGGTTGGGAAAATTTCTTGGCAGCAATCAACGCGATTTAAGAAATTCAACAACCAGAAAAAATTCTTAATTCGGTTTTAAGAAATTTGATTTAGATAAACATAAAACTTCATCAATATGTTAAGAATTTTAAAGAAAATGGTGCTCAAGCAAGGCCATCATTTCGGAAATCACCACTAAATAACAAATAAAAAAAAATACGATAGTCGTGGTTTCGATTTTTTAAATTTTCCAAATCATTCAGGTTTGGTTTAAATTCAGTTTTTACAATTTAAGAAATTTGATTCAGATAAAAATTGAAAAAGATGTCCCAGAATTTTAAAGGAAATGGTGCCCAAGCTGGGACTACATTCGTGAAACCTCCGGTTAAGATGTAGTGTCTGGCCAAATTTAAGGCAGCAACCAAAACAATTTAACAACAGTTTTAAAATTCGAATACAATGGTTTCGGTTTTCTAGTATAGTTAATAAAACTGATCAGTTACGATAGTAGTTCGGTTTTAACAAAATAGGAAATTTGCTTTTGATAAACATGAAGATAGATTAAAATTTCCTTAACATTTTTAAGCAAAAGGTGCAAAGCAGGAATTCTATAAACTATCCCCAACAACGTTGGGTCAGGCCAACGCAAAACAAAACGGCTTTAACAAAATTTAAAAATTAATCAAGTTCATGTTAATTTGGTTTTGTTTCAAATTTTCTTCAAAAAACTTTAAATATTTATGAAATTCTTTTAAATTTAAATTTAAATAAAAAAAAAAAAAAAATTGGCTCCCAAATAGGGGCCTCATTTCAATTTTTTTTCCGTGTTGACTTATAAAGAAATTTGCTTGAGAGCAATTTATAATTTTTTTTTTGGGGAAATGGCGCCCAAGTTGGGTACTCATTCTGAAAACCAAAATTTACCCGATTTGCTGCTTCACTTCTACACTCAGAGCATTTCGAATGTTGTGTAAGTAATAAATGCCTCCCTTATACAATTTTTAGTATAGTTTTGTAGATAGTATGCTATAATGCTTTCAAATAGCAATTTCTAATTTGCACTTACACAAATTATATAAGTAATGCATATGTGTGTAGATATAATATTTGCTATTTTACTATATGTATACATAAATACCTAATATGATTTCAAACATGTAAAATCTACATTTTCAATGTAAACAGTAGAATTTCGAGAAATCGGTCCAGCGGTTAAGGAGATACAAATGATTGAATTTTTGATGGTTTTTATCTAAAATTCACTTGTTGAAAAACATGCTTAACACATTTTGAAAGGCACAAAATATCTTACACAATGTCACTCAAAAATACAAGTTTTCAACACAAAAATTTTCATTTAAAAAAATTTTCACTTAAAAAAATTTACACTGGTAACAAAAATTTACACTCATTTTTTTACAAAAATTCCAAAAATTATTTTTCCTAAAAAAAAATTTTTTCACCAAAACTATGTTTTTATACTGAAATCTATTGGTAATTAAAATATTTTGTGCTTTGTTATATATGGTTTGAATTGAGAAAGGTGTGAAAGAAAAATTTATTTTTCTAAAAATTTAAGACATCCTGGTTTCGTTCTTTACTAGTTTCATATAATCCAGTTATTATAATCATCAGAAAAACTTTTAATGTCAAATTTATTCAGTTAATAGTCAATTATATTCTATATGTGAAAATTATTAACAGATCGCAGCCGCCAAGGATTGAACCCATGATCTGTAATGTTTTTGCAATTAACTGCCTCTTAGATACGATCACTCTAGACCGATACGCTAAGTTGGCTGTTAAAGCCCACTTCAGACTATAATACTGAGTCGTAAGAAAATACGTATCTTAAATAATACGAAATTTTCTCCGCTTGTCAAAAAATCTTTTAAAAAATCCTTTGCGTATTCACACCATCACATCTTAAATATTATCAAAAGAAATACAACCCTGATCTTATGAAAAGCGTATACGTTTTCTCATTTTTAGAGAAATTTCTAGAAATGAGAATACGTATCCGCTTGTCATTTTTCAATCCGTATTTCTCTTGGCTTTATATCGATTTGTGTTTATACCATACTATTTTATAGATTTTACAAAAAAATTTTGACAGATATTATTACAAATATTATAGTCTGAAGCCACCTTAAGCAAGTATCAACTAAATCATGGTTTTTACATTCTTGTGTGGTTGTTGCTGTTGTTTTTTCGTACAGAAGAAGGTGAATTGCAATATGGTGAATAAATTCAATTTTTTAGTAATCGTCATTCCTCCTCCTCTCCTTCATCAACTCTGATCTAAGTACTTATTTTGCAACCTTGCCAGAACATGGTCTATATTTTGTAGACACAAATGTTAGGTGTTGCCATTTTCCAAAGATACTATTATTGCCACATAGGCCCACTTATAGTCGTTATTTTCAAATTTTTGGTTTTCTGTAAAGACAGTTGAGCTCAGGCTCTAATTATAATTATGTATTATAATATTGTTAATCATGTTATATATGGTTTGAATTATGAAATGTGATTTCGGTCAAGTCAGAATTAACTTTTTCACTTGTTTGTTTGTAAAATTGGTAATTTTTTGGAGCTCTGCTGTCTTTTAATACGATAAAGTGCAAAAGAATCGATCTAGAAAGCTGAAATTTGGCCATTTTAAATCTGAGTAGGTTGGAAATGTGCTAAAATTCTGTTTTTTATGATAATCGAAATTTTACATTAGTTTAACACTGTCTTAACATTTGTTATATAATTTTTGGTTTTCGGGAGTAATTTCTATATATAAATAATACAAAATTGAAATTAATAACACCATGTGGCCTTAAAGTGCTATTAACAAATCATAATGTTTTGGTTGTTATGGTAACTATAAATAATTACAAGGTATGAAGCATTTATTAAAAAGAAAAATTTCTGAGACAAATGTTTTAAAATCCCTATAATGGAGTTATTTCTTTGTGGGAGGTTTCAAATAATTAAACATTTATTTTAACAAAAAAAAAATAGCCATAAACATTTTATAATGAATTTATTTTAGTAAAATAATCCAAACTTTTATGCATTTTATGAAACAAACTTCAACAAATGTTTATTTCGTAACATTTTGCATTGATTTTTATCGTATACTTTTCCCACTTTTCTTTGAGGGAGATTTCAAATATTCAAAAATTAATTTTAACAAAAAAAAAAGTTTATTCCTAAAAATTTTGCATTGATTTTTTATCGTGTACTTTTATGCCTTAAAGTATGCTGCATATTTCAATAATAAATATCCATTTAAATATCTTATAAAATAAAGTTCCAATTTCCTATCCTAAGTTCAAGAAATTAAAAAAAGTTGTAAAATGCCTTTCCCTTGAACCTTTTATACAGCTTGAGGCGAACTTTTTTTTAAACTTAATATAAGTCAAATCCGATAACTTAAGCTAGTGAACCCTTCGATCAAAGTTTCGGATTTTTGGAAAATTTACAACAAAAATTTTAATTTCTGAAATATTAAAAATAAAAAAAATATATCTTGCAATACATTATTTTTATGAATTTCGCATGCTTAATACGAATATAAACAAAATCTCAAATCACTGGAAAGGTTTTCGAGTTATTGCTATTCGAAATTTGCATAAAATTACGTTTTTTTTTTCCTGCGTTTAGGAAATTTAAAAAAACTAGTAGGATTTTTTTTTGCGTGACCGCTTCATGGAGCTTGAGACAAACATTTATTTAAAGCCTTCTCTTTGCTCAAAGTTTTTAATGTTTGAAAAATTTCCCCAAAAAATGTTTTTGATGAACATTTTTTTTTTTTTTTCATTAAAAAAAATTTTCTAATCAAATTTTTTTTCAATAATTCGGTTTTTTCATCAAAATTTTTTTTGAGTATCAATTTTTTTCACCAAAATTTTTTTTATCAAATTTTTTTTTTTACCAACACTTTTTTCTGTACTTTTTTTTCTCGACACTTTTTTATTACAAATTTTTTTTTTCCATTAATATATTTCGTCAAAAAATTTTTTTTTATACATTTTCTTTATAAAATTTGTTTACTAAAATTACTTTTTCACCGAGTCTTAACTTCTACTGGCATAAAAATGTTCCATTTGTTTAACAAAAGTGCAAAAGACAAGTTGGAGTGTTAAATTCGTCTGTGACGAATATTTTATACCATCTAAATTAAATGTAAAAACACTTTTTTGCACTTAAGAAATAATACAATTTTTCATAAAAAAATAAATAAATTTTTATCAAATTTTTTTCAATAATTTTGTTTTTTCATAAAATTTTTTTTGTATATCATTTTTTTTTCTTCACCAAAAAAAAAATTTTCATCTAATTCTTTTTATCGCCATATTTTTTGTTCCACAAAAAAAAAAAATTCCTGAACACTTTGTTAAATAACAATTTTTCAATAATAATATTTTTTTTCTCATCAAAAAAATTATTTTCATAAAATTTTTTGATTAAAATTACTTTTTCACCAAGTCTGTACTTCTTCTGGCATAAAAATGTTCCATTTGCTTAAAAAAAGTGCAAAGGAAAAGTGGGAGTGTTAAATTCCGTGACGAATATTTTTTTATACCATCTAAGTTAAATGTAAAAACACTTTTTTGCACTTAAGAAATTTTTCATAAAAAAAAAATTTTATCAAATTTTTTTTTCAATAATTTTGTTTTTTCATCAACAGTTTTTGGGTATATCCTTTTTTTTTCTTTCTTACCAAAAAATAATTTTCATCAAATTATTTTTTTCGCCAAATTTTTGGTTCTTCAAAAAAAAATTCTTTTTCTTCAACACTTTGTTTACTGACAATATTTTTCCATAAATATCATGAAATCTTTTTTAAATTTCAACTCAGTGAAACTGAAATAAATGTTTAAAAAAACCGGCAGTTTTTGGAATTTAGAAAAACTGTAAATGCAGTTGTGTAAACAATACCTTAACCCATCACTGAGCAATGTTTAAGGATTACCCCACTTTATCCGTAAAAGTTACAGAGGGTTAAAGTTGAAAAATCGATAAAAATGGCTTGAAATAATTCATAGTTTTTACTTTATTTCGCTTTTTTTTTTTAAGTTATCCTTATATTTAAACCTTTTCCGGCATAACACAAAGTCAGTACATATAAGAGATTATTTTAATGTTGGCTTGATAGATGCTTCATCGCTTGGTAAGAAGTTATAAGACGGTTAATTTTTGAAACCAAAAATTAAGTGTTTTTAAATTTTCGAGGTTTTTTGATCAGGGATTTCGGCCCCCTCTATAAAATGAAAAAAGTTGAACTAGAAATGGTAGCTGTTGTAATTCTTATTATTTTGAAATTAATCCCGTTAATGTGCCAAGAATAGTTAAGGAGTTTCAGCAGATCAAATTTCGAAAGAAAAAACGTAATTTTTTTAAAATACCAGTTTTTCGCGAGGCACATTCGCGGTTTCATTCGAAATTTGGTGGACTTTTGCGTAAACCGAGTTTTTTAGGAGTTTACATAAAAAAATCACTGGCGGGTTTATAAAAAATAAATTGCAAAAATTTTATTGCATTTTTAAAAATTGTGCGAAATTTGCAAATCTGTTTCCAATTTTTTTTAAGTAGCAATTAATGCATCATGTTCATTTTAATACACCAAAATACGTGCCTTAACGAGTAGAACTGATTTGCTTTTTGACTTTTTACTTTAAGCCATTCAGAGCGGAAGCGCGATGATTTTATCTAAACCTGTTTTGATCTGGCACATCCAAGGCTTTAAACGAAATCGGATGAAATTTTTTTTAAATGAAAGCCCACTTGATGTGTCATCATAAAATCAGAGGCGGGTTAAAAAATTTTTATGATTATAGATTTTTTGGACCATATTAAATTTTCTTGTTATAAAAAAGCATCACCGATTTTTTTTAAACTACTGGTACAATGATACGATTTTTCGTGATTTTTTTTAGTAATACCAACGCGCATTGCCTAAATATATTACAAAAAATTGTGAAACTTATCTTTTACCGCGAATTAATCGCGATTTTAAGTACTTAGATATTTTGTTTTTAAATCGTTTGGTCATTAAAGGGTTAAATTTATATCATATATTTTGGAAGAATATTTGGCATGTTTTAATATCGCATGCAACAAATGTGTAGAAAAAAAAATCGTTAAAATATTTTTAAGATTTTTTAAAACCGCTAAATCTTAAAACCGCCATAACTTTTGACCCCCTTGCGCGATTTAATTGACGCGAACGAATTTCTTATTCTTAAATAGCTTCTAATATTTATGCCAACTTTCATCGATGTGCCATCAAAACAAAAATCACATCTTTTTTACCTCAAAATTTAAGTCTTAGACGGAACTCCTCATATAAGTTTGTCATTCCGACGAAATATTCGTCTAAGACCCAATAAAGTATATATATTCATGATCCTCGATCGATTTTATGACGATTTAGCGATGTCCGTCCGTCCGCCTGTCCGTCTGTCCGTCTGTCTGTCAGTTGAAAACACGCTAACTTTTGAAAGACTTTATGGAGGCTCCTGAAGTTTGTCATATATGTTGGGCATTTACCTGGTCAGGTTGGTATTGCAATCCAGCGAAATCGGTCCAGTGTTTCAAAACACACGGTAATTTTCGAACGACAATCCTGAGAGTGCTGAAGAATGGCATATATATTTGTCGTTCCTCTGTCCCAGTTCGTTTTAAATCTCAGCCAAATCGGTCTAGTGGTTCCAAAGTTATAAGCAAAACCCTGAATTTCACATTGGTTTCATCTAAAATTTACGTGTTGAAAACCCCGAGCTTTAAAAAACAAACTTTAAAAACAATTATTTGCCACAAAATTACTTTGCAGAGTATTTTTGTCACTCAGAAATATTTTTACACTAAAAAAAATTTACACTCGAAAAAAAATTTTACATTCATAAATTCGGCCAAGTCGAATTTAACCTTTACACTTGTTTTTTTATATTTTTTTTTTTGTATTTTTAGTAGGTTTAATTTAGCTCGAGGTCATTATTTTCTTTACTAATTAAAACTATTTTATTCTCATAGAATAATTTTCAAGAAAACTAGTTTTCTGTTTAAAATTTATTTATGTTGGTCATTTTTGCAAGACTTAATCAACACGTGTTTTGGAATTTGCCAGATTCCATTGTCAAGATTATTTAGCAAATATAAAAGCCCTACTACAAATAAAAGGAATTTTAATGACAAATCGTTAATGATCAAACTAAAATATTAATAAATATTCGTCTCTACTCCCATTGGGAATTAGAAGAAGAAAATTTTACCATCGTAGTGAGATCACGATCGTCGACTAACAAACAAATATTAAAACCATTCATACAATTGATTACCCTTGTTAATCTAAATAATGCTAAATAATCTTGACAATGGAATCTGACAAATTCCGAAACACGTGTCGACCCAGCAAAAATAAATCGAGATTTTGGCAACACAGCATCTTTTTATAGCATGCCGAAGCGCATCCAAAGAGCGCTCTTGAGGATACAGTAAAAGTAAGGGGA
This sequence comes from Pegoplata infirma, assembly GCA_963921195.1. Lineage (NCBI taxonomy): Eukaryota > Metazoa > Arthropoda > Insecta > Diptera > Anthomyiidae > Pegoplata > Pegoplata infirma. The sequence continues at coordinate 224,924,618 of OY992538.1, forward strand.
AAAAATTTAAATTTTTTGTTAAGATTTTTTATATAAAACTTAATATATAAAATTATATTTTGATGAAATTTCACACTTACTTTTCTTTTAAATATATTTAACACTTTTTGAATAAAAAACCATGAGTTTAGGACAAAGACACATGACTTCACCGCATCATTATTGCGCATTAATCTGCAAAGAGTGCTTCAATCATAGCAACTTTAACACATTTTGAATGAAAAAAATTGAGTACACCATTTCCACTTTAGTTTCTGAAAATACAAATTATATTACAAAAAATGTCCAATCATATTTTAGACTCTCCAATTATATTTAAAAATATCCAATTATATGTCAAAAATTTCCAATATAATTGAAAATTTTTAAAATGTAATTAAACATTTTTTGGTTATAAATGGTAATATCTAAAATATAAATGGAAGTTTCTGAAACATAATTTGAAATTTTCGAAATATAATTGGAAATTTTTTAAATGTAATTAGATCTCTTAGGCGATATTTCTTCCAAATGGTTGCAGGGAGTCAACTGATTTTCAGAATTAGTCAATTGTATTTAAGATTTTCAAATTGTATTCAGAAATAGTCAATTGTATTTCAGATTTTGTAATTTGTATTTCAGAAATAGTCAAATGTTCTTCATCTTTATTCTGCATCTTTATAACGATTTTTTCAGCGCTCTAAAGAGATGTGAATTCAGAGCATCCTAAGAGCGCTTTTTCTGTGTATCCAACTAGCGCTCTAAAGTGTGATATCGCCTTAGAGAATCATGCATGAATTCAGCAGGTTTGGATGCGCTCCTTCACTCAAGTTTCCTTTCCAAAAGCTGCTGCCAGTTCAGCAAAATTTCTGCTGGGGATAAAGTCTTGCAAAAATGATCAACACAAATAAATTTTAAACGGAAAAATAATTTTCTTGAAACTTATTCTATGAGAATATCACAGTTTTTAATTAGACCTCGAGCTAGAATAAACCTACTCAAAATATAATATTTTTTAAAGGTTGTATAAAAAACATTTTTAATTATACCCTCCACTCTAGTGATAGAGGGTATATATAAGTTTGTCATTCCGTTTGTAACACCTCGAAATATTGGTCTAGGTCCCCATAAGGTATATATATTCATGATCCCCGATCGATTGAAATTCGGTCTAGCGATGTCCGTCAGTCCGTCCGTTTGTCTATCTGTCCGTTAAAAACACGCTAACTTTTGAAAGATTTTACAGAGGCTACTGAAGTTTGGCATATATGTTGATCATTTACCGGGTCAGGTTGGTATTGTCAATCCAGCCAAATCGGTCCAGTAGTTTAAAAATTATGAGCAAAAGAGTAAATTTCGGCAAGGGGTTTTCGCGAATTTACGAGATAAAAAACACGATAACTTTCGAAAGACAATAATGAGACTACTGAAACTTGGCACGAATCTTTGCCGTTTCCCAGATCTGTTTGATTTTATTTATTTATTTAGCGTATGGATTCCAAAATACAGAGAAAGGATACATTATTTATTTATATATAATTTTTTTTTTCTTTTTATGCAATTTTTAAAATAAATAGTTGTCACAAGTTTAATGACTTCAGCCAGGATATTGCTTCAGGTGAGATATTTTTAATTTCGTCGATTTCGCCTGGGAAGGATAGCACTGGGCAGTTGTATATTATATGGTCCACCGATTGAGATGGATGGCCACAAATACAGCTGGCGTCATTTGCAAGTCCCCACTTCGTTAGGGATTCCATTGTTCTTGCAGTGGATGTGCGGAGGCGGTTTAAGTTACACCAAGCTTTACGGGGTAGTTCAAACTCGGTGCTTCGTTCATCAGTATTGAATAAGGGACTACTTCGTCCTGAGTTATTCCACTGAGTTGTCCATGCGGTTTGGATATTAAAGTTTTCCTCTTGTAGTTGTTTAGCTAGCAGTAAAGGTGGATGTCTCGATTTTTACCTTGACTCATAGCGATTATAAAGTTCCGAGTTCAGCGGTATGTTGGGATTTGTGCTGATTTTAGAATACTCCCGAAGGAGGGCTTGTCGTCTTCTAAGATGAGGAGGTTGGAGATTTGTTAGCATTGGGAGCCACTCAGTGGGAGTAGCCTTTAGGGTCCCCGAAATTATTCTCATTGTGGTATTCAGCTGGGTATCGATGCGCTTCACATGGTGACTATTCAGCCAGATTGGGGCACCGTATTCGGCGGTTGAATAAACTAGAGCAAGAGCAGACGTTCGAAGACAGCTAGCAGATGCACCCCAACTTGTTCCTGCGAGTTTTTGGATGATGTTGTTTCTTGTCTTTATTTTCTGTGCAGATTTGTCGAGGTGAAATTTAAATGATAACGTTCTGTCTAGAGTTATACCCAGATATTTTGGTGAAAAGTTATGTGTGAGCGTGGTACCGTTAAAACGAATTGTTAGTTTCCTGTTTGCCTCTATGTGGGTAAGGTGGAAACAGCATACCTCTGTTTTGGCTGGACTGGGTTTTAATCTCCAATTGCTGCAAAAGGATGATATTTTATGTAGGTCATGTTCTAGCACTTCTTCAAGCGTGCCAAATTTATCGTGTTGGAATGCGAAGGCCATATCGTCTGCGTAATTGAATTTTCGGGAGATGGTGGCAGGTAGGTCATGAATGTATAGATTAAAGAGTGCCGGGGCCAGAATTGAACCTTGTGGCAGACCATTGTTGAGCTTTCTCGTTTTACTGTGTGTATCGTTCAAATAAACATTGAAATGCCGGTCACTGCGCATCGCCAGTATTATATTGCAAATTCTGCTACAAGGGATTACCTTGTTTAATTTCAGGATGAGGCCCTTTTTCCACACAGTGTCGTAGGCTGCTGTTAAGTCAACAAATGCGACAGCAGTTTTTTTCATCTGGTCGAAGCCATTTTCAATGTGATTGGTGAGGGATAAAATTTGATCTGTACAACTGGTGGTAACTTAACAATGCTTTTCAAACTTGTTTAGTTTTTAAGCAATGCTTTTTAAACTTGTTTAGTTTTAAAAGCATTGGAAGCTTAAAAATTACACACGAAAAAAAATTTTACACTCAAAAAAAATTTTACACTCAAAAAAAAAATTTAGTTTTTTTTTACAAAAATGACAATATTTTGTGTACATACGTACGTGCATTCACTCAGAAATATTTTTACAGTAAAAAAAACATTACACTCAAAAAAAAATTTTACACTAAAAAAAAAAAAATCGTAATTTTTCTTTTTTTTTAACTGACAAAGAAAAAGAGTTTTTTACTCAAAATAAAACATTTCTAATCAAAATTGTTAATTTTTCCTTTAAAAAAGGCATTGTAGAGGGTATTCATAGATTCCGTAAAGTCGAATTTAACTTTTCTACTTGTTTTTAATTAAAATTAATCAGAATGTTTTTTTTTTTTTGCATGACAAAAAAGCATTTTTTTTCATCAAACATTTTTTAGTAAAATTACTTTTTATTCAGGTCTGAAATTCTTTTGACATAAAAATGTTCCAAGTACAAAAGACAAGTGTAAGTGTTATATTCGTCTGTGACAAATCTTTTATAACCTCACTTAAGAAACACAATTTTATCACTTTATACATTTTAAGTCCTCTGGGTTCAAGTTTGCGTTTTTCAGAGGTTTGTTTAGTTCTTTTGGTTTGGACTGTAGCGGTTAGATTTCCGCAGACGGCCCGATAGGCAAAAGATAATTATTAAGGCTGTTCTTTAAAACTTTATTCATTTATTTAGATATACTTTTTTAAAAATTTATGCCAACATTAAAGTATGCTTCATTTTTCAATTCAATTTACCCCTTTTAATACGCTACAAAATTAAATTTTGATTTTATAGAGATGCTTTAAAAATAAAATTTAATAATGAAATTGAAAAACTTTCTAAAACAAAGAAAAATCCTTTCTGCTAACATTTCCTTTTTTTTTAGCTTTCTCTCAATTCTTATCAGAACATTTGTTTGAAGTGGGCAACAAGTAGCAGGAAAATTAAATAAAAAAAATTTATATAAAACCCATTTAACAATATTTGACCTAGTTTTCTAAAGGAATTTAAACTTTATTTTTTATGGCCAGGGAACATAATATGAAAACCAATAAGTATCCATAAGTATTATTGGTCAGTAAGAAACAAAAAAAAAAAAAAAACACTTAACAACACATACATAACCACACACACTCACATACAGAAATAGAAAACCGGAAATACTTTAAACCACACTACTGTGAACATACACAATCATAAAATTAAAAGAAAACAAAAAAAAAAAAAACAAAAAGCAACAGAAAAATTCTATGTAAAAATTGTAACAAACTAATCTGAGAAACATAAAAACGCATACAAACTCTCATAGTTATAGAAAAACTACAACAGAATTGCTGAACAAAAGCACACTTTTGTTTTACATCATTCAAAATAGCAAACATACAAACAAAAAAGTTTAAAAGGGCTTGCTGAAGCATGACTAAGCAGAGAACAACATATGTTGTGGTTTAATATCAGCAATGCTACACAAGTATATTTGTTAGTGTATGTTTGGAAAGAAAACTGCACACATACGCACTAAAACTATATTGTGTATTAGAGCGGCCATTTTTTTCTTTAACTTTGATTGCTCCAAGGGCAAATTTGTAACATCCTAGGCCCAAAAACTTATGTGATACATATTTGGGGCTAATCGGATTAAATTAGACCATGGCTACCGGCGATCACAGTTTTGAATTTTAAAAATTAACAAAGAAAAATTTAATTTTGATGCAATGAGCATGAATACTCAAAAATTTTTAAAATCTGACGAACGGTTTTCGAGATATTTCTATTTGAAATTTAAAAAAAGCTGTTTAAAAAAAAAAATTCTCAAATTTTTTTTCCTTTACCATTTGATAGTGCTTGAGATACACTTTCATTTAAATTTATTTTGATCAAAATTTTTAATTTTTAAAAACTTTTCAAAATGGAGTTATTATGATCTGATTTTGCTAAATTTATGTTTAAATGAAATCTTTTCTCAAATTCTATGAATATGTCAAGGAAAAAAAAATTTAAATATTTTTAAAACTTTCTTGAACGTAGAAAATAAAAGTGATTTCTTTGTAAATTTCAAATAGCGATATCTCAAAAACCGTTAGGCCATACAAAAACCGCCAGTCTATTGTGCATAGATCTGAAATAACTGTAATATGATTACTAACAGAAAACAAAAACTCTAGCACTTTTATGTTTAACACATATACAAAAACAATACATTTATATATTTTTCTATATAAATAAAACAAAAAGTAACTAAAATGTATTAAAAAAGTTTTCTATGGTAGAGTTTGTGTGTGTGTATTTGTGTGTGGAAATATAATAAAAAGAAAAATTCTTTTATAGCTGGACATGACATGTGATGAAAATGCTACAAACTTACAAAAAAAAACATATTAAATAACACAAATATTTAAACACATCGACTTTTACACTAGTTCATACACTTGCAACGACACTGCACAATGGCGCACCAGCAAGGAAATAAAGCATTGATAACACCGCTCAACAAATCACGGGTTTTTAACTCCGGTTTGAAGTTTCATATAAAATTGTTAAAGATTTTGACTCGCTGATTCCAAATCTGTGCTCCAAATTTTTTCATCACGTCTAGAATTTTAATTATTCGCGGTTGAAAATGCGAAAAAAGCAAATTTTTGCCCTTTTTGAAAGCCTGCACAGCAGCCACTAGGTGGAATAAAAATCTGGTATATATATTATATGATCAATCTTTACTGTGATGAGCTCAATTTTGGCAAAAGTTCATTCTTTCTTATAGACTTTTAAACCCATTAAAGATATCTTCCGGTTTATACGAAAAATAACACAAAACATAAATTTGTAAAATATTTTTTTTTTTTAGATTTTCTTTGAAAAATATCAAAAAAAAAAACTTTTTTACAAAAATGATAATTTTAACAGTATCATTTTAAAACGCAAGTGTAACCCAACCAAACTCAATAATTAGAAAAAAATTGTTTTCTATGTTGGAGACCATAGACAAAGTATACTTTTGCGCTTTATACCAGATTTGTATTCCACTGAATGGCTGCTGTGCAGGCTTTCAAATAATGCAAAAATCGTCATTTTTCGTACGTGATGGAAAAATTTGAAGAACAGATTTGGAATCAGGAGATCAAAGTTTACTAAAATTGATCACTAGAATTAAAACCGGAAAATGAGTGCTGAGCGGTGTAATTATTTTCACTTGAAAAAGTTTAGGGAAGCATTCGATGTGGCAGAATTTAAGACATTTTATTAAAAAACAAGTAGAAAAGTTAAATTCGACTTGGCCGAATCTATGAATACTAGCGTGTCCCGAAAATGAAAAATTTTAGGGCATACCCCTAGAATGATGCTTAGTAAAGAGCTGATTACGGAAAAAAATATTAAAAAAATTTTAGAGGTCATCTTCTGGGCGCAACCAGCGCTTAAAGTTTGCATCCGTAGTGCATTTGGTGAAAAAAATATTTTTTTTTTATTTTTCAAATTGGTGCCAAAAGTTTCGTTAGGTAGAGTACATTCTGGAGAAAATATTTATAAAGTTTTCATGGAACAATTTTGGTCCAGCACAACGTTTTGAAATTTTGAATATATATTTTTTTAAGTTTTTTCAAAAACCGGAGTTTGTAAGAGTTCTTTAAAGATTTTGTATAAAACGGAGTTTATGTCAAGACTTTGTATAAAAAACTGTTTTTTACAAAAACTTAAAAAAATATGTAATAAATTAAGCATCTTTGAAGTTTCAAAACGTTGCGCTGGACCAAAATTGCTCCATGAAAACTTTATAAATATTTTTTCCTGAATGTACTCTACCCAACAAAACTTTTGGCACCAATTTTAAAAATAAAAAAAAATATTTTTTTTTGACCAAATGCACCACGGATGAAAACTTTAAGCGCTGGTTGCGCCCTGAAGATGACATCCAACAATTTTTTAATTATTTTTCCCGTAATCAGCTCTTCAATAAGCATCGTTCTGGGGGTATGCCCTAAAGAAATTCCAAAATTTCCTGATTTCGGGACATGCTAATGAATACCCTCCACAATACCCTCCACAATACCCTTTTTAAGTGATAGTAACTTTTCTAACGTGAAAAAAATTACATTTTTGATTAGAAATATTTTATATTCTGTAAAAAAACTTTTATATAAAGTAATTTTTGAAAAAAAAAAATAATTTACTAAATTTTTTTTGAGTGTAAAATTTTTTTCGAGTTTAAAATTTTTTTCAAGTGTATTTTTTTTTAGTCCAAAAATATTTTTGATTGACAAAAATACGTTGTAAAATACTTTTGTGACTTACCAATGTTTTTAAAACATGTTTATCGGGTTTTCAATACGGGAACCAGGCCAGAAGAACGGCACATATATATGCTAAGCCTCAGCATCCTCAGAGCATCTTTCGAAAGTTAGCGTAGTTTTTATATCGTAAATTCACGAAAACCCTTGCCGAAATTCAGTCTTTTGCTCATAACTTTTGAACCACTAGACCGATTTCGCTGGCTTGTTATACCAACCTGACTAGGGAAATTCCCAATATATATGCATAACTTCAGAAGCCTCCGTAAAGTCTTTCAAAAGTTAGCGTGTTTTCAACAGACAGACGGACAGACGAACATCGCTAGATCGTCTTAAAATCGATCGAGGATCATGAATATATATACTTTATGGGGTCCTAGACCAATATTTCGAGGTGTTACAAACGGAATGACAAACTTATGTATACCCTCTATCACTACACCATTTACAGATGTAATTCGAAAAAGATCAATTGTAATTCGAAGATTCTATTTGTAATTCGAAGATTCCATTTGAAATTCGAAGATTCCATTTGTAATTCGAAGATTCCATTTGTAATTCGAATACTCCAATTGTAATTTGATGATTTGATGATTATTCGAAAAAGATCAATTGTAATTCGAAAAAGATCAATTGTAATTCGAAAAAGATCAATTGTGATTCGAAAAAGAATTACAATTAATCTTTTACGAATTACAATTGATCTTTTTCGAATTACAATTGATCTTTTTCGAATTACAATTGGAATCTTCGAATTACAAATGGAATCTTCGAATTACAATTGGAGTATTCGAATTACAAATGGAATCTTCGAATTACAAATGGAATCTTCGAATTACAAATAGAATCTTCGAATTACAATTGATCTTTTTCGAATTACATCTGTAAATGGTGTAGAGTGGAGGGTATAAAAAAAAATTTGAGTGTAGATTTTTTTTAGTGTATTTTTTTTTTTTATTCTAATTTATTTTTATATTTTGAAATTTAAATATTAGCTCGGGGTCTTTTTTATTGTTATTGTTTAATAGCACAGTAATACAAAATAGAACTTTCTGAATCGGAATGGGATGGAACCAAGAGCAAATGAAAGTTGACATTTTACATAATAAGACCCTCATGGCTATTTTTTAGTTCAGCGCTAGATTTTTTTACACGCATTTATAGTAGGTGATTTTAAAGTATTTAAAGTTTTTGTGTACTAAACATGTCCTACTTAAGGGGCCCCTGGTTGTGCCCTTATTGAGCATGTGGTGTCTAGCGTCCAATCTTAAGCTCAAAATGAAGTTAGCTATAACCGGTATGAATTTCGCTGCAATTGGTCCAGTACCTACTTAATGAATAGCCAAAAATAAACCACTGTGCACCGTTGCGTATGGTTGTTATTTAAATAAAATTATCAAATTAACCATACGCCACTTATACAGTATTCAAGCAATTATTATTATAATTAGAATAAAAGTTTATCAACTTCAAATGTGTGTAAAAAAAATCTAGCGCTGAACTAAAACAAAATCTTGAGGGTTTTGTTATGGACTATGCCTACTTTTATATGCTTTACGTTTCAACCCATTCCCATTTTCATTGTTGCACTGTGTAATCGTATTCATCCAGTAAAAATTAATAAAAGTAATGCATCACAAGATATATTATTTTATTTTTAAATTTTTTAAAAATCAAAGTTTTTGGTGGAACTTTTCAAAAAATTTCACCACGGGTGAATTTAATCCGATATTCCTAAAATTTGCCTAGACGTTCAGAGTCAGAAGTTAAACTTGTGTGCAATACAAAATTAGTTTTACAATTTTTTTTGAGTAACAAAAAAAGTGTATTTATTTTTTTTTGGCTTAAAGATTCTTAAAAGCACGTTTTTCAACACTTAAATTCGAAAGCCACGTCTCCAAGTCACAGTTTCGCTAAATATTTCTTAAACTTTAGATTATTACCCATAGTGCCTTATAACAAACTCTAACATGCCGGACATTTGTTTTTTTTTTTTTTTTGTTTAAAACTCTTATTGTTTCTTTTCATTCTTTTGTAGTGGCCGGGTTGATATTATTCGTTTTATTTTAGCTTTTAGCTGTAAGAAAATAAAACAAAAAAAATCTTTGGAGTGGAAATGTTCTTGTTTTAAACTTTTTTCCTAAGGAAATTAAAGTTAGTAATAAAAGCTGTGCAAGCAGCATGCAGTTTCCTTTTCAGTTTTTCTTTTTTAAGTTTTCTATTTTTAGTTTTTCTTTTTCAGTTTTCTTTTTTTTTTTCTTTTATTGTTTTCTATTTTATTCACTTTTCACCAGAGTGTTACCATCACGTGGTTACTTTATAAATAAATTAATAAAATCATTAGTTTTCTAGGGTGTTTTTTATTTTATAGTAGAAATAAGAAAAAACACAAATTCAAAGTGTTAAATTAAATTATGAGTTCATAGACGGAAGTAGATCACTGGTATATAAAAACTAATAAGGAAAATATACAGTCAGTGCTAACACAGAATTTTTATAAAATTTATTACAATATTAAATTCTTCTATTTGTATAAATTTAGTTAATAAAAAAATCTTACTCTTAGGTTATTTACTTAAACTGTTAATTTTTGTTGCATATTGTTAGGGGATTCTGTATAAAAATAAGCAATACATTGTTTAGCTGGACGGCACTGCAGATGATCTACTGGCGGACCATATAAGGAAATTTGGGATTACCCATCGAACCCATCTTTGGGTTACCCATCTAACCTAAAATTAGCTTACAGTTGTTTAAAAACTATGCTGAAAATATTTACCTCGCCATTTAATCTCAATCCAACATCACTTTTTTTCGACTGTATTTTTATTTTATTACTGAAAAATTTAATTCTTACACTTCCATTAACATTTTTTTTTTAAATTTTATGTTTCGAATACTTTTAGATTATTTAAGCTTCTTGGGTTTGTTGCATATATTTAGGTGCTTTATTTTAAAAATATTTTTGCATACTTTTAGTTGCATTATTAGTATTAAGTTATGTAATCTTCAAAAAAAAAACATTAAATAAATTTATAGTGCACCAGATGGTAAAAATTAAAATATTTTTTTTTATCAAAAAAATTTTTTTTTATCAAAACTTTTGCTTACATTCCAACCACAGGTGTATAACCGTTTTGTGATTCCTTATGTAACGCATTGAAATATCGGTATAAGACCCCATTATTTTATATATTTTTGATCAGTGATCGATTCTAAATCATTTTAGCGATGTCCGTCCTTCCTTATAAGTAAGACATTACGTCCCGAACGTTTGATACAAATTTTGGCAAAAAAAAAATCGGACTATGTGGAAAAAAGTTTCCCCTTGAAGAACTAATAACCTCTAAAAAACTAAATTTTTTAATTTTTTTTTTGTTAAACAATTACAACAATATGAAGTCAGAAAAAGTTCAAGTTCATATACCAGACCCAGGGGATAAGAAAACTCATTTTGTTTTAATTTGCCCACTTTTGTGGGCGTGGATATTACAATTTTATTTATGTATGATAAAATTGTATTACTTAAGTGCAAAAAACCTTTACCGCGATGAAAAAATAAATTTCCTAAGGGAGTATAACACTTTTGGTTGTGTTTCATAGGCGGACTGACAGACGAACATCTCTATAAAATGTCTTAGAAAATTTTTTATCAAAAATTTTTTTTTCAAACTTTTTTATAATTTTTTTTTTAATGTATACACAGAAAATATATGGGGGAAGAATTTTGAGTACTCATAATTAAATTTCTCAAAAAAATTTGAGTAATATTTTAATTGACGCAGGAAAAGTGAACTATGAAAGGTGAAATATCACCTGGACCCAAAAAAACTATCACAAACTTCACACTTTTCATATAAAAACACCTTCAAAAAATTTTTTGAAATTTATAACAGTTTTAATAAACTATCTTCTGTAAAACATTATTAATGAAATTTTTTATTTTTAATACTTAGAAAATTTTATAAAAAAATTTCGGAACCTAAAAAATTATTAAAAATTTATAGAAAAGAAAATTTTTAAAAATTTGTGAATTTTTTTTTCTAAGATCGTTTTTAATGAAATTTTATACTCCAAACCGAAAAAATGTGTATTGAACTTAGAAAATTTTTATTAAAAAAAAATATTTTTTTCATACTTTTTTAAAATTTTTTTTGAGTCCCTGCGAATTTTGTACTCTTGCCTAAAACATTAAAGCATGATAATTTGTTGCTGTACATGTGGGTGTACTTCCCAAAGCAAAGTTTTTTTTTAAAAAAAATAATGTTACATTCATTTGCCATTCCATGCAAAACGAATTGAAATATCGGTCGAGGACCTCTTTAAGTTTAAATATTATTGATCCATTTCTAAGTCACTCTAGCTACATACATCCGTCCATCTATCTGTGGAAAGCAAGATGCAGTCTAAACCAAAAGAGCTGTAAATTTGGTAAATGAGTGTATTACTTAAGTGCAAAAAAGTGTTTTTTACATTTTTAAGAGTGTAAAAGATTCGGAAATGAAGAATTTAACACTCTCACTTGATTTTTGTACATTTGTTAAGCAAATGGAACATTTTTATGTCAAAAACTTAGACTTGGTAAAAAAGAACTTTGGTAAAAAAATATTTTTTTACGAAAAACAAAATTGTTATAAAAATTGTTGAAAACAAAATATTTGGAAAAAAAAATTTGGATGAAAAAAAGTTTTTGATAAAGAAAAAAAAATTTATAAAAAAAATTTTGATGGAAAAAAATTAAAAAAAAAAATATTTGATGAAAAAAAAAACTGGAAATGGTAAAAAAAAATTTATGAACAAAAAGTTTTTGTTATAAAAAAAATAAAAATTTGATAAAAAAATTATGATAAAAAAAAAAAAAAATGATAAAAATAATTATGATAAAAAAACAACTAGATGTAATAAAAAAAAAAATGTGCAAAAAAAATTTGATTAAAAAAATTGATAAAAATGAATTGATAAAAAAAAAATTGACGAAAACAAATTGATGAAAAAACAAGTAAGAGCGTTAAATTCGTCTGTGCCGAACCTTTTATACCCTCCAACATGTAAAAAAAAATTACAGGGGCGTTTTTTGGAGGGGGCTTCAGCGGGGGCAGTGGGGGACACCTCCCCCTCTCGAAAAATGTTTACTAATTTATTTATTATGCTTTTTGCACCAAAGTTATAAAATTTTATCATTATTTAAACTTTTTTTTTATACCCACGTCCTAAAAAGGGGGCGGGCAAAAAAAAAACTAAATTTTTTTAGTCCCCCCGGTCCTAGTGCAGTACTCTGAAATTCTTCTTGGATAAACTTGTTTTATTTGTTTAACAAAAATATAAAAAACGCATAAAAAAATCGTGTTTTTCAGAGGTTGGTTTAGTTCCTCAAAGAGGAACTTTTTTCCCCTTGGTTCGATTTTGCCCATTTACGAACTTGACCTAGGACCAAAAGACATATTCGTGCCAAATTTCAGGAGGCTAGCTATTTTATTGCTGACTGCATCGTGCCATCTACAGACAGACGGACGGACGGACTTTCACAGAATGCCTTAGAATCGATCATGGATCAATAATATATATACTTTATGGGGTCCCCGACCGATTTTTCGATGCGTTACAAACGGAATGACAAAGTGAGTATACTCCCATACTGTGGTTGGAGGGTAGAAAAAAAATTTGATGAAAAAAAAAGTATTGATGAAAACAAAAAATTTGACGAAAAAAAACATTTGATGAAAAAAAAATTTATGAAAAAAAATTGATGAAAAAAAAAAAATTGACAAAAAAAATTTGTAAAAAAAAAATTTGATGAAAAAAAAGTTGATGAAAGCAAAAAAATAATTTGATGAAGAAAAAAAATTGATGAAAAAAAAAAATATGAAAAAAAAGTGTGAAAAAAAATTTATGCAAAAAAAACAAGTAAGAAAGTTAAAGTCGGTCAAGCCCGACCATATGATACCCCACACCAGTGTGTTCCGGAAAATGGGTCCCAAGTCCAAACATGGACCGATTGGATCTGTCTTTTGTTAGATCTTTATTTAGTGTAGAAAACACACACAGATCAAGTTTTAGTGGAATTGGTTTATTTTTTTTGTCAATATACCGATTTAACTGAATATCGGCCGAAATTTTTATGAGGGGTACTTAGTCCAAAATTGGTCCAATTATATTCCGATTTGATAAGTTAACTAAAGTACACGTTTAACACCTAAAAATAAAATTTTTTATCAAATATTTTAATTTTTATGAATTTTTAGGGAATTATGTGAATATCGGGAGGTTGGCTTGTATGGGGACTACCAGAAGAACTGATCCGATTTCTTTGAAATTTGAAATGATGATTCATGCATACAAAATTTGATTACTTGCTATATTTCAAAGTGATATCTATTATAATACGGCCATTAGAGTCATTAAGCCGAATCCAAAGGGGGCGTTTGTATGGGGGCTAAGTCTTAACATGGACCGATGTTCTCCAATTTCAATAGACTTCGTCCTTGGGCCAAAAGATGCTTAAGTTTCAAATTTCAAGTCAGTTAATTGAAAATTGCGACCTGTATCGTGCTTAAACCGATGGATGGACAGACGGACGGACGGACGGACATCGCTAAATCGACTCAAAAAGTAATTCTGAGTCGATCGATATACTTGAAGGTATGTCTAGGACCAATATTTCGGGGAGTTACAAACATCAGCACAAACTCAATATACCATGTACCCATCGGCGTATACAGAGGGGGGCCCAACAAAAACAACAACAAAATATTTTTTTTATATGTATTGGAAAACACAAATCTCACGAAAAAACAACAAAAATTTTTTTGTTGTTGTTGTTGGGCCCTGAAAAAACAGTCCTGCATACGCCGTTGCCTGTACCACATAGTGGGTCAAAAAAAAATTGATTAGAAAAAAATTTGATAAACAAAAAAATTGATACAAAAAATATTTTTGTTGAAAAAAAATAATATTACATTTTATTCACTAGCTGGTGATAAATGGTTTTATTCGCCAGCATGTGAATTATCCAAGTTTCAAATCGAAGCCACAAACCATTTTTGTTTAAGAAAATGAAAACAGCAATTCTTTTTTTTTTTTGATTTTTTCTGTAAGTACAGATCGAGCACGGGCTCTAATTATATTAGTTATAAGCAGGGAAACCAAAAATATGCTCTAAAAAACACGTTTTATGCGCTTAAAAAATGCCCTTAAAAACGGAAAATATGCTCTAAAAACAATAAAAATATGCTCTTAAAAAAATTATGTCCCCTTTTTTGTTGTATTTTTTACAATTTGTTAGAGAATAGACCCTCCAAATACCGTTATGTGCGATAGTAAGAAGGTGAAATATGCTCTACAAAAATATTTTCCTTAATGTTTTCTGCCAAGTTGCTGAATCTAAAGAAAACATAGTTTCATATACCGATATGAAGCAAGAACAGACCAAATGGGAATCAATCGTCACAATTCCGTAATTGTTGAAAAAAAAACATTCTTGTTGGATAAAAAATTTAAAAATACATGTTGTCATAAAAAAATTGGTAAAGAATGCTCTAAAAATTAAAAAAAAAAAAATGCTCTAAAAATGTAAAAATATGCTCTAAAAAGTGGAAAAATGCTCTAAAAATTGAAAATATGCTCTAAAAATATGCTCTTATGCTAAAATATGGTCTTAAACCTAAAATATGCAAAAATATGCTCTTAAGGCTAAAATATGCAAAAATATGCTCTAACAAATCGATGCCAGATTTCTTAAAAACTTCTGAAACGGATAAATACCTTACATATTTATTAATAAAATGCACAGGAAAAAACATGATTCTGCATATTTTTGGTTTCCCTGGTTATAAGGGTTCAAGTTGAAAAAAATGCAGAAGAAAAATTGAATTTCTAAAAATTATCGACATTTCTGGTATTTCCCATACCGGTTTCAAACACCCCAGTTAGTGTTATCATCAGTAGGATTTTAAATGTCAGTTTGTCTTGTTAAGAAAACTGTTTTTTATATATGTGAATATTTATAGTTTCTACAGAATAAATTTTGACAGTTTCCAACACTACAATTCTATTTCTAGCAATCTAAACCTCAGTTCATTCTTTCTTTCAACTTTTTTTGTCTCTTAAATTATTTCGCAAGGGTTACCAACATGATCTGGAATTGAAATTCTTATTTTCTTTTTTGTTAGTCGGTAGCTTATATAGTCAAACTGAGGTGGCGTCCTGGATTTTTATTAGAAGTTAACTCAATACTATTAAATCGTTTACTGGTGCAAAATTGAGTAATTTTTTACTTAATAGTATTAAAAATTTACTAAATTTTTTTTTTTTTATTTTTTTCTGTGTATCTATAACAATACCTCGAAATTAAATTCTCCTATTTCTCAAATTATTATTTTAAAATTTTCTATTTTGCTCCATTTAAGGTTATTTTATAAAATTATTAGTTTATGTTGCATACACTTAGGTGCTTCATTATAAAAAAAATTCTTGCATACTTTTAGTTGCATTATCAGTAACAAATTGTTAGATAGCATATTTTCTTTATTTTTTTTCAAGAATTCTATAATTGAAAAAATTTTCTAAACATAATGATAGTATCATATATCATTCAATGACTCTTCTATCAGATTAACTACGAAACTTTTAGAACAAATTGCTAACCAATATAATAATTTTCTGCAAAATAACACAATCAACAGTTTTTTTTCTGTTGCCTTACCATCGGGGGAAAACTGACTAGAAATTTCTTGCAAATCATGGCAAAAAAAAAAATTTATTTAAACATTATGATATCTAACATTACCTATTATTTTTACTAGAAGTACTACATACTTGGAAAACATTTTCTTAATAAATGATAGCCACTATACACGTAGCACTTATAGAACAAGAGTAGTGTAGAAATAACTTTAGAGTTTTTTTTTTTATATTTTTTTTCTATATTAAGTAAAAGAAGTTTTCTAGGAAACTAAAGAAAAAAGAGCTCTAGAAAAATACCATTATCATTTAGTAGTTGAATGTAGCAAAATACACATACCAGTTACTTGTATAAATATTCCTGGGAGCAGTTTCAATTCAACATGGAAACGTCAGTTATGAAAGTATTCCGTGATAGTAAATTTTCTACTTCAAATGCCATTAATAAAATATTTCAAAAGTAAGATAAATGATGCTTAAAATAGCAAATGCAAGTTGAGAACATAATTGAAATTATGACAAGAACCTACACAGATTGTCAATGATGTAAAGTGAGGTAGTTACTGAAGAAGGGAATGAGGGTGGGGGATATGGCAACGCTCGTAACTATAAATGAATTAAAGCTGAGTATATTAAATATTTTTTTAGCCATATACGCGCTACATTGTTGCTGATACGAAAAAAAACTTTAAATGAAGATGATGATTATGACTAAAAATAATAATTATTTTATAAGTTACATATATTTTTATTATTTTAATACCCTACACATAGAAATCAAGGTAAAGTGAGGTTGGCAAAGCATTTGTAACACATCAAACTCGAAAGTTAGAACCTGCTTTTAGATTCTCATATATTATTTTTAGTAGATTGGGTTTTAGGTAATCTGACAATGACGGATATATCAGATTAATTGTCTGATTCTAGAAGTGCTTGAAATGGTGTAGATCATCACAGATGCGTCTTCGCCATATCTTCAAATTGAGTTTTAATTTCAATGAGTGTTAAGGCCAAATGTCACTATAATACTGTATAAAACCATTTTAGATGTTATGTATTAAAACTGACAATGAGTGTATACTTTTAGGATTAAAGAAAAAATTTATATTACGTATGATTTTCGATATTTTTAGAAATGTTTCTAAAAATATCGAAAATCATTCGACTCACAAGGGAAGTCTCCCTAGTGTCACCCCCGGATCTTTATGGAATTGGTTTTATTTTGTAGAGCAGAAAAAATAAAGGGACAAGTATTTTTTTTAGCGGCCTAAATTCATATTTAGGGGGTGAAAACGAGGGGGGGAAGAACAGGCCATTTTTCAGTTTTTTTCGTTTATCTCCTATATTATGCAAAGAACCCTAGTCATGTTACATACCAAATGAAAGGTCTTTGGAAAACCTATTTACGTGTGCTAAGAACGTGTCCAGACATGCACAACTTTTCGTCATATTGAGTAAAATACTAAAATGTTATGACATTTTTGTTAATAAGTCGAAAAATATTAACTACTTTGGCCCACGAGATAGGTATTTTTAATACCTTTAATCTGATGCCACATATGAGGCATTCCACACCAAATGCCCAGCAAAAAAAAACATGTGTTCCGTAAATTTTTGAATAGGTTGTATGGATAGCCCTATATGGAAATTACGTTTTTGGTTTTTCAATTTTTCAAAAACTGGGCTTAGGAGGCGTGGTCAAATATTGGAAAAATGCTCAAATTTGTGGCGAGTTGCCTTGATTAAATATTTATCACAGTAAAACGGAATGCACAACAATCTCAAAAATGTACATTCTTATATAGTTTTGTATGGGCTAACGATAAAATTTATTTTTTTTGGAAAGTTTTCTGAACCCGTTCTGAAATTTTCCATTTGTTAAAAAAGTCAATTTATCAAAAATCCGGCCACTTTTTTTTTTTAAATTTTTTTTTTAAGTTTAGATGTTTGTCCATCCACACAAAAAAATTCAGACACACGTTCATCGTTTTTTTCGAGAAAATCGAATTTGAACTTTAAATTTCATAACAATTTTGTATTGTATTTTCATGAAAAAATGTTTTTAGGCTAATTTTAAAAATGTTGCAGGACACTACCTAAGTTTGACTCACAAGGAAGATTTAGAAAATCTTACCGTGACAATTGGCCTTTACTAACACAAGTAAAACCAACGTGCGGTGCTGAAGGTTACCAAATATAATTTTTATAAATCTATTAAATTATAAAGTAAAAAACTAAAATTTTTCCACACCTTTTTTACGATCAAAAAAAATTATTTTTGTCATTCAAAAAATTTTTACTTTCAAAAAATTACACTCAAAACAGTTCGACAACCAAAAACCTCCTAGTGAAATGTTAATTGATTCTTAAAATTTTTGCTCTTTTGATTCCAAATCTGCCATCCATATTTTTTAGCACTTACCGCTTTTAAGATATTCTCTGTTAAAAACTAAAAAAAAACAATAATTTAGCCCTTTTAGGGGTCCACTGTTACATATTCTTAAATTGCTTCCAAACAACTGGTCTTGATTTAATATAAAATGGACCACCTGATTCCAAAACTGCATTCCAAATTTTACTACCGTGTTCCGTTTACGAGATATTCGCGTGAAATTTTTAAACACAAAAAAAAATGTTGATGAAAAAAATTTTGGTGAAAAAAAAATGATAAAAATAAAAAATATTTGATTTGATTTTGATGGGAAATAAAGCTTTGGTGAAAAAAAATGGTGCAAAAAAAATTTGTCTGAAAAATTAAATTTGGGATAAGAAACAAACTTATATGTATAAGAAAAAAAATTTATGAAAAAAAATTTTGATAAAAAAAAAATTCGTGAAAAAAAAATTATTTGTGATGTAAATTTTTTTTTGAAGAAGGAAATTTTTAATCCATTGATAAAAAAATGGATGAAAAAAAAAAATTGATAAAAAAGTGTATGATAAAAAAAATTTGATAAAAAAATTTTATGAAAAAAAAATTCATAAAAAATTTTATAAAAAAAAATTCATAAAAAATTTTATAAAAAAAAATTCATGAAAAAAAAAGTTGATGAAAAAAAAATTTTGTTCTTTTTTATGCACCAGTTGGTAAAAATTTTTTTAACATGATAATGTTTTTAGGCAGCCACCTAAGCTCACAAGGAAGGTCTTTCACGGGGCACCCACCGATTGTCCTGAAACTTGCATATAGGAAAGAGGGGATCAAAACAAGAATAACCTGTTTTTTTAGCTGCCCAATTTCACATTAATCGGGTAAAAGGGGAGGGAAAAAACGGAGTTTTTTCATTTTTTTATGATTTTTCCAAATTTTTAACACAGATCGAAAGGTTTTTTAAAGGCCTATCCAATACCGCATCGGTCTAAATTCGGCTTCCGTAATTTCGTTATTGTCAAAAATGTGTAAACGTTGGGTCCTTTATATGGAAATGTATATACGTACGACCCTCAAAATCATATATTACAACCTCTATTAAAATTAAGCTGACCTGTGTTTTTTGCGTTTGGCGAATTTCCTTCTAGTTTGACTTTTATTCGGATTTTCCCGAAGGCTCTTATTTTTACATAAGGTGGCAACCCTTTTTTAGATTTGAGATTGGGCAGCGAAAAAAAACAGGTAAATCTTATTTTTCTCCCCTCATTCCCATATTTGAATTTCAGGACAATCGGTGGATGCTCTGTGAAAGACCTTCCTTGTGAGACATTTTTCTCATAGAAAATTTCTCACAATCTGAGAGAAATTTTTCGCAAAAAAAAATTCTCTCAATCTAAGACATTTTTCGTATAGAAAAATTCTAACAATCTGAGACATTTTTTGTAAAGAACATTTTTTTATGCCGAAAAATTCTCACAATCTGAGGCATTTTTCGAGTACACAGAAAATAATATCGTATATTTTATTTTAATTAAAATTTTAATTGTTTTTTAATTTAATATTAATTAAACTTTTAATTAATATAATTAATTGTTTAATTAAATTTTTAACTTTATTTTAATTAATATTTTAATTGTTTTCAAATTTAATATTAATTAAGTATTTAATTTATATAATTAAATGTTTAATTAAATTTCTAGCTTTACTTATTTTTTTTTGTTTTGTTTTCCTTGTGTGTGCGAGTGTGTGTTTTTCTCTTGCATTGGATTACATACAAAAAAATACATAAGTATAAAAAGTTTGTTGAAAGTTTTTTTTTATTTTTCACATAGGTTTTTGAATTCTCATTTTGTTTATAGTTTTATGTGTATGTATATAAACGGTTTATAATCAACTTTATAAAATCATCTCACTGACTATGTCTTTACGGCATAAATAAATTTGGTAAAGTTTGAAGAAATATTTTTTTTTAGACTATTTTATTCAAAAAGAATGTTTTTACAAATTATTTCTTTTTTTTTTAATATAATATTTTTAATTAATTTTTTTAATTTATACAATTAAAATTTTAATTATTTTTTTTTTAAATTTTAATTAAATTTTTTAATTTATAGTATTAAGTTTTTAATTAAATAAATATCCATTTATTTTTAATTAACGACATACAAATATTTTTAATTTATTTGCGCATTTTAGTGATTGGTCCGGATTTAATTAATTTTTTAATTAAATCTACGAATTTTTTAATTAAATATTTTTTTTATTTTTTTCTGTGTAGAAAAATACTCGGAATCTGAGACTTGGTTAGTATAGAAAAATTCTCAGAATCTGAGTCAAGTTTCGTATAGTAAAACTCTCAGCATATGAGAAATTTTTCGTATAGAAAGATTATCTGAAATTGGTAAATTTTTTGAATTTTTCAGAATCTGAGATATTTTTAAAATTTTTAAGAATCTCCGATAAAGTTTTAATAACTGTTGGTCACTTTATTCCCTCCTTTTATTCAAACAGAAAAAAAAATCTCTAGGTATCCAACACAACCAAATAACACTAGAGTAATAGTTAAACTAACATTGGGGAAATTATATAAAATTGACTTAGAGAGTCATCTACACAAGAACGAATGGACGGACAAGCTTAAGAATTTGTCGTCATCATCATCGTCGTCATTGTTATCATAAGTATTGTACAACTACTACTACTCTCTACTACAACAGCTCTTCACTATAACCACTCATCATCGTCATCATCATTGTATTTGTAGTCATCATAATAATATTTACTTAAATTATAGTATATGTAGTTATTTAGTATGAGACACCATTTGCCAGGGAATTTTGGAAAGTTAATCAAATGAATTTAAGAAAATATTAATTAAAACTTAGCAACAATCCATTATCTGATTACTCTGATTCTTACAATTAGTTAAAAATTAGCCCTAAAAGTATGCAACAAAAAAAATAAATATCAACCATACGTTTTGTGGTATAGAAGAAGTGGTAGAAAACTATGCTCTCTTTTAGGGAAAAACAAAATTGACTTATATTTCTATCTTTTTATCTGATCCCGAAAGTATGCAACATAAGAAATCAAAATGCTTGAACTAAACCAATTTTTGGTATCATGTTATTCAAAAAATAATAGAAAATCATGCTTTCCTTTTTAAAAAATTCTTAAATTGGCTAAAATTTCCGATACGTATTTCAATTATTTATAAAAAGCATTTTTTAACAAAATCATCTCTTGGCAGCTTTAAATTTTTTATTGCATACTGTTAGGACTGATTTTTAATATAAATAGGCTTTTAAATCGCAGAAAACAAGGCTGGGTGAAAAAATATATTTTTTAAATACTTAATACCAATTACCTAAAAAGTAGGCAGTGATTTTTTTTAGGAATTTTTTTAGAGGAAATGTATGCTGCATATTTTTTTTAATTTTTTGCTGATTCTTTGGTGTTAGAATTTCTTTGTGGTTAAGCCTTTAATAATTTGTTTCCAAGAATTTCATTAAGAATTTTGCTTAATCTCTTGGAAATAGTGTTTATTGTTGTATATGATGATACAAAAACCATTAAAGTCTTATGTTTGGAATATGTTTATTTATTCATAAGGACAATAATGCTTGGTTGGATGGATGGATGAACGAATGTTTTGTTTGGTTATGATGAATGGGATGTGTTGGTGGTTTTTACGCAACAATAAATTTTTGTTTTTAATTTTTTTATGGTCCTGTGAATAGAAAAGGGTGGATGTAACATTGACTTGGGATTAATGTAACTTTTTAGTTTAAGAGAAATTTTATTTTAAAATATTTTTATAAATTAAAAACCTGTAATTTTTTTGAATAATTAATTTTGTTGAAACTTGAAATATGAGATCATAATTCCTAAGAGTAGGCAATACATTTTTTAGGTGTCATATTTAAATTATAATCGCAGGGCTGCCAGATTTGGTGGTTAATCCCCAAACTTGGGGATTTAATTCGAGCAAAAAGGACAAGAACTCTTTTTTGGTAATTGGGGATTTTTATGGGGATTTAAAAAAATATTATGGGGATTTTTTGGGGATATTCATAATTGTATGTAATTAATACAACAAGCTAAGTTGAGTGTAATCAACGATTTAAAAAAAGTTTCAGTGATAACCATGCTTTGATACGAGTTTACTAAGCGCATTCATTAAATTGTGCATTTATCGGCTGAAAAAGTACTTTAACTGTTGCAAAAATACTTTATTGACGAGTTTGGGGATTTTTGTATTTTGTATACCCTCCACTCTAGTGATAGAGGGTATATATAAGTTTGTCATTCCGTTTGTAACACCTCGAAATATTGGTCTAGGACCCCATAAAGTATATATATTTATGATCCTCGATCGATTTTAAGTCGATCTAGCGATGTCCGTCCGTCCGTCCGTCTGTCTGTCTGTCCGTAGAAAACACGCTAACTTTTGAAAGACTTTACAGAGGCTACTGAAGTTTGGCATATATGTTTGTCATTTACCTGGTCAGGTTGGTATTGCAATCCAGCCAAATCGGTCCAGTGGTTCAAAAGTTATGAGCAAAAGAGTAAATTTCGGCAAGGGTGTTTCGCGAATTTACGAGATAAAAAACACGATAACTTTCGAAAGACAATAATGAGACTACTGAAGCTTGGCATGTATCTTTGCCGTTCCCTGGGTCTGTTTGGTTTTAAATTTCAGCTCAATCGGTCCAGTGGTTCAAAAGTTATAAGCAAACCCCTGAATTTCAGATTAGTTTCATCTAAAATGCCACGTGTTTTAACAAGTTTTAAAAGCATTGGTGGTAACTAAACAATGCTTTTCAAACTTGTTTAATTTTAAAGCAATGCTTTTGAAACTTGTTTAGTTTTAAAAGCATTGGTAACTTAAAAATTACACTCGAAAAAAATTTTACACTCAAAGAAAAAATTTTACACTCAAAAAAAATTTTACACTCAAAAAAAAATTTACAAAAAAAAAAATTTTTTTTTTTTACAAAAATGACAATATTTTGTGTACATACATGTACGTGCATTCACTCAGAAATATTTTTACAGTAAAAAAAACATTACACTCGAAAAAAATTTTACACTCAAAAAAAAATTAGTAATTTAAAAAAAAAAATGACAAAAAAAGAGTTTTTTACTCAAAATAAAATATTTCTAATCAAAATTGTTAATTTTTTCACGTTAAAAAATGTACTACACTTTAAAAAAATGCATTGTGGAGGGTATTCATAGATTCGGCAAAGTCGAATTTAACTTTTCTACTTGTTTTTAATTGCTAAATCTACGAAAAAAAATTGTAAAATTACGATCATAATTTTTTTTTAAACAGAAGAAAACATTTTTTTTTTTCTAATTAAAAACACAAATTTTTTGTTGTTTGGAGATTTTTGGGAATATTTTGTTATATTTTTGGGGACAACGGAAACAACTACCTGGCAACGCTGTATCATCGTTCTGAGTAAAAGAAAGTTTTTTAATATATATTGTAAAACTTAAGGCCTTTTAAATTATGCTACTTATTCAAAAAAATGTATTCCTAAAAGTACGCAACAATTTTTTAAGTGGACCATTTTCAATAATAAAATTATTATAAATTAAATTTCTAAAATTTTTTGAATAAAATTTGTAATTTTCTTAAAAAGTTTACCTGCGGTAAATGAAATAGTTATGGAAAATTAAAATATGGTTTAATAACTCCTTAAAGTATGCAATATGCTTATCAGCTGCAAAATTTAAAATAATAACCGTTCCCAGTTAAAGGTCTATTGTCTCGATAAAACTAACCAAAACGATTTTCGATGTTTTGTGTAGGAATTAAAAATGTTATTACAATAGATTTCAAAAAATTTCAAAAATGGGGCACGTTGTTCCTTAATCAAGTGGTCTGCAATACGTTAGATGCCTGGGGAAGTTGTAATAACTTGGCTGATTTCAACCGATTTTAGGTTTTAGTAACATATTAGAGAGACCTTTAAACTGGTCTGAAATATTTTGAAATGATTATTTTACATTGATTTTTTGTTTGTGATTACCGTATTCCAGCATCTATTGCAATAGGAATCGGATAAAAAAAGTTCCTAGGTTGTTATGTAGAATTCATATATGGGTTTTAACTCCTTAAAGTAGGCACTTAATTTTTAAAGTACAAAATTTAAACTAATTGTCTTTCTCAGTTAAATAGATATTTTAATATGAAGGGCTTACTGCAAAAACTTGATAACAACTTGAGCAACATTCTATTTTTTGGTGTTCTTCGCGTTCTACTGATACTCCGCAAACATATTTTTGGCAGAAGTCTAGCTTAAACCCATCGTACAAGTATCTTCAGTATGAAAGTTTAATAAAGTTATATTCTCTACATTATTTCAAAAGTTTTAAGGCAAAAATCACCATAAAATGTAGTGTTGCTTATCAAGTTTTTACAATAAGCCCTTCATATATTTGTACACTGTGTTTACAAATCAAAAATCCTAAATATATGCTACTTATTCATACTGTAATGTATTTCTACAAGTATGCAATAATTTTTTAGCGCATTATTTTACGAATAGAGTTTAAAGACAAATTTTCAAAATATTTTAATAAATTTTGTGCTACAGTTTTTAAATAATAATCGTTCTCAGTTAAAAAGTTGTTTTTAATATACTTATAAAATTTGTTTTAAAGGTCTAATGCCTAATATTATGCTACTCTTTCAAATGTTAATGTATGCCTATAAGTATGCAATTATTTTGTAAGTTTAAAATCTTCCATAATAACATTTTTAAAATTATTTTGATATCTTTATAACTTAAAAACATTAAATTTCTAATTTTATCTCAAATTCAAGTCACATATTTGTTTAGAAAATATTTTATTAGAAATTATGTTATTTTATTTGATTTCCCCATTTTGTTTGCCTTCAATCTCCAAAAAAAAGAATAACCGAAGAACATAATCTCATGTCATAATATCATAAAGTGTGTCATACATTAAATATGCATTAATATGTAATAATTTTATTTTTTATGATTGAACATTATAAAAAAAATCGCAAAACCATCTTTGTAATACAAATCAAAAATTCCGCAAATACAAAAAAAAAAAAACAAGAATATCAAATTTTTGGCTGCTGTTAACAAAGATGATGACGGGCGATAATATCAAATGTTTGCTGCAATGCATTTGTAACATAAATTTTTTTTGAAATCGTGTTGTTATTAATATCAACATTGTCTTTTTTGGTTTTGTTCTATTTGTTATTCTAAACCTTAATTCATAAAAATTTTCAATTTTGTTTTGTTATAAGAAGTTTTGGAGGGGGTTCATTTTTTTTTTTTTTTTGTAAAAATTAATGCATTTTCTATATTGCTTTTTTGTTTCCTGTATTATTTGTTGTGTTGAAGGGGAACTTATGTATGACATCAATTGGTAAATTTTATGTGTTTTGTGGATTTAAATATAAATTGGAAAATTTTTTCTAAAGGCTTTTATCTTCTATATTCTATGAATATATAAATTAGAGGACCTTAAGGAAATGCGTGATCTTATTATATAATATTCTGTGGCTTTCTAAAAATTTTATTTCAATATGCATATTAAATATGCCTAAATGTATACTTCATTTGTTATTATTAAATGACTCCTAATAGTATGCAGCAAAAATATTTTTTTTGGAAAGCTAAATACTGTTTAGTTTTTTTTTTTCAAAAATGTCGTAAGTAGAATTTGAGAATTTTTCTGTACTAAATAAATTTGTAAAGTTTTTTTTATATTAAAATGTCTCAAGACCTGAGATTTTTTTGACTATACTAAAAAAAAGGATTTTGAAAAAGCTAAAATCAGTGATTTTTTTTTCCCAAAACAATTTATAATTTGATCATTTTTCTGTACTAAAAAAATTTTAAAAATTTTTCAATACGAAAATGGATTTTAAATGTCGGTTTGTTTTGTTAATTGAAATTGTTTTTTATAGTAGTATATGTAAATATTTATAGTTTCTACACTAGTTTCTACTGATGATAAATATTAAAGTGTTTGAAACCGGTATGGGAATATCAGAAATGTCTAAAATTTTTGGAAATTAAATTTTTCTTCTGCATTTTTTTTTTTCAACTTGAACCCTTGTAACAAATATAATTAGAGCCCGAATTCGATCTGTACTTACAGAAAAAAAAATGAAATTACTGACAAAATATGTCACCATTAGGTACGTCTCCGAAACAGAAAATTTAAATTCTTTCATTTGTGTCTGCAATTTCAGATCATGTTGGTAACCCTTGTGAAATAATGTAAGAAACCAAAAAATTGAAAGAATGTATGATGTGAGGTTGAGATTGCTAGAAATAGAATAGTATTGTTGGAGCTCTCAAAATTTATTCTGTAGGAACTATAAACATTCACATATATGAAAAACAATTTCTATTAAAAAAACAAACCGAAATTTAAAATCCTACTGATGATAACACTAACTGGAGTGTTTGAAACTGGTATGGGAATACCAGAAATGCCTATAACTTTTAGAAATTAAAATTTTCTTCTGCATTTTTTCAACTTAACACTTTTAAAAAATAATTATTGTTTGGCAAACGCTGAAATAATAGTTTTTGTTAAGATAACTATTGCAAATGAAAACTTTTTTTTTGTCAAATTTTTGGTCAGTTAATTGTTTAAGGATCCCACATAATATACTAAAAGATGGAGCCTTAAATCATCTCCTAAAGTGATGCTGCCATATACAAAAAAACGGTTTTTTCGCGATTTTATTTTTTAAAAAACAGGCCCGAAATCAGCAAATCTTCAAACGACATTTTGCAAGATAACTTTACTATACATCGAAAAACGGAGTACCCCATTCGAACCAGCATGTCCGAAATATACAGAAATGATGATCGTTACTCTTGTTTATTTTTTAGTGTTCCGCAGTGTGATTCTGAGACAAACAGTATTTGAAGAGTAGTCAAAGAAATTAATGTAAGGAAAACAAAAACCTATTCAGATCTAACATTTGTGGACTGTAAACGGAGAATTGAGAAAAACAAGGAGTTAGGCAAAGTTTTATTTTACAAAATTCTGATAACTCTACAGTAGAGCGTCCCGTCAAATTTTAATTTTCGAATTTTATGTCGTAATACCTGCCAAATGATGGCCACGTAAGAGCTGATTGTGGGAAAATTTATGGTCATCTGCAGTCGGCAAACAGCGGTCAAAGTTGGAAAAAATTACGTATTTCGACCAGAATTCATGTCCGAATTATTTGACCAAATCCGGCTCAAAAATTCGGAAATTTTGCGTACTTTTTTGGAAAAATATTTGACAAAATCCAAACCCGCGATTTTGGTTCACAATTAGCAAAAAAAAATGTGATTATATTTTAGAAATTTAAAGTTTTTTTTTATCATAATCTTAACTAAACTCTTCTCTACCCCCTTGGGTAAAGTTTAAAGGAATCAAACTTATTTGGTGTACTTTTGTTTTACAAAAGGAACATTTTTATTTCAGAAGAAGTTCAAAACTTGCTGATAAAAAAAGTTTTTCATGGAAAAAAAAAATGTTTTGATGAACAAAACAGTTATTAAGAAAAAAATAAAAAAAATGATGAAAAAAACATTAATGGAAAAAAACTTGAATGATAAGAAATTTTAAATAAAAAAAAATTTTTAATGAAAATAAAAATATTGATGAAAATAAGTTTTTGATAAAAAATGCCTGCAAATTTTGTACTCTTGCCAAAAACATTAAATCATGATAATGTTTTGCGAAAGGTTTGGGTGTACTTGCCAAAGCAACGTTTTTTTAGAAAAAATAATGTTATATTACTTTGCTATTCCAAAACGAATTGAAATATCAGTCGAGGACCCCATTAAAAAACCAACAGAGCTTTACATTTCGTAAGTGAGTGCAAAAATTAGTGCGAAAAAGTTTTTTGGAGTGTATAAAAGATTCGGCACCAAAGAATATAACACTCTCACTTGTTTTATGTACATTTGATAAACAAATGGAACATTTTTATGCGAAAAGCTTAGACTTGGTGAAAAAGTAGTTTTGGTAAAAAAAATTATTTTTTAAAAAAATTTAATGAACCCAAAATTGTTGGTGAAAAAAAATTTTGATGAAAAATAGTTTTTGATGATTTTTTTTGATGAAAAGAAAAATTTTTTGATGTAAAAAAAATTGATGAAAAAAATTTTTTGGTGAGAAAAAAATTGATAATAAAAAATTTGATAAAAAAATTTGATGAAAAAAAAAAATGGTGAAAAAATATGATAAAAAAAAAATTATGAAAAAAAATTTGATGAAAAAAATATTAATGAAAAAAAAAGTTGATGAAAAAACAAAAAAATTTATGAAAAAAAAAATTTTGATGAAAAAAAAAAATAATGAAGAAAAAAAAATTTGATTGAAAAAAAAAATTGGTGGAAAAAAAAATTGATTAAAATAAAAACAAGTGAGAGTGTTAAATTCGGCTGAATCATTTATACCCTCCAACACCTTAAAAAAAAATTTAAAAAAAACAGGGGCGTCTTTTTATTTTTTTGTGGGGGGGAGTTTTGGTGGTGGTAGACAACCTTCCTGGATCCAACTACAGGACTTTGAACTTCTTCTGACATAAAAAATGTTTCGTTTGCTAAGCAAAAGTACAAAAAATCTATAAAAAAATGGCGTTTTTTCGGAGTTTGGTTTAGTTCTTAAAGGGGGAACTTTTTCCCCCGTAGTCCGATTTTGCCCATCTCCGAACTTAACCAGCCTATGACCATTAGACATATTTGTGCCAAATTTCAGGAGTCTAGCTCTTTTATTTTGGACTGTATCGTGTCCTCCATAGACGGACGGACAGACAGACAGACGGGCAGACGGACGGACGGACAGACGGACATAGCTAGAATGTCTCAGAATCGATCACAGATCAATAATATATACACATTATGGGGTCCACGACCGATATTTCGATGCGTTACACACGGAATGACAAAGTGAGTATACCCCCATACTGTGGATGGAGATTATAAAAAAATTGTTTTGTTGAAAAGTAATTATGTTACTTTTTTTACAGCTGGTGAAAAACGGTTTTATTCACCACGAGGTGAATTATTATCCAAGTTACAAACCAAGTTGTTAAAATTTTTGGTTTTAAGAAAATGAAAATAGTAATTCTTGTTGTCTTTTTCGTTAATTCTTAGCTTATATAGTCAAACTGAAAAATATTTACCAGCAGGTCGGTTATTATCCAAGTTACAAACATTTTTACTGAAAAGTTTTTAGTTTTGAAAAAAAAGTAATTATTATTTTTTTAAGCGTAAGCCAAACTTAGGTTGAGTCCAGCGATACTTTCAAAATGGAAGACCAGGCCTAAAATATTATCTTGTTAAAATAAATTTAAGACTAAAAAAATTTAAACTAAAATTTTTTCCACAATTTTTTTTACAAAAATGGCTAAACAATTTTCACTCAAAATTACAGTTTTCTTATTAAAATTTTTTAAAAAAAATTGTGTTTGTCTTAAAAAAATTAAAACTATGAAAATAGTGTTTTTTCACTCAAATTCATTTGTGATTAACATGTTTTAGGCATTGTGGAGGGTATTCATTAAATTGGCGAAGTCGAATTTAACTTTTTTACTTGTTTTTGTTTTTTTTTAACATTTTTAAAGCATACTTTTAGGGGAGATTATTGCAAATATATTAATAGAAATTATTAAACCAAATATTGTAAAAACGCAGCTATTGAAAAATAAATTTTTATCAATAGTTAATTTTTATTAAATTAAGCCTTAAAGTATGCATTTTCAACCAAAATATGAGCAAACCTTAAAGTATGCCACATTTTTTTAATAAAATAACTCGCAAAGTAATTCCACTGAAAAAAATTAAAGTAATACCAGAAAATTTGTGTTGGCTATTTAACTTTAATAAATATGTTACATTTCCTTAAAACCCTAAAAACAATCTTAAAGTTTTCAAGTGCCCACTCAAATGTGTCTTATGTCTTTTTATTTTGGGGTTATTTGTCTGACATCATTTCTTGTTTATGTTTAAAATATCAATAGACTTTGACCATTAAGAGCTCTTGAGGAATGTTTGTTTATTGCTATTGCTATTTTTATTTTATTTTCGCACAGAAATCAAAATATATATTTCCATTTTCAATAACTAAATTTAACCACCCTAGAAGTATGCTTTACTTAACATAAATTCTTATACATATGACTCACTTTTTTTTTGTGGGAGGAGGGGGGCTACATATTTATTTAAAATTTTAAGTTTCTTTTACATAAAACTTAAAACTACTTATAACAGCACTTGCTTTATAAGAAATTGTAGACTGGACATCCACATTATCCCCCACAGCATCCCTTCCCCCCTTAAAAATCATCTACCAAAACTAGAAAAAAAATTATATATCATCGATAGCAATATGATATTGATAAGTATCACTTACTTTTGATTATCACTTCTACACACTGAAATGTGTTTGATGAATGAAACAAAGAATGATGGGAGGAAAATATTTCTTTCAAGGGGGGTTTATAAAAAGGAAATGCATGATGTTCTTTATTTGATACGCATTAAATTCACATATTTTCAAACATTTTTTGCGGCTTATGATACAAATAAGCTACCGTATGAAATTTAAGGGTGGCATGACCAAAAAATATGTGAGCTTTATTTTTTGGTAACTTTTTACGGTTTGTTAAAAGAAAGGGGGGTTGTTGCATTAAGGGTGGGTTGCACGTTACAAATTTTTTGGCTTTTCTTGTTGTTGTTTACAATGCTTATGGCCTTGGCTTTTATACACACTTTTTATTGTGTTTTGTTAGTATTTTCTTAAGTCTTGGGGGCTTATAACTAGTGTGTATAATGAATTGGATTTTGATATCTAAATTAAATCTTTTGACAAAAAAAGAAGATTACTTTTTATACTTTTTGGCGTTCTTTTCATCTTGTTGGGTTTTCTCAAGAAATAAAACAGGGCTGAACAACATGGTTTTTAGGAAAGGGCACATGTTAGAAAAGAAATCGGTAAATTTTAATAAGAATTCGTACACACCAAAAGAAAAAGTTAATTTGATGTCCTTAAAAAAATCTGTAGTCACTGGATTAGTCCCCAGAAAGTTTTCGGCTTCCTAAACAGAATTAGAGATTTTTTGCTCAAACTATGAGACTATCAAAAAATTGTTTTTATTTAATTACACTGCGTGACAAAACTAACCACTATTTTAGAAAACAAGAGGTACGACCATCATTTCAATATATTTCGGACATGCTGAATCGAATGGCGTACTCCGTTTTTCGATGTATGGTACAGTTTTCTTGTAAAATGTCATTAAAAATTGGCTGATTTTCAGCTGCTTTTATAACAAAAAAAATTCCAAAGCTAATGATTTTTAAATTTTATGGCATGGAAAACAAAGATATAACTTGTAGCAATATTTCTAATATAAATTTGGTTTAAAGCTTTTCATATTAACCCCTTTAATTCGCGGATTTCTTCATTTTTTTAAGTTTTCGCGAAATTAACCGCTTAATTGGTCTCTGATAAAAAACTTGCATTTTGTGGATCATAAAGGCGTCCATGACACTACGAATAGTGGACAAAAAACATCTATGTTATATGGACCATCATGAAGAAAATCGCGAAAAACCGTTTTTTTGTATATGGCAGCATCACTTTAGGAGATGATTTGTGGCTTCATCTTTTAGTATATAATGTGGGAACCTTAAACAATGAACTGACCCAAAATTTGTCCAAAAAAGTTTTCATTTGCAAAAGTTATCTTAACAAAAACTGTTATTTCAGTGTTTGCGATACAATAATTATAGTTTTTGTTAAGATAACTTTTGCAAATGAAAACTTTTTTGGACAAATTTTGGGTCAGTTCATTGTTTAAGGTTCCCACATTATATACTAAAAGATGAAGCCTCAAATCATCTCCTAAAGTGATGCTGCCATATACAAAAAAACGGTTTATCGCGATTTTCTTCATGATGGTCCATATAACATAGATGTTTTTTGTCCACTATTCGTAGTGTCATGGACGCCTTTATGATCCACAAAATGCAAGTTTTTTATCAGAGACAAATTTAGCGGTTAATTTCGCGAAAACTTAAAAAAATTAAGAAATCCGCGAATTAAAGGGGTTAAGATGAAAAGCTTTAAACCAAATTTATATTAGAAATATTGCTACAAGTTATATCATTGTTTTCCATGCCATAAAATTTAAAAATCATTAGCTTTGGAATTTTTTTTGTTAAAAAAGCAGCTGAAAATCAGCCAATCTTTAATGACATTTTACAAGAAAACTGTACCATACATCGAAAAACGGAGTACGCCATTCGATTCAGCATGTCCGAAATATATAGAAATGATGGTCGTAACTCTTGTTTATTTTTTAGTGTTCCGCAGTGTTATTAAAAAATTTGCTACAAATAGCAAAATATTTTGCTTATCAATTTTCAAAAACTGAAAAAAGTTACCAGTTTGTAAAAAATGTGACTCTGGTTTTGAAAATTAGACAAATTTGTAAAACTTTTATTACACAGTGCAACAAATTTGGTGTCTTCGAGTGTATCTAAACCGGAACAAAAAAACATGAAAATATGAAAATAGAAGACCAATACCCACGAAGGTTTTTGAAAACTTAGCTCGAGTTCTTTTTTTATGGCCCACTGAAGTTTTAAACTTTTTTCAAAAACTTAAAAAAAAGTATTAAATCTAATTCTGAGGTAAATAATGTTAATTCATGTCTTCAGTAAAATTTGATGGCAGTTCTTTTCTTAGAATATATTATCTCCCCCTATTTCCAATTTTTAAGGGTCATTTTGATACTTTTTTTTAAATATCCTCATATAACACCAATAAAACGTGCGTTTAAAGGGTAAAATTGTTCTACAAACATTTTTTGCATAACATTTTACTAGGGATTGTCAAAGGTCAAAAGCAAAACGTTTAAAAAGGAAATTTTTAAGTTATCATAATTAGTTAAATTATGTTTCTCCAAAATTCTTAACATTTCCACTTTTTTAGCATTCTGCACTTTTCACACGAACTTTTGGCCTTTGACAACCCCTAGTAAAAAATTTGATGCAAACAAATATTTGTAGAACAATTTAACCCGTATAAAGGGTTACGTTTTATTGATGTTACATGAGGGTATTTAAAAAAGGACCAAAATGACCCTTAAAAATTGGAGATAGGGGGTTAATATATTCTAAGAAAAGAACTGCCATTAAATTTTATTTAAATAGTTTAAGTATTTCCTAAAAAAGCAAAACAATTTGCAAGTCAAATGAAAAAAGTGTTTTCTAAAATGCTAAAAATAACAAAGCAATTTCTTTAACAAAGCAAATCAACTTGCAAAAATTCAAAAAAATTCCCTTAATAAGCAAATCCAAATGCTAACAAAACAACACAAGTTGCTAAAAATAGCTAATTTTTTTTCTTAAATTAGCAAACTATTTTCCAAAAGTAGCAAAACAATTTGCTAAAAACAGCACAACTTGAAAAAAAATAGCAAAACAGTTTCCTAATATTACTTAGCAAAACAATTGGCTAAAAATAGTAGAACATTTTTAAAAAAAAATTTTAATTTTTTTTTTTTTTTAAATAACACACAAATTTGCTTTAAATAGCAAAAGAATTTGTTCTAGATATAACAAATTTTGATATAAATAAAAAAACAATTTTGTAAAAATAAAAAATGACAAACAATTTGAAAAAATTGAAAAATAGAAAAATAACAAAGCAATTTCTTTTAAAAAGAAAAACAATTTGCAAAAAAAATCTTAAAAATTTCCCTTAATAAGCAAAACAAAATGCTAAGAAAACAACACAACTTGCTAAAAAAAAAAATAACACACAAATTTGCTTTAAATAGCAAAAGAATTTGTTCTAGAAATTTTGATATAAATAAAAAAACATTTTCTTAAAATAAAAATCACAAACAATTTGCATAAAATAGAAAAATAATTTAAAAATAGCAAAACATTTGTTAAAAAAACGGTTAGCTTAAGTTTTTTATTGAATTGCTATTTTTAACCAAATTGTTTTGAATTTTTAGTACTTTGTTTTGCTATTTTTTAGCAAATTTTTGATAAATTAACAAATTTTGTAAGTGCCAATTTACAGAAATCGAACAATATTTTAACAACAACAAAATACATGTTAAATGTTCGTTCGTGTGTCTTGTTCGCTTTCTGTAAACTGGCACTTACACAATTTGTTAATTTATCAAAAATTTGATAAAAATAGCAAAATAAAGTACTAATAAAATTACAAAACAATTTGGGTAAAAATAGCAATTCAATAAAAAAATTGTACAAAAACTTGCTGGAAATTAAAGAAGTTATAAAAATTGCAAAGCCTTTTTGCCTATTTTCTAAAAATAATAATGAAAAATCTACTAAAATTAGCAAAACAACAATAAAATATAAGCACTTAGCTAAAAATAGCAAAAATGTGCTTGACAAAGCAAAAGAAAAAGTTCAAAGTAACGAGCCAAAAAAAAAAAAAGTTTGCCAAAAATAGCACAAAAATTTACTAAAAAACGAATAAAGATGCAAAAAAACGAGCCAACGAGTCAATAAAAAAAGTTTGCCAAAAATAGCACAAAATTTCACTAATGAATGAATAAAGGTGCTAAATTTTTTTTATTTTTTTAATTTTAATAAAAAAGAAAAACAATTTTCTTAAAGTTTAAAATAGCAAACTGTTTGCTTAAAGAAGTCAGAAGTATTTCTTAAAATAGAAGGACTCTTTGCTAAAACCAAAAACAACAATTTATTAAAAAAAGCAAAAAAAAGGCTAGCAGTAGCAAAACAATTCGCTAAAAATAGCTAGGCAAAATTCTATAAAACCAAAACAAAATTTGCTAAACTAGCTAAAAAATTTTACTTTAATTAGCAAAATAAAAATTTCTTTGAATAAGCATGAGACAAAAAATTAAGTTAGAAACGGTGGTAGGAATTTTTTGCGTTTGTAGTATGCAGAAATTTTCAAGCTCTAAAATATTTTGCATATAAAAAAAATTTTTAATAGAAAACTTTGTAAAATCGATATATAGATGACAATGCAATTTTTCTATAGAATATTTCGTGTTATCGATTTATGGATACAAACTTTGTTTAGAAAATTTTGTGTTATCAATAAGTAAATAAATTTTCTATAGGAAATTTTGTGTTACCAATATGTCGATAACCACAAAAATTTTCTATAGAAAATTTTTCCTATCGATAACAATATAAATTTTCTATAGAAAATCGATAACTTAAAATTTTCTATAGAAAATTTGTTGTTGTTGATATATCGATAACTTAAAATTTTCTATAGAACAACATTTTCTATAGAAAATTTTGTGTTATCGGTATGCCGATAACTACACAAATTTTCTATAGAATATTTTGCGTTATTGATATGTCGATAACAATGTAAATCTATATATATAAAAATGGATGTGTGTATGTATGTATGTATGTATGTGTGTATGTATGTTCCGTATGGACTCGAAAACGGCTGGACCGATCTTGATGAAATTTTTAGGGAATATTTAGAATAGCCTGGTGAGTAACACTGTCAAGTCAGATTTTTGATTTTCTGTCTGTGGGCGGAGGGGCGTGGCAAAAACTAATTTTTACATTCTACCACTAACGACATTTTTATATAAAAAAATCGGATAGGCCGATTTTGATGAAATTTAAGCCAAAGATAGTACTAACCGAGTACTAACTATATGCCAAATTAGAGCGTGATCGAACGAATGGGCGTAAAATTCCTTGCTGTTTTACCTGTGGGCGGAGGGGTGAGAAAAATCGAGTTTTTACATTGCACCACTAATGACATCTATATATAAAAAACGGATTAACCGATTTTGATGAAATTTAAACCAACGATAGTACTAATTTTGTGTTATCGATGTATCGATAACAATATAAATTTTCTATAAAAAAATTTTGTATTTTCTATACATCAATAACTATACAGATTTTTGATAACAGTTTTTGTGTTATCGATGTATTGATATCTATGCAAATCGATATTTAAATGACAATGCAAACTTTCTATAGAATATTGTATGTTATCGTTGTGTTAACGATAAATTGATAGCTACACAAATTGTTCGATTTGATGATATTGATTTCTATAGAAAATTTGTAAAATTACACAGTGCAACAGCCCAATTAGGGGCTCAACCAAACCAAGATCGTTTGAAAGTACTTATGTATATTAGTAAATACCCCAAAGGGTTTAGCACTGGAACGTCTCAAATTTTTTTTATAGCCCACTGAATTTTTCAGTTTTTTTCAAAGGCTTGGGAAAAAAGTCGAAAAAAGTGATGTTAATGTTCTTTTGAGCTTAAAATAGTGTTTGGATGTCTGCAATACAATTTTATGGGGAACTTTTTTCTAGAGTACGCTAATCCTCTATCTCCCGTTTTAATGGGTCATTTTAGTACTTTTTTTAAGAAATGGCTCAAAAGTATACTACTTGCGTTTAAAGGGTTAAAATGTTCTACGAATATGTTCAGCATAAAATTTCACTGGGGATTTCCGAAAGCAGAAAGTTCGACCGGTATAAAATAAATACATAAAAATGGTTAATTGTAAAATATCATTAATTTTTTATATTTTTTCCTAAATTTGTTAGTTACAATTGTATACGGTTTCTGGCAAAAATAAAAAAAAATAATGACACTTTACAATTTATCTTTTTTCTGCATTTTCCTTATACCAGTCGAACTTTCTGCTTTCAGTAACCCATAGTGAAATTTGATGCTGAACATATTCGTAGAACATTTTAACCCTTTAAACGCAAGTCTTAGTATACTTTTGAGCCATTTCTTAAAAAAAGTACTTAAATGACCAATAAATACGGCAGATGGAGGGTTAATATATTCTAGAAAAAAATTCCCCATCAAATTTTATTGAAGACATCCGAACACTATTTTAAGCTCAAAAGAACAGTTACATTTTTTTTCGACTTTTTTCAAACGCCTTTAAAAAAAAATGAAAAATTCAGTGGGCTATAAAAAAAATTTGAGACGTTACAGAGCAAAACCCATTGGGGGTTCTGCTACTACACACAAGTACTTTCAAACTGTTTTGGTTTGGTTGAGGCTCTAAGAAATGACCCTTCAATTGTGTCACAGTGTTATCGATATATCGGTAAACAAAAAATTTTTTATAGAAAATTTGTATTGTTGTCGACATATCGAAAACACAAAATTTTCCATAGATATCGATACATTAATAACAAAAAAGTTTATGTAGAAAATTTCTATAGATATTGATAACACAAAATCTTCTGCGAAAATATTTTACAGATTTAGGTAGCACAGGTTTAGGTTTTAGGTTTTACAGATTTAGGTAACACAAATTGTATACAGAGAATATGTTATGTTATCGTTATATCGATAACACACAATGTCTATACAAAATTTTTATATGTATCGTGTTATCGATAACACAAAGTTTTCTATAGAAAATTTGCATAGTTATCGTTAAATCGATAACAAAAAATTTTCTATAGAAAATTTTTTATAGTTAGATAAGTTCGATCGATAACAAAAAAAAATTATTAAAAATTTGTGTTGTTTATTTTTATCGAAAAACTAAAAACCTTCTATAGATTTTTTTTGCTATCGATATATCGATATTGAAAATTATATTGTTATCGATTACATTTCTCGCTTAAAAACAACGAATTTTTACATTAAAAATGTCTCAGATTCTGAGACATTATTTCGGAAAAAATTCTTAGATTCTGAAAAATTCTTAGATTCTGAGACATTCTTTGTATAGCATTAGATTCTAAAAAAAAATTCTTATAAAAAAATGTTGAGAAATTAGTTTTGTCTCAAGTTTGTTCTTCTCTGTTATAGGCTGTTTACAAGTAAAGTCATGAAGTCTTATAAAAATGTCCCCCCTTTTTAAATAAACATGAAAATGCACAAGTTTTGTGTACATGACAATCGTCTTTTGGATATCTTCCATGTTGCAGTCATATCATCATGTACAAAATATCTATTTATAAATTTTTGTCAGTGTGTGTATGTATGTAGTGTTATTAGGAAGCAATGCTATTACTTCCGTTTAAACACATTACTATATGCAACACTACCACTTCCGGCGGAAGACTAAAAACACAGCCGCAAAATAGTTCAATATGTTGGATTAAAGATGTATGAGTGCGTATGTTTGTAAATATAGAAAATGTCTTTATTTTTTTCTGAAATGACCAGTATTAGAAAATTGCTTTTTCGATTTAAGCCAAAAAAATACTTTAGAGATGATTATCTTCCCCTTGTGAAAAGCAGGACAAAAATAAAAAGTCATTTCATCGTCTATGTCAGTATATGAAATTGAACTTGTCAAATAGTGAATATGCATTATTTGCCATATAGTATTTTTTTCGATATTGTTAAAGATTTAGAAAAAAATATTTCATTCATGTGCAGAAATGAAGCGAACAGTTTGTATCGTATATTTAATAAGCATGTATGTATAACCCAGCAAACATTTTAGTGTAAATAAATATTAATAAGATGATGTTATGTGCTTAAAATAACAAATATAGAACAAATACTTTGATTAAAACTTAATATATATCACAGTATTTTGAAATTTTTCAAAATTTCTTCAATACCCGGTGTAAAATGTTTATTCATATTAAATTCTCTTATGTGTATTTAATAAATGAATGAAAATTGGCGGCATATGCAACGTATATAAAATTCATATACGGATATTGGCAACATAAATTTTCAGTTATGAACATTTTTCACTGGGTATAGATTAATTAAAGAACAAATTATTTAAACATTTCTTTAAATACATTTTAAAAATTTCGCTGGTTTAGTTTTTTTCAATTTTTTTATTATGGTTCACTTAAAGTTTTATATTTTTTGAATTTTTTCTTCTCATTTTTTTTTATTTTCACAATTTTTTTTTTTTTTTTTTGATGATTGACATGTTGGTGATTGCTTGTCAGTTTCGTGTACTAGCAACTTGTCATATATGACACGCGTGCTTTATTAAAGATTTCTCTTACTTTCATTCCGTTTTATGGGTTCTTAACGTGTATAAATTTTTGAGTTTGTTCAAATATTGTTAATATTTTTGTATACCAAACAAAAAAAAAAATACAGCAAATAAAACTGTCAAAAAGTTGTTTTCAAATTATAACTTTACAATGATAGCAAAATGACTAAACCAATGACATCAATGTTGTTTTGGAAAATTTTTGATGATGATGACAATGATGATAAAAAAATCATTTTAAATTATAGATTTTTTTTGTTTTGTTTGGATATGTCTTATTTTTAAATATGAAAAAACAAATCATTGATAAACAATAATTTATGCGAAAAAAAATGGAAAAATGGCACAGATATGGTATTTTTTGATCATGTTTAAAGTTTGCTAAAAATATAAGAGGAATTTAGAGAATAATTGAATAAGAATCGCTTTTTGAAAATCAAGCGTTTTAAAATACATGCTTTACTTTGCAATCGATTCTACTAGGATTTACTATACAAAAAAAGTGAAATTAAATTTTTATCACAATTTATTTTTCATTTTTTGTATAAAAAAAACCTTTCTAGAAAAAAATCGACCTACATAGAAAGTTTCAAATTCATAAAAAATGTTCCTACATAAGTATAAGATTCTGAGAACTGATTTCGCATTAAAAAGTCTCAGATTCTGAGAAATTTTTCGTATAGAAATAGTCTCAGTTTCTGAAATATTTTTCTTAAAAGAAGTCTAAGGTTCTGAGACATTTTTCGTAAAGAAAAAGTCTAATTCTGAGACGTTTTATTCAAGTTCTAAGACATTTTTGGTACAGAATAAGACTTTCAGCTTCAGAGACATTATTCGTATTTACGAAGTCAGAGATTCTGAGATATTTTTTGTATAAAAAAATCTATCAGATTCTAAAACATTTTTCGTATCAAAAATATTTCCGATTCTAAGACATTTTGTTAAGAAAATGTCTCAAATTTTAGAAAAAGTCTTTCAGAGGTATTTTTCGTGTAAAAAAACTCTTAGATTCTGGAACATTTTTCGTGTAAAAAAAGTCTCAGAGTCTGAGACATGTTTCGTGTAGAAAAGTCTCAGATTCTTAATTTTTCGTCTAAATAAATTCTAAGATTCTGAGACAATTTTCGTCTTACGTTCGTCTCAGCTTCTGAGACATTTGTTTAGAAATGTCTCTGATTCTGAGACATTTTTCGTGTAGAAAAAGTCTCATATTAAGAGAATTTTTCGTGTAGAAAATGTCTCAGTTTTTTTTTGTGTAGAAAATATCAGATTTTGAAAAATTTTCGATTAGAAAAATTTTCTGATTTTAAGACATTTATCGTATAAAAAAATACTAAAATAACAAAACAGTTTTTGTACATAAAAATCTCAGATTCTGAGACATTTTTCGTAAAGAAAAAGTCCCAGACTCTCAGACATTTTTCGTTTGGAAAATGTCTCAGATTATGAGAATTTGTTCGTATAGAAAAGGTCTGAGATGCTGAGACATTTTTCGTATAGAAAAAGTCTCAGAATCTACAGAAAGACTATCTGATTTTGAGAAATTTTTCGTATGGAAAAAGTCTCAGATTCTGAGGCACTTTTCGTATAGAAAATGTCTCAGATTCTGAGATATTTTTCGTATAGTAAAAGTCTCCGATTCTGAGAC
Organism: Pegoplata infirma; assembly: GCA_963921195.1. Lineage (NCBI taxonomy): Eukaryota > Metazoa > Arthropoda > Insecta > Diptera > Anthomyiidae > Pegoplata > Pegoplata infirma. The sequence continues at coordinate 224,965,648 of OY992538.1, forward strand.
ATTTTTGAATAGAAAAATTCTCAGATTCCGAAACATTTTTTTTTACAGAAAAAGTCTCAGATTCTGAGACATTTTTCGTAACGAAAAAGTCTTAGATTCTAAGACATTTTTCGTATAGAAATAGTCTCAGATTCTGAGACATTTTTCGTAAAGTAAAAGTCTCAGATTCTGAGACATTTTCGTATAGAAAAAGTCTCAGATTCTGTGGCATTTTAAGTATAGAAAAAGTCTTAAATTCTGAGACATATTTCGTTTGAAAAAAGTCTTAGATTCTAAGACATTTTTCGTATAGAAAAAGTCTCAGACTCTGAGGAATATTTCGCATAGAAAAAGTCTCAGATTCTACACTCAAAAAAAAAAAAACTGTAATGTTAGCAAAAAAAGCTTGTAAACCTACAAGAAAATTTGCTGATTTTGAACCCACAATTTTTTTGGTAAAGTTAACAAAAATGTTTTGCCAAAAATTAGTTAACTGATTTTTTTTTTTATTTCGACTTAGTTCATACTTTGAGGACCCCATTGGGTTCGGACCCGATAGGTCCAGACCCTGATGGGCCTAGATCTAGTTGGGTTCCTTAAAAATCGTCATAGTTTTTGATCCAACATTTTTGTCCGTTTCGCTCTATCCTGCTTAGTTTTTGAGATACGTAATTTTAGGGGACCACTGGGGTTTCGAGAATTAAAAAACTCGATAACTTCAAAAATATTACTCGGAGAGCTTTTGGTTATTTTGTGGTCTTGTTCTACGTATTGAGAGCTACAAACATTATTTTGGACTTTTTATCGTGTCGGCAATATTCACCGAGATATGAGCATTTTAAATTTTTCGGGAATGCTAACTTTTTTGGATCCAAAGTTAGGACCCATTAGGGTCCACACATGTGAAGAGAATCGGCGATACTATGGAGAGCTCGAGAACCAGAAATGGCCTCCATTTTGCTCTATCTGGCTTAGTTTCCGAGATAGCGCCATTTAAAGTTTTCTGAAAATAAAAAAAATTTACAACTTATTTTTGCTAATATTAGCAAAAAATCTTGTAAAAATGTAGTCAACTCAATTTCAAATTTAACAAAAGAAATTAGTTCAAAGTTTGTTTGAAATTGCTAATGTGCTAAATGAAGTTTACAAGAATTTTTTGCTAACATGCTAATCTTAACTAAAAATTTGCTAAAAGTTAGCTAACTAGCATTAGCAAAAAAAAAAATAGTAAATCTACTAACGTATTTTTTTGAGTGTAATACATTTTTCGTAAAGAAAAAATCTCAGATTTTGAAACATTTTTCGTATAAAAAGTCTCAGATTCTGAGATATTCTTCGTTTAGAAAAAGTCTCAGATTCTGAAATATTCTTCGTATAGATTCTGAGACTTTTTTGTATAAAACAATTTTTTTTGGTTATTAATAAATTTTATAATGAAATTTTTTCAGATTCTAAGGACTTTTTTGACACAGATAAATTTCTTAGAATCTGAAAAATTTTTGTTGTAAAACTTATTGAGAACTAAAAAATTCGAAAAATTTCTCAGAACCTAAAATTTTCTTTAATAAGAAAAATGTTTTATGATATGAAGATTTTTCTGTACTAAAATAATGTTTGAATCTATGAAGTTTTCTCTACAAAAAATGTTTCAAAATCTGATGGCTCTAGTATACGAAAAATGTCTCTGAATTGAAGAATTCTTCTTCTCGACAAATTCCAAAGAATGTGAAAATTTTTCGATACGAAAAATATCTTTTAACTGAGAATTTTTTAAACAAAAATCTCTCAATTTTTTGTATACTTTTTGAACACAGTGTATTTTATATAAATATAACGAAATAAGCATACCAATCAATTTTAAACCAAATAGCTGACAAGGCGTTAACAAAAAAAAAATCAGTTGTAAAAATAAAGCATCTAAGACAATCAATAACAAATGTCCCAGTATAAAAAATATAACCCTTAATTTTTATTTTATCAATGAAAAAATGTTATGAAATGTAATCGAATGTTATGTAATATAATCGAATTTTACATTACCCTCAATTTCTGATACGTATTTTCAGTCAAATAAATATTTCATTTTACGAACATCATAACGTATGAGCAATAAATAATTATTTATTATTCATACGTTATGGTGTTCGAGGAAAAAAATACAATTAAAATTGACTCCATTAGTTAAAAAAATGAAATGAACAAGTAGAAAAGTTAAATTCGACTTGACCGAATCTATGAATACGCTCCACAATGAAAAATAACATTTTTGAATAGAAATATTTTATTTTGTGCAACAAAACTTTTTTAGTAATTTTTGAAAAAAAAAAAATAATTTACTAAATTTTTATTTATTATTTATTTATTGAATTTTTAACATATAATTACAAATCATATACTAAATTAACCTAACCGAGATGGGTGACAAAGACCATTATCTCGTTGTAGCGAAACAGACCAAGGCCTCTGGTGGGAATCGAACCCACGACCCCCAGACTCATAGACTAGCACGCTACCAACTAGCCTACTGGGGCGCCTTTACTAAATTTTTTTTGAGTGTAAAATTTTTTTCGAGCGTTTTTTTTTGTTTTAGTGTAAAAATATTTTTGAGTGGCAAAAATACGTTGTAAAATATTTTTGTGACTTACTTCACTGTTTTGCTAATAACTTTTAAAACACTGCACCGATTTGGCTAAAATTAAATACGAGCTAGGCAAGGGGAACGACAAATATATATGCCACGCTTCAGCATCCTCAGAATTGGCTTTCGAAAGTTATCGTGTTTTTTATATTGCAAATTCGAAAAAAAACACTTGCCGAAATTCACTCTGTTGCTTATAACTTTTGAACCACTGGACCGATTTCGCTAGGTTGCAATACCAACCTGACCAGGTAAATTACCAACATATATGCCAATCTTCAGAAGCCTCTGTAAAGTCTTTTAAAAGTTCGCGTGTTTTCAACAAACAGACGGACGGACGTACGGACGGACATCGCTAGATCATCTTAAAATCGATCGAGGATCATTAATATATATACTAAATATATATACTTTATAAAAATATATACTTATATATACCCACTATCACTAGAGTGGAGGGTATAAAAAAAAAACGTTTGTTTTGTTAATACCGCATAGAGCTATCGAAACACCCTAGGAAGATACATTTGATTTCTTGACGGAACATTTTCTGCGGATTTCCTCTTATACACCTACTATAAACATATTTGCGTGTGTGTGACTGCATTTCAGTGTTTGTGTATTTTGTATTATTTTATATTGTTGTTTGTATTGGCATATATAACTATGGATGTATTTATTGACACACATATCATTTTGCTATCAATTGTGTTAAAACCAATGACTGGCAATTGCTTTTAATTCTAGTGTTAATTTTTTTCTTCACTACTTATATGTATAAATACCCTACATTTGGTTTGACATATTTTTAATCGGTTGAGGAAATATATTTGGGATTTGTTAATTTCATGCTACAAAAATTTTGTATATAAAAATGTGCTGCTAATGATTAATTAAGCAGGAGAACTCTGAGGAAGTTGTTTTTGAGATTGTGAGGTATCCCCGTAAAATTGTGAATTAAAAAAAAACAATTACTTGTATAAGCAATAACCATAGATTATGTGGATGTATCTCAATCACAATAAAGTTTTTTTTAAATATACAACTTATTCTGTATTTATGCAAATATTTCGGGAAATTTTGCAATATTTTGTAAAGCGTAAATTAAGGTGCCAACAATAACTAACATCATCACACCATATAGCTAGTAATAGCGTTGTCTTATTTTTGAAGCTATTGCTTTTAAGTTTTTTTTTTTTGCATTTTTAAAGCACACTTGGATAATATTTGAAAATTTTCTTCATAAATCTAAATAATTGAAAAACACAGGAAAAAACACAATAAAAAACATCACAAAAATAATCGGTTTCAGAACGCATTATATTATCATGTAATCGATTCTATTAAACATTCCTGAATCGATGATTTTTGTTTAAAATTGTCACGAAAAAAATTGTTGTTAGAGCAAATAGTTGTTATGAAAAATTATTTTATATTGAAAATTTAGTTGTAAATACCGCAGAATATACTCCAGAATCTATTGCAATTGAATTATGTCATTTAACAGCCTAAAAGTAGTTTCATATCAAGCAATGGTTTGGCTCCTAAAACTATACCATGATTGTACCTGTTTAACCTGTCGACATGCCTCAGTTTTATTATTTAATTAAAATTATCTATCATTTTCACTACTAAACACTTACTAATTAAACATGTAATGTTTTTTTTTTTTTTTAAATTAACTATACATTTCAATCAAACACTAAAATTATTTTTCCTTTCGCCAATCCAAAGTGTCAAAAAAGTTAGTAAAACACACTCAAAGTAAAAATTCTATTGAAAAATCTGTAATACAATTAAAATAAAAGAAAAATTGTCAGATTTTTCTACTGAAATGGTTATCTTAAATAAGGGATTACCAATTTGTGTCTGCAAAAATGAGCAATATTTTTCTGCTAATTTGACAGGCATTTTGTATTGAGTGCATATAGAGTTTATAGTAATGTAAATATATGCAATTACTTTTATTATTTGCTATGAATTGTATTATTTATTTTTAACAGGGTAGTAAAATATGGGGTTATAATTCTTAAGAATTTTTTTTTTAACTATGGAGATTAACTGTTGAAAATTTGTATAATTTATTAATTAGGGCCAACTATGCGTATGAGTAATAAATATATATGGAATTATTATATTGCTCATACGTAAAGGTGTCCATTGATACTATAATTCCCATTGAAATTAAATTTGACATTTTATACCCAGCTCTATAAAATCATCATTACGTTTGTCTTCGCCAAATATATGTATGTTTGTTAGACCTGTTTTTAAATGCAAGGACAATTTTTAAAATTTGTTTTTCTAAAATGGACCGGCCCAGTTTTGTTTATTGGTATCTAAATATGTATAATTTGGAGACAAGAAAATAAAGTAAGTAATCACGTGCCAAAAATCGATTAAAAAATTAAAAAATGTGTAAAAATCACATTTTCTTTTTTGTTTTTACAAAAAAGTGTACTTAAAACTGCCTTTTCCAAATAATTAAAAAAAAATACTACTACATTTTTTATGTACATTTATCTTCTTAACCAGCCGAAGCACAATGAAATCGAATGAAAAATGGCAAAGTTATAAATAGTTTCCAAGGCCATAATATATTTTTTTGGATGAACATTATAATACATTTTTCTATAGAAAAGCTCTAAAATTCTAAGGCATTTTTCCTATTGAAAAAGTCTGAAATTCAAAAACATTTTTCCTATAGAAAAGTTTCAAATTCTGTGACGCTTTTCGTACAAAAGTTCTTAGACTCTCAGATTCTAAGACTTTTTTTTCAAATTCTGAGATATTTTTCGTATTGAAAAGTGTTGGATTATCAGATTATGAGACATTTTTTCCTATAGCAGAGGTCTCAAACTCTGAAAGTCCCAGATTCTGAGACAATTTTACTGCAGAAAAAGTATAGTACATAAGGTATTTTGCAAATAAAAAGATTTTAGATTTTGTGACAGTTTCTCAGATTCTGAAACATTTTTTTATAGAAATAGTCTCAGATTATGATTTAAAGTATTTTTAACACGATAATGTTTTTAGGCTGGTGTCTAATTTTAAAAAAGTTGCAGGACGCCACCTCAGTTTGACTATATAAGCTAACAATTAACGAAAAAGAAAACAATAATTACAGTTTTCATTTTCTTAAAACCAAAAATTTTAATAACTTGTGTTTGTAAGTTCACCTCGTGGTGAATAAAAACGTTTTTCACCAGCTGGTGAATAAAAAGTAACCTAATTATTTAAAAAAAAAAAAATTTTCATCAATTTTTTTTTTTCATCAATTTCTTTTCAATAAATTTTTTTTTCCATTAAATTTTTCATCAATTTTTTTTTCATCAAATTTTTTTTTTTTCATAATTTTTTTTTTCCTCAAACTTTTTTTTATAATTTTTTTTTAATCAAATTTTTTTTTTTTTTTCATCAATTTATTTTTCACTTATTTTTTTCATCACATTTTTTTTTCATCAATTTTTTATTTCATCAATTGTTTTTTCCATCAAGTTTTTTTTTCATAAAATTTTTTTTTTTTCATCAAACTTTTTTTTCAACAATTTTTTTTTTTCATAATTTTTTTTTTCATTAATTTTTCTTTTCATCAAATTTTTTTTGTCATCAACATTTTTTTTTTCATCAATTTTTATCATCATTTTATCATATTTTATTAAAAAATATCAAAAAATTTTTCTTTTCATCAAAAAAATTCATCAAAAACTTTTTTTCATCAAAAATTTCTTTTCACCAAAAATTTTGGGTTTATTTAATTTTTTTCAACATAATTTTGTTTTTCGTGAAAAAAATCATTTTTTTTACCAAAACTACTTTTATACCAAGTCTAGGCTTTTCGCATAAAAATTTTCCATTTGTTTATCAAATGTACATAAAACAAGTGAGAGTGGTATATTCTTTGGTGCCGAATATTTTATACTCTCCAAAATGTAAAAACACTTTTTTGCACTTATTTTTGCACTCACTTACGAAATGTACAGCTCTTTTGGTTTTTTTAACCCAAATCTTCCGCTAAGCATTATCATGATTTAATGTTTCGGGCAAGAGTATAAAATTCGCAGGTATTTTTCGTATAGAAAACTCTCAGATTCTACTACATTTCTTTTGTAGAAAAATTATAAAATTCTGAAGAAAAATTCTGTAGTATTTTCCATAGACATTAGATGATTTATGAGCAAATGCGATTTTGTCTGGTACTGGCCGGACTTAATATTATGTTTTTTTTTTTAGTTTTTAGATTTTTTATACTTATTAATAGTTTACAGAATTTTAGTGAAGATTCAATAAAATAAATGAATGAAAAAAAAGAAAAATTTTAAGAGTTTTTCTATTAAAAAATTCCGTATTTTTCCTTTTTCTTATAGAAGTACTTTATTTTGGAACATTTAAATAATATTAATTACATCGTTTTTCATATTTTTTAGAAATATTATCATACTTTTTTCCTATAGAAAAATTCTGAGATTCAGAAACATTTTTTACTATATAAAAACTTTGAGATTCTTTTACATTTTTCATAGAGAAAAAATCTCATACTATTTCCGAATTCTCTTCGTTTTTCCTTTTTTTTCTAATTTTTTCTTTCATTTTTGTTTCTATTTTCGTTTCGGTTTCCTGTTCCTAGTCTTCACGTGGATACACACCTTAAGTGGAAATAAAATTTTTGTACCTACTTTTTATTTATACATCGAAATATGGCGTATGAGTAATAAATAGACATAGTAACTATAACTACATTACTCATACGCTCTGATGTGTATTGCTGGCATTGATGTGATTTTCTTGAACATAAAAATTTTTAAAGCATGCTTTAAGGAGATTTTCTATAAAAAGGCGCAATCAATTTAAATTATTAAAAAAACAGCAGTTAGGAATTAAAATCACTACCTTTATTTTGTGCAACCCTGTGTTACTATGGTAATATTTTTTGTTTTAATATAGAGTTCTACACTATAAGGCGGCTCTTCAAAAGTCGATCTTAAAGTCTTACGTTTAAAGTCATAAAAATTTAAAGAGGCTTAGTCGAAGCTAATTAAAAAAAATTTTGTATGGAAATTCAATATATGAACCTGTTATAAAACGCATTTTTTTTTTGAATTTCAATGTTGGGTGCTTTTGGAATCTTAATATTGTTTTTCAAATATTTCTAAGTCATAAATAACTCACTTGTTCGAGTATTTTGTTACAAGTTTGAAGTTTTGTAAATGCAAAATTATAGTGTAAAACACCTTAAATATCAATTATGTAAACCATTAATAACATTCACATTTGGCAGTTAAAAATCTGTTAAGATCCTTAGAAAATACAACGCACTCAAGTGCATAGTTTTTCATAAGAGTGTCAGTTTTTAACTTTCAATTTTTAGAGACAAATTTAAGAGAAATCGAAAAGAGTTAATGACATATTTTTGTGTATGGCTATTTTAAACGTCCGGGAAAATTTATATTCTGCTAGGCCTAAAACTTGTTTGGTGCAAATGTCAGGCCAGCCGGATTAAATTGAAGTTTTGGATTTTTGAAAATTAAAAAAAAAAAAAAAAATATGTCTTGCGACACATCATATTTATAAATTTTAATGCGCTGAAAACAAACATCACAACAAATTAAAATCGATCTAACGGTTTTCAAGATATTGCTCTTTAAAATTTGCAAAAAGGGCGATTTTTCCTGTATTGAAGAATCTTAAAAAATCTTTCTTACCTTTGGCACTTTAATTTAAACTTAGTTTAAACTTAATTCAAGCTAAATTTTATTATTTTAACACGTGGCGTCCTTCGAGTAAAGTTTAGGATGTTTTGGAAAATTGGCTCCAATATTTTGGATTTTTGAAAAGTAAAAAAAAAAAATAACTTGCAATACATTGTTTTTGTGACATGACATAATCCCCACGGGCATAATCCCCATTTCCGTTATGGGGATTATTCCCGAAATTAATTCGGTCATATTCCCCATTAAGGGGACTATGACCGAAAATAATTTGGACATTATCCCAATAAATAACGAACATAATTCCCAAATTTATGGGGATAATAATCACGTACCAAATGGCCATAATCCCCATTACGGGGATTATGCCTATTATACAAGTTCGTCATAGTCCAAATAATTATATATCTACTACCCTACACTACTCTTTGGTACAGAGTATAATGAGTTTGTGCTGATGTTTGTAACTACCCGAAATATTGGTCCTAGACCTACCTTCAAGTATACCGATCGACTCAGACTTACTTTTTGAGCCGATTTAGCGATGTTCGCAATTTTCAATCAATTGAATTGAAATTTAAAACTAGTGTTTATTTTGACCCAAGGACGAAGCCTATTGAAATTGGAGAAAATTGGTCGATGTTAAGACCTAGCCCCCATACAAACGCCCCCTTTGGATTAGAAATAAATGACTCTAATAACCGTATTATAATAGATATCGCTTTGAAACTTAACAAGTAATCAAATTTTGTATGAACAAATCATCATTCCAAATTTCAAAGGAATCGGGTTAGTCCTTCTGGTAGTCCCCATACAAACCGCCCTCCCGATATTCTCATAATTCGCTCAAAATTCATATAAATGGAAATATTTGATAAAAATTTTATTTTTAGGTGTTAAACGTGTTCTTTAGTAACCTAATCAAATCGGAATATAATAGGACCATTTTTGGACTTAGTTCCCCACACTGAAAAAAATAACCTTCCTGATATTAATGAAACGGATTCATTATTTTGTTTTCATTACTTAAATGAAGGAATTCATAAGCTGATTGAAATTTCATGCATGATATGAACAAATTTTATGAAACTTGTTTCATTAGATTTCATAATTTCATTAAAAAATATCATAAGATTTTTTAGAACTAAATACAACTCTGCGTTGCGAATAAGAGAAAGAAAACAGAACAAAAACATACGACGTTTTATTACACCACGCGTGTTTAGTCTAATTGTAATTTTTACATGTGTGTTAACTTTTTAAAATAATTTTATATTATTTTGCTTTGTTATTGAAACTTGTGTGTGTGTTATGCTGGTTATATCTAATTGAAATTACAAGTGAAAAGTTGCGTATAAGTGTTTCTTTTGACTGTTTCTTATAAAATATAATATAATTTGCAACAGAAAAATAGTTTTTTAAGTCATTAAAATTTTGTGATGAAATGTAGGGTAATTTGTGTTGTTTCATTGCTACGTTGTTGCTACGTTTTGGCAGCACGTGTTTTTAAAGTCATCGCGTTTTTGTATTTTATAGTTTACCTTATATGGCAATTCAGACCAATTTAAGTTTGGAGTAAAATTTTGTTGTGTGTAAAAACTAGGATTTCATTCCGAAAATAAAAATTGTTTTGCGTTTTACGAGTAACAACTTTTTTTCAAATCCGATCGGAATTGAGTCTGTGACATGCATCTAAATAAAATTTCAGTGACGGTTACAGTGATGGTTACATGTGACTTTCCAAAATTGTTATTAATGCAAATTTTCACTCATGGGTGTATGATACGTACTGTTTTTAGGTAACTTGTTCCTAACTTTATTAGGGGCTTTCTATGGAAATTTTGATAACTACAACCAACATGAATTTATCGTAATTCCCATATCAAAACCTTAATAAAGTTAGAAACTAGTTACTTGTAAAAAGCAATTATCATACGCTCATTACCAACTACTATTCCACATTTAATCAATGGATATTTTCATACATTTTATGAAAAACTTCATAAAACGTTTCAAACAAGTTCTACGAATATTTTCATTATTTATATGCAAGTTTTCATTGAAAGGAACTTTAGTGACACCAGTTTCATTAATCAAATGAAACCTGTCTTCGGTTGAAAACGTGAGTCATTTTTCATTAAGGTTAAGTCAATTTTCATTAATTTCACGAAGCTATTTTTTTCAGTGCATATAAAAATTTCGACCGATATTCAGTTAAATCGGACTATTGGCAAAAAAATAAACCAATTCCACTAAAATTTGATCTGTGTGTTTTCTGCACTAAATAAAGATCTAACAAAAGACAGATCCAATATGTCCATGTTTGGACTTGGGACCCATTTTTCGGAAAACACTGGTGTAGGGTATGATATGATCGGTCTTGACCGACGATAACTTTCTTACTTGTTTTTTTTTTTTGTCTTAAAAGTTTTTCTGAAATCGGTTGAGTGATTTTCTAGATATCTTCATTTGAAATTTGTCAAAAAATTTCTAAAAATATCGGTTGTTTTTTACCTACGTCCAAGAATTTTTTAAGGAAAAATTAAAAAAAAATTTTTACTGACTATTTCCTAAGTTAAAGTTTGTCTCAAGCGAAAGAAATTTTGAAAATTTTTTTTAATTTGTTGAACTTAGATAAAAACGTCATTAAGCGATATCTCCAAAACCGTTTGAGCGACACATTTTTTTATTGTTTTTTGTTAAAATTTTGAAAAATCCAAAAGATTGATCGCTATGCGTCACCAGTTAGTTTAATCCGATTGGCCTCAAATTTGATAAACCTAACTTTTAGGTCTAGTAGAATAAAAATTTGCAGGAACAAATAGAAAAATCAAAAGGTGAAGATTGGGACTTATATAAAACAAAAATACTTTTATTAACATTACAATTTTCAAAAAACTTAAACTGTCTGCATTCCCCTAATATATTTTTTTATCTGTATGTAAATATTTATTAATAAATAGTTTTTGTTAAAACAATTATTTTTTTTGTATAGTATGTATTGTTGTTTGGTATTTTTCATTAAATTGTATTTTGTAATTACAAATAAGGATTTACAGATCGATATTTAATTAAGTGTATGACTATTGATGATTTCATTAACAGAAAAATTATCACATATAATCCAGAATTTTATAATACAACAATACTGATGACTGACACTCATATATGTAGGCACACAATCTACATAATGCAAGTATAATTATTTATATGATGGATATTATTTAAATGATAAAACGTGTTAAAAACATTTTCATAATATATACAAAAGTGTAAATGTTTAAATATGTAGTTATTATATAAAATACATAATACTTTATTGTATTGCACATTCGTAAATATATAAATATAAATATATGCAATGCCAATATATTCTATAATACTTAAAAATTTGTTGATGAGACTTTTATGTAATTAAAAGTAATTAATATTAAATTTTTTATTAAATTTATATTAAATTGTGATAAGTATTTAAGGGCGAATAATCTCAAGCGAGTTTAAAAAATATATATTTTAAATTTAATTTTTTTGTAAAGGCTTATTTTAATTAAATTAATACCCCTAAAGTATGCTTCAATTACATTTAATTACGACCACTAAAGTATGTAACAAAAAAAAATATAAATAATTTGTTATGAAATGCATTACAAATGAATTTAATGAAACTAGTAAGAATTTTTTTCTTTAAAAATTTTACTAATGAATTTAACTGAAAACCAGAAAAAACATGAAGTCTAACGATTAGGTCCGCAAATATGTTTACAAAAGAATAGATTGAATATTTGAAAAGTTAGTAATATCTCGACAACTTTTCTAATTTTGAACCTTTGGACTTTATTTTTGAATTCAGTGCAAAATTTAACATACACTTAAAAAAATTTTGTAAGCAAAAACGATTGAAAGGCATATTTAAAACAAGTGATAAAACAATTGAACACCATTACAGTAATTTATTCATACGTTTTAACAAATATCAACATTTATTTTTACTGTTAATAAAATTTTCTAATTACCAACATATTAAAAAAAAAATAAAATACATACGAAAACATTAAAAATAAATGATTTCGTGGGTTATTTTTACAATTTTTCTATTGAATAATATATTAAAAAAAAAAAAAATTGGGGAATCGATCCCGCAATCAACTACATTCTGGCCAGACACTCTACCCATCGAGCCAACGTCACTTGATCCAACCATGTTTTTATATTTCTATTAATAATTTTTTTAATTTTTTGTTTTTTACAAAAAAAAATAACCCACACAAATAGGTAAAAACTAATGATTTTTCCTTATAAAATGCCAACAATTTAAAAAAAAATAACGTACATAAATCATTAAAAATTAAAGAAGAATCACTTATTTTTACTTATAGAACAAAAATAAATGACTTTAAAAATTTAATTCTACTGAAAGTCTTTATTGTGTTAGTTGTTATTTTTGAAACAAAGAACAGGAATAGTCATTTAATAAAACTAAACATTAAACAAATGATTTTTCTTTTAAAAACAACAAAACGTAAAACTTTTTAAATAAACTACAAACAATTAATGACATAACTTTTTGAGCGTAAATTTTTTTTTTTTTAATTTGTAAACTTGATAGTTTCTTAGACATTCTAGAAAAATGCAGTCCAAACCAAAAGAGCTATAAATTTGGTGACTGAGAAATTGAATCCGTCTGTCTGAGAAAAGTAAGATAACGTCCTAACCAAAAGAGTTGAAAATTTGGTAACTGAACAAAATCGAATCTAAGGCATTCTAGCTATATCCATCTGTCGGTCTGTTTGTGAAAGCAGAATGCAGTCCAAACCAAAGAGCTAGACTCTCAAAACTTTTCACGAATATGTCTTGTGTTTATAGGCTGATAAAGTTCTTAAATGGAGGTAAACGGACCAGGGAGAAGAAGCTTTCCTTCGAAGAGCTAACATGGACACATAGGATTTACAAATTAAACTTTTTCAGTCCGTCCCTTTTGTGTGCGTGGATATAAAAGGTAATAAAAATGCCTGCGAATTTTGTACTCTTGCCCAAAACATTAAATCATGATAATGTTTTGCGGAAGATTTGGGTGTACTTGACAAAGCAAAGTTTTTTCAGACAAAATAATGTTATATTACTTTGCTATTCCATGCAAAACGAATTGAAATATCAGTCGAAGACCCCATTAAAAAACCAAAAGAGCTGTACATTTCGTAAGTGAGTGCAAAAATAAGTGCAAAAAAGTGTTTTTACATTTTGGAGAGTATAAAAGATTCGGCACCAAAGAATATAACACTCTCACTTGTTTTATGTACATTTGATAAACAAATGGAAAATTTTTATGCAAAAACCTTAGAATTTTTGAATAAAAAAATTTATGAAAAACAAATATGAAAAAAAAAATTTTTGGTGAAAAAAAAATTGATAATAAAAAATTTGATGAAAAAAAAATATGATAAAAAAAAAATTTATGAAAAAATATGTTATGAAAAAACAAAAAAATTAAAAAAAAAAAATTGATGAAAAACAAAAAAATTGATACAAAAAAAAAAATTTAATAAAAAAAAAAAAAATTTTTGATAAAAAAAAAAATTTGATGAAAAAAAAAAATTGATGAAAAAAAAAAATTGATGAAAAAAAATTTGATGAAAAAAGAATTGATGAAAAAAAAATAATAAAAAAAAAATTGAATTATGAAAAAAAAAGTTTGATGAAAAAACAAGTATAAAAGTTAAATTCGTCGAATCTTTGAATACCCTCCACAATGCATTTTTTTAAGGATAGTACATTTTTAACATGAAAAAATTAACAATATTGATTAGAAATATTTTATTTTGAGTAAAAAACTCTTTTTTGTCATTTAAAAAAAAAAAAAATACTAATTTTATTTTTTGAGTGTAAAATTTTTTTGAGTGTAATGTTTTTTTTACTGTAAAAATATTTCTGAGTTAATGCACGTACGTGCGTACACAAAATATTGTCATTAAAAAAAAAAAAAAAACTATTTTTTTTGAGTGTAAAATTTTTTTCGAGTGTAATTTTTAAGTTACCAATGCTTTTAAAACTAAACAAGTTTAAAAAACATTGCTTTAAAACTAAACAAGTGTGAAAAGCATTGTTAAGTTACCACCAATGCTTTTAAAACTTGTTAAACACGTGGCATTTTAGATGAAACTAATCTGAAATTCAGGGTTTTGCTTATTACTTTTGAACCACTGGACCGATTGAGCTGAAATTTAATACCAAACAGACCTAGGGAACGGCAAAGATACGTGTCAAGCTTCAGTAGTCTCATTATTGTCTTTCGAAAGTTATTGTGTTTTTTATCTCGTAAATTCGCGAAACACCCTTGCCGAAATTTACTCTTTTGCTCATAACTTTTAATCCACTGGACCGATTTGGCTGGATTGCAATACCAACCTGACCAGGTAAATCACCAACATATATGCTTAACTTCAGTAGCCTCTGTAAAATATTTTAAAAGTTAGCGTGTTTTCTACGGACGGACAGACAGACGGACGGACATCGCTAGGTCGACTTAAAATCGATCGAGGATCATGAATATATATACTTTATGGGGTCCTAGACCAATATTTCGATGTGTTACAAACGGAATAACAAACTTATATATACCCTCTATCACTAGAGTGGAGGGTATAAAAATTGATAAAAAAAAAGTTTGATGAAAAAAAATTGATGAAAAAAAAATTTAATGAAAATTTTTTTTTTCTTGAAAAATAATTGTGTGACTTTTTATTCACCAGCTGGTGAAAAACGATTTTTCACCACGAATTATTATCCAAGTTACAAACCCAAGTTATTAAAATTTTTGGTTTTAAGAAAATGAAAATAGTAATTCTTGTTGTCTTCTTCGTTAATTGTTAGCTTATACAGTCAAACAGAAGTGGCGTCCTGCAACTTTTTTAAAATTATACACCAGCCTAAAAACATTATCATGTTAAAAATATTGGTCCTGTGGGGCAATGCCTTTGGCATCCTTTTTTGACTTGAAAATTAGAAAGTTCCAAACAAAGTGAAAAACAATTTTTTTTTTAGCTAAAAATATTAGTTAATATTCGAACATTACTGGAAAAGTGCTTTAAGGGTACATTTTGTTTTGTTCTGCTTTCTTTCGCTCCGAAAATTGGTTCACCCTTGTACTCATGGATTTGGCCAAGTCGAATTTAACTTTTCTACTTGTTTTAAATAATTTTTACGCGAAAAAAAAATTAAAAATTATTATGATTTTTAAATAAAATTTTCAACTGTTGGTTTTAAATTTTATTTTATCAAATTATTCCCTTACTCCAAAATATAAACACATAATTTAATATTACACAATTCTTTTTTCTATTTCTTTTGGGAAATTTCTATACAGTGTACTCCCCAAACAAAACATTACAAATCACTTTAGAGAAAATTTTCGGGTTTTGTATTCAATTGTTAGAAACATTGAATAGAAGTGTAAAACTTTTGGTAAAAATACTATGAGTAGTAACTGGTGTTACGGCTGCTGTTGCTGCTGCTGTTGGTGGTAGTGCTGTTGCTGTTAAGAGAAAATCCTTTTGTGGTTTGGTAAACCACGTTTTGTAACTTAAATATCCTCTTGTATGTATTTAAACCATGTAGTTAACAAAATGCTTATATCCGGTTTTGGCAACATCGACAAAAAATAGAAAATGGAAGCTGCAAAAAAAAAAAAAACTAAAATCCAACAACTTCCAACTTCACTTATGCCTTTGCCACAGACATCATACATACATTACAATTTTAGTTTTATCCATAGATTTTTTATACTTTTCTGTTTTACAATTCAAAGTTTTTTTTTTTTTGGCAAATACGCATATCTAAATATTTTACATATATTGGAAAAACAGTAATCTACCTATAATTGCAAGGCGTTAAAAATAGGATTAATAAAATTTCTTGAATATCTTTGAAATTGATCTTTTAACAAACAACTAGTAAATATTAAACATTTCTTGGTTGTAAACAAATACGACTCATCCTGTGTTAATGTATTTTTGCAATAACTTTTAAGCATACCTTAAGGCGCGAACGATAAACGATATTTTAGCAGAAAACAGCGTTTAATTGAGTCATCTGTTGAATTAAACTTACAGTTTTTGATTTTAATATGTTTTTATCTATTTAATTTTCTCTTAAGTTTCAGTTATTTATACTCTACTGTTAAACCGGCAGTAGTTGCTTTTATATGTTTAAAACGCATATGCAATGACGCGGTTTACCACATAGCTGGTTAAATCCCAGAAAATTATATACATTCATACAATCCTCTTCACTATATATCGCACTACATATTTATGCGATAAACGAACGAATTTACAATAACAAACGAACAAAAAAAAAAAAACTAAAAAATTTGTTTCTAAACTTCCGTACATGTTACAATTTTAAGTGGCTGTAAGTAAGTAATGCTTGGTAGCGTATACGTTTTATTTTGTACATGCTACAACATAAAAATGAGGTATATTGAATTTAACGTCTCTTAAGGGACATCTGCTATTTAAGACGAATTGTCACGATAATATTCATTAAACAATTTCGCTGTTTTGTGTAAAAAAGGAGTTCATACTTTTAGGATTACAGGAAAAATTTATATTACGTAGGATTTTTGACATTTTTTAGAAGTGTTCCTAAAAATGACAAAAAAATATTCGACTCAGGGAGGTATAAGACAACAGTTTTCTTTTGATTACAAAAAAAAAATGAAAATGTTAAAAGCTTGTTAAAGTAGAACTAGAGTTTTTGTCCGGGAATTCACGGAATAAAACTCTCGGGAAATCGACACATTTTTCAATCCCGGATTCCCGTGAATTTGACCGGGAACTCTTTTTTGCTGAGATTATTAGTTATTGAAAAAAAAAATAAAAAGTATATTTTAATTGATGGAATTTAAAAAAAAATCGTTTAAAAATTGAAGACAACATTCAAAATTTTAAAATGATCTATATAAATGTTTATTAAAATTCGAAAAATATCAAATTAAGCTTCGAAAAAACTTTAATTTAAGTTTGAAAAAGTACAATTTGCAGATATTTATTGAAATTGGGAAAAAAAATATTTTAAAATTTATAATATTAATTAAATTTCGAAAAAGTTGAATTGAAATTCGAAAATATGTAACTAAAATGTCAGAGGTTCAATTGAAACTCAAAAAATACAACCGATTAAAATTTAAAAGTTTATGGTCCATGTTTTTTCCGAATCACATGAAATCGAATTTGGTGTTCTTATGTTCACTTTTGCATTTAAAGATTAATTGAAATAACTAGAAATTATAACGGAAAAAGTGCGTTCGTTTTACTTTCACCAATCTTTAGTTAAACTCACTTTGTCATTCCATTTATAACGCATCGATTATTGATATCATTATTGATATTATTGATCCATAATCGATTCTAAGATCTGTAAACAACACGCAGTCCAAAATAAAAAAGCTATCCTCCTGAAGTTTTGCACGAATATGTCTTATGGTTGTATGTAGGTTACGTTCGTAATTGAGCCAAAACGGGCGAGGGGGAAAGAAGATCGCCTTAAAGAATTAAACTAACCTCTGTAAAAAAAAAACAGTTTTTACGCGTTTGAGCACGTTGATATGAAAAGTGCAAATAATGATAAAATTGCCTAACTTTAGTGTAATAAGCATAATAAATGAGTTTGGGTATCCCCCATCGAAACCTTTCCATCCCAAAAAAAATCCCTGGAAATGTTTAGTTTTTTTTAACATGTTGTGGATATTGATGCACAGACAAATTAAACCCCTCAGTTTCTGTATGACGAACACCAGCGATGTATCCAGGAATTTGAAAAGGGGGGGGGGGTCACAACTCCCAAAATTGTTTGCCATCGCCTATATATATATAGTTTTAACTAGAAGTACTTGAAAAGTAATTGAAAAGGGTGGGGGGGCACGTGCCCCCTGTGCCCACCCCCTGTATACGTCCATGACGAACACTCTCACTTGTTTTTGCATAATTTTTTTTTTTTTAAATTAATTTCACTCAATTTTTTTTTACTCAATATTTTTACAGAAAGTTCATTTAAGTTTGTCGTTCCGTTTGTAACACCTCGAAATATTGGTCTTGGACCCCATAAAGTGAATTCATGATTTAATATGATGTAGTGACGTCCAGCTTTCGAATGCTTTAAATATATATGGGGGGTTTCGCCTCAAAAGACACAACTTTTGAAACTGCAGTCTTCCGATCGGGAAGACACCAAGGTTAGTCCTATTGGATAGTAGTTTAGACAGAATTTTTTAACGAGATCGGTCAAGGAATATCTGTGCTAGGGGGATCGAAATTTTACATCTTGTCCTTCCATCTGTCCGTACGTCTGTCCATCTAACGGTTTAAGCAGGTCGAAATTTTCAGTCAATTGACTTCAAATTTGAAACTGAAGCATATTTTGTCCCAAGGACAAATCCTGTTGAAATTGGAAAAATCAGTCAATGTTAAGACCAAGCCCCCATACAAACAAATCGCATTATAATAGTTATCGCTTTGAAATTTTACAGCTAATCAAATATTGCATGTTCCAATTATCATTCCGAATTTCAAAGGTTCACGAATCGGGTCAGTCTTTCTCGTAGTCCCCATACAAACCACCCTCCCGATATTCACATAATTCCCTAAAAATTCATAAAAACGGAAATATTTGATAAACAATTTATTTGTTGGTTTTAAACGTGTGCTTTGGTAACCTAATCAAATCTGAATATAATTCGAACATTTTTGAACTAAGTCCCTCACATAAAAATTACGACCGATATTCAGTTAAATCGGTCTATTGGCAAAAAATAAACCAATTTTGATTTGTGTGTGTTTTCTACACTAAAAAAAGATCTAACAAAAGATAGATACAATCGGTCCATGTTTGGACTTGGGACCCATTTTTCGAAAACACAGGTGTAGGGTATCATATGGTCGGTCTTGACCGACTATAATTTTTTTACTTGTTTTTTTTTTATTCAAAAGAAAGCTTAGGTCTTTTTCTTTAAGAGCTATGGGTCGCTTAGCGGGATACGAGTGGGATATCTATAAAAAAAAATGTTGAAACGTTGTAATTTTAAAAACGGTTTTTCAATTTTAAGCATATGCACTATTAGGAGTGGGAAACTGGACCAGTTATCGATTTCGATCCGCTACATCCTCTAATTTTGTAAGGTTCGAAAATGAAAGCATGAGCCAAAATATGAGGGTGATGGGGTGGTGACATATGACCCCTCATCGGGGTCAAAGTTGGTCATAATAGGGTAAAAGCCCCAAAAATCCTTACAGCTGCCCTATTAACGCCCCTGGAGGGGTGCAATATGAGACCTAGCTCCATTAATTTTCCGACCAAAACATTTTTTCTGAACATATCTAACACCTATCTCAACTTCCTAAGGGCTCCCATACAAAATGTTATTTTTATAATATTTGCTCCTACCGCTTTAACTGTCCATAGGGTGCCCCTAGAGGAGTAAAACGTATGATCAACCACCAATATTTTTTCAACTCCAACATTTTCTCAGAATATACCTATGCTATATTTTCAAATCTTAAGGGGATCCCCATACATTTTTTTATTTATTTTTATTAGTTTTTAAAAATACATATTTTTATAACGTATAGTAGCCCCCTGAGGGAGTAGAGATAGGATTGACCTTTAGTGAACTTTGATAACCAAACAATTTTGTCATAGATATCCAAAAGATTAAAATTTGTAAAGTTTATTTTTAGAATTTGTAAAGCTTTTTTTTTTTGAAAAACCTTTTTTGAAAAAAAGCTTTTTTTAATGTTTCTTTGTGACTCACTACGATCTTTATGCAATTTAAAATAATTGTATAGAAAGCAAAAACGGACATTTGAAAAACATGAGTGTCATTCTGAAAAAGAAATACCAGGAAAAGGATAAAACCTGAAAAATTAAATTGTATTAAAAAAAATTCTATGATCCTGAAAAATTTTTCATATCAAAAAAATAAAACTTTTCGCATTCAACAGGAACATTAAAATTCGTTTTGTGACAACTCAATTTTCATTCTCATAATAGTTGGTAATACATATTTTTGGGATTTTTTTTTGTGTCTGTAGTTGCCATTACTGAGATTTGTTGTAAACGGATTGGTTACAAAATCAAAATAGTAAATTTGCTTAAATATTCGATAACATTAGAACTCTACTACATGCATGGTTGATAATGGCTGTTGATTGCACCGCAGACAAAAGGTGGAGAAAACTCTTTACTAATACGGACAGACAGTTACAAGGATGACAACAAAAATTTGCATGATTTCCAAAAAAAAAAAAACTTCAATAGAATTTTAAACAATTTTATTGAAGTGATGAAAAAAATTTTAAGATTAACAATTTTCAAACAAAAAGAGTTGAAAGATTTTTCCTTTCATTATCAAATAATGTTAAATTGTTCCATTTTACCTTTTAGCATCGGTAATTGAATTACGGCAAAAACCATAGTCTTTAATTAATTTCTGATTTTTCAATATGATTTGACTTCAAATACAATTTAGGAACAGAACAACACACTTATACTATCGAAACAATAACAATGGGGCAATGTTGTCATAAGAACATCAACATTAAATGTGTGTAATATGCGTTCATGTGTATTCAAAATATGATGAAGAGAATAAACTTCAATGATGGTGATGACGACAATAACGACGACGTTGATGATGATGATGATGATGATGGTGGCGGTCAAGCCAAAAAGCCTATTACACAACCACTCATATATGAACTACGTTGTATGATTAGGCATAAGGTTAATTGCTGCTCTACACCATCAACAATAGCATCCACCAGTTTAATGGGGAAACATGGTTCTACTAAATACCCACGAAAATTATGACAACAAAATCTGCAATATATGCGGGTTTTCTAATGGCCGGCATACACAAACAGTTAAATTGCTGGCAGCACATTGACATTTGAAAGCGTCTGTATGCCAAAGTATGCCTGAATGAATATATTAAAATTTGTTTTTAAAAATGTTGATTGTAAAACGAATGTTATTATTAAATTTTGTTCAAAATTTGGAAAAAAACATCTAACAAGGGAAGTCTCCCTAGTGTCACCCGCGGATCTTTATGGAATTGGTTTTATTTTGTAGATCAGAAAAAAATAAAGGGACACGTATTTTTTCTAAGCGGCCCAAATTCATATTTAGGGGGTAAAAAGGAGGGGGGAAGACAAGGCCATTTTTCAGTTTTTTTCGTTTATCTCCTTTATTATGCAAAGAAACCTTGTCATGTTACATACCAAATGAAAGGTCTTTGGAAAACCTATCTACGTGTGCTAAGAACGTGTCCAAACATGCACAACTTTTCGTCATATTAAGTAAAATACCAAAATTTTAGGACATTTTTGGTAATAAGTCGAAAAATATTAACTTCTTTGGCCCGTTGTTAGCACCACGAGATAGGTATTTTTAATACCTTAAATCTGATACCACACATGCCTATATTAATTTTGTTTAAATAGGCGTAAATCGTAAAAAACTGAAAAAGGTCAATTTCCCCCCATACAAATCGACCACCCCTAAAAATGAGTTTGGGCCGCTAAAAAAAAAAATACGTGTCGAAATAATTTTCGTTCTAAACAACATATCCAAATTTCATGAAGATCGGAGGGTGACACCAGGGAGACTTCCCTTGTAAGTCATCATCATTTTTAAAAGCAAGGAATCGTTTGTAGAACGAGTTATTAATATATTCAAGCTTACTAAAAGCGCGAATATACTTTTTTAATACTATAATTTTAGGTGTTTGATTCTTTTTTAAAAGCTTTCAAAACTTTTTACACAATGTAAATAAAAAGCGAAATTTTCCAAGCTTTAAGTATCAAACAATCGGTTAAAAGCTATTGAAAGCTTTACATATTTTATTACAAATTTGGATTAAAAACCAAAAGCTTTAGTTTAAAAGACCGGCTTAAAAAACTTTCAGAATCTGATACTTTTTCTATAGAAAAATGTAAGACTTTTTCTGTAGAAAAAATTTCTCAGGATCTGAGACTTTTTCTATAGACAAAATGTTTCAGAATCTGAGACTTTATCTATAGAAGAAATGTCTCAGAATCTAAGACTTTTTCTATAAAAAAAATGTCTCAGAATCTGAGACTTTTTCTTTAGAAAAAATGTCTCAGATTTTGAGACTTTTACTATAGAAAAAATGTCTCTGAATCTTAGACTTTTTCTATAGAAAAAATGTCTCTGAATCTTAGATTTTTCTATAGAAAAAATGTCTCAGAATCTGAGACTTTTTCTATAGAAAAAATATCTCAACATCTGAGACTTTTTCTATAGAAAAAATGTCTCAACATCTGAGACTTTTTCTATAGAAAAAATTTCTCAAAATATGAAAATTTTTCTATAAAAAAATGTCTCAGAGTCTGACACTTTTTCTATAGAAAAAATGTCTCAGAATTAGAGAATTTTTCTATAGAAAAAATGTCTCTGAATCTAAGACTTTTGCTACAGAAACAATGTCTCAGAATCTGAGACTTTTTTTCTTTAGAAAAAATGTCTCTCAATCTCAGACTTTTTCTATAGAAAAAATGTCTCACAATCTAAGACCTTTTCTATAGGAAAATGGTCTCAGATTCTGAGACTCAGAATCGGAGGCTTTTTCTAAAGAAAAAATGTCTCAGAATCGGAGACTTTTTGACAGAAAAATGTCTCAGAATCTTAGACTTTTCGATAGAAAAAATGTTTCAGAATCTGACACTTTTTCTATAGAAAAATTGTCTTAAAATCTGACACATTTTCTATTGAAAATATGTCTCAGAATCTGAGACTTTTTCTATCGAAAAAATGTCTCAAAATCTGAGACATTGTATATAAAAAATGTCTCGGAATCTTAGACTTTTTTTATAGAAAAAATGTCTCAGAATCTGAGACTTTTTCTATAGAAAAAATGTGTTAGAATCTGATACTTTTTCTGTAGAAAAAGTTCCTCAGAATCCGCGCAAACTTATCATGGATAGAAGTTCTAAGATTTGGGACACATCCAAACTTTAAGTAGAAAGTAATCTGTTGAAAGTTTTTAAAAGCTTTCTTAATTGTATTTAAAATTAGAAATAAAGAACACTAAGGCTTTTGGCATACAATACCAGCTTTTTCCACAAGCTTTTTTAGACTTTAATTTTTTATGTTTTTTTCAATTTGTAAAGCTTTTAAGATTTTTCTCAAAATGTAGATGAAAAGTCAAAAAAGATTAAAATTTGTAAATTGGTCTCAGAATCTGAGAGTTTTTTTTATAGAAAAAATGTCTTAGAATCTGAAAGTTTTTTATAAGGAAAATTTTTTTAGAATCTGAGACTTTTTCTATAGGAAAAATGTCTCAGAATCTGAGAAAACTTATCATTGATATGCTATCTGAATGATATACATTAATGCAATATATTTTGTGTTTGTTAGGTTGTAGAATTTTAAAAGCTCTAAGGTTTCCTTCAAAGTGAGGATAAAAAATTTAAGCTTTATTCCAAATATGAGTGAAAAATAGGATTTATCCAAACTTTAAGTAGAAAATAAGCTGTTGAAATTTTTTTAAAGCTTTCTAAATTTTTTTTTTTAAACTTAAAAAAAAATTTCGAGAAGCTTTTGGCTTACATTACTGGCATTTTTACACGCAAGCTTTTGTTGGTTTATAATTGTTTATATGTTGTTCTATTTTTAAAGCTTTTAAGATTTTCTTCAAAATTTAGATGAAAAATCAGATTAATCAAAATTTTAAATAGCGAAAAATTGACTGCAGAACTGCGCTGTACAAAAATCCTTAAGGTTTCAGTGAGCTTTTTTTAACCTCATAGACACACAAGCGTTGGAACGGCTTGGACTAAAGTTTCAAATAATATATTCAATTTTTTAATCTTTTAAAATTAAACCAAAAATTATGACAAAAAATCAAACTCCTTTAAAGTTTCAAAACTAAGTAATAGGTTTTAGAACGCCTTATACAAACTTCGCTTTGCAAAAACTTTTCAAGACTTAAAAGCTTTCAGCATACAAAAAGCCTGTACATAAGCAAGCTTTGGTAAAATTAGTAATTTTAATGCTTTATACTATTTTGAAAATTCTGGTTTTCAAAATATTTTATCTCAAACAGATTCTTATTTGATTAACCGATAAAACTGGTTTACCGAAAAAGCTTATTTTTGGTTAACTGAAAAACCATTTTACCAAAATGTAATTTTTTGGCAACGCTAGATAAAATGAAAGCTTTATAAAATGCTTTCAACATATGTAAGCTTTGTTTGACTTAAATATTTCAAAGCTTTTAGATAACGGGGTGCTTTTTTGGAAAATCTAGTAAAATTTTTAATTTAATTTTTTTGGTTAAAATTTTTGGTGAAAAAAATTGGAGGACTGTGTTAAAATAAATTGTAAAAAAAAATTAAAAACATTTTGTTAAATATTTTTTTTTATGTTCTGCAAACAAAAGCTAAGGCAATATGTGGGTTTAAAAACGATTTCTTCAATATTAATATGTTTTGTGTTTTTATTTGTATACATTTTCCGATTGAAATTTGATATTCTTTATCAATCAAAATTCAATTTAATATGAAGTACACATTTCATTGTTAGGAAAAAAAAGTAAAAAAAAAAATAAGAAATTAAAATCAAGCTCAATAAGAAATAAGAAGAATTAAAAGTAGAATTTTATACAGAATTTAGTAAGAGATTTAGAAAATAATACCAAAACAATTATACGATATAGACTTTTTGTTGCTGTTGCTGTAAAATAAGATTGGTCTACAAATTCACAAAAATAAAATTGATTTAATTGTTGTGGTTGCAAGTATGAATGAAAGTACTTCATGGTAAAATACTTAAATATTTATACATAGAAGATTTAAGCTTTTTCTAGGTTATAAAGTTTTTTCTAACCAAATAAGTACATACAGTAAGGGAATTCATAGCAAATGTGTGGAAGAGGAATAAAATAAAAAAAAATTAATAACATAAGCTTTGCTACATTTATTTCCAAACATTGCCAAAAGCTTGCTAGAGTTGGCATTAAGCAAAAAATTTGCAAAACTATGCGTTAAAAAAGCTTTTTGTCTAAAGATTTAATTGAATAAACAATAAAAGATTTTTGAGAGCATTTATAAAAAATATCTCACTAAAGCTTTTTTAATTGAAAAGCTTTCAAATTTCACTACGTTTTACTTTTAAACCTTACCAAAAACTTTATAGGGTTAGAATCAAAGCTTTTTCAATTAAATTTGTTTTATTCCAAATAAAGCTTTTCGTATAGGTTTTGTGCAACTGAATAGAAATTAAACATACATTTTGTTTGAGTCACTATAATTTAAGAGCATAATGCTTTAAAGCTTAACAGCTTAAATGTAAAGCAAATTTTCGAAAGCTTTAATAAAAAATTTCAACAAAACAATCTTAATTAAAATGTTTTTCAAAAGCTTGCAATGTTTTATGTCAACCAAAGCTGTTTTTGTTAATTGAGATACCTTCAGACGATAAAGCTTTTTAATAAAATTATCATAAAATCCCACCTTGTATAGAAAGCTTTTCCAATTTTGGATTAAACGAAGGTTAAATAAAACATTTTTTTTAAATCTGTTTAATGAATACCCTTCTTAAAATCAATATTCCACATTTAAGTATCTTATCAATATTTTGTAAAGTGGGTGGGTATGTTTAAGATACTTATTGTCAGTTATCGAAAATTAATGCGTACACACGTTACTACATGAGCTAAAATAAGATATTGATGTTTATAATGATGATGTTGTTGATGATAATAATGACGATGATTGTCAGGTCAGCAGCTTTACTATAGTACTTGATATGTTTTAGGTTCATTACGTTTTTGAAGGCACAGACATATAGTGTTGTTAAGTACAAATCAATCGCACTTGATTTGCCAGTTACCAACATACAAATCCACTTAATTGTCCGAAAGTCATACACACAACCATAATCTTTTTTGCACAAATTTTCCAAGGGTCATTATGAGAGAAATTTTGCCAGAAAAAATATTAATAGTAGTTGGAACATTTGAAAGACTTGTGGGCTTATGAATTACTACAATTAAGGTTTAGTAAGAAATTTCAATAATTTTTTTTGTTGTAGTATTTAGTCTTAAGTTAACTTTGCTATTTGTTCTATTTATAAATATAAGAATTTTTGGAGAAATTTAAAATTATTTTGTTGAAAGCTTTTAAATAAAATTTTAAAATTATCTTTTTATGTATCGTATGTTGAAATATTTGTAGAGTATTGAATGTTTAAAAAAATTTCTTGTGCCAAAAGCTAAAAAGAAATTATAAAAAAACATAAAAGCTTTTATGAGAATAAGTTTTTTTTTTATTAAAAGCTTTAATGATAATTATTTTTTTTAAGCTTTTACTATAAAAAGCCTTTAAGAAGCTGTTGAAGTAAAAATATTATTTTAAAAAGTCTTTTTGATTAAAACATTTTTTAGAAGCTTTTATGATAACATAAAAGCCTCAAAAAAAGTCATTGGCGCCCTATGCTCCAACGGGAGTTATAGGAACATATATATTTATTATAACAAGTTTTTTTAAATAAAAGCTGTTATGATAACAACATTTTTTATATAGAAGCTTTTATGAGAAACAGTTTTAAAAAAGCTTTTTTGAATAAAAAAAAAGTTAAACAAATTTTATGATAAAAATCTTTTATTAATTAGAAACGTATGGAAGAATGTTAGACACGTAGGCTTAATCTTATAGTCAGCTCTCAAGTTTAAGTGGACATTTAAGTGCAAAGCGTATTCGGACCAATTTTAAACCAAAATTGATGCTTCAAAATGTAGCCTTAGGCAATTCGTGTAGCCTAAAGCAATTTAAATTGGCCATATTGCTTAAAAAATTTCGCATTTATGGGTCGTCTTAAGTGCTGGCTATAAAATCCAGCCTTAAATATGTTGTAAATATGCTCCTTTAATTCAAAATAAAAAAGCTTTAATTAAAAAATATAAAACGCTTTTTTATAAAACTCGTTTTGAAAATATTCGACTAAAAAAATTTAATTTTAAAGTTAAAAAATACGAATTGTAAGATATTTTTTTGGTCAAAAGCTTTGAAATAAAGCCATAAACTAACCTTCTTTACATAGTATGTTTTGCCAAAAGAGTCAAAGTATTAAATGTTTTTTCTATATAATTCTTTTTTTTTGTTATGAAAAGCTTCTTTGGCGAAAAGCTTTTCAGATAAATAGATTTTCTTTAAATAAATTGCTTAATAAAGAATATTTATTTATTATAAATCTGCACTTACATAGATTACAAAATCTAAAAGCTTTTATTACAAAATATAAGGGCTTTTTTTATAAAACAAGTTTTAAACATATTTTTATTATAAAAATTTACTCAATATATGATTTATGATATTAAGGTAAAGAGTTTGTTACGAACGAAGCTTTTTTCTTAATTTCGTTAAATAAAGCTCTATTTACTTAATTTTTATAATAAGTCGAAAAATATGAAATTTATTTTTTTTTAAATCCTTAAACTTTTACTAGCGTTAGATTTTAAAATAACGAAAGTTTTTACAGCAATTAAACTTGTTTAAAAGCTCTTCAGTAGAAAAGCCTATCAATTTTATTGACAAAAATTTGTGTATTTTATGACAAATCAAGACACTTAATAATTCTTAATAATTCTTAAATCTTTACAGCAAACTACAGGTTTTGTTGCCAGCAAATTGCGTTTTCCCTCTTTTCTTTATAAATCATTAGTTTTTATTAAATCACATCACGTTTGTTTTAAATAATTCATAATTTTTGTCCCCAAAAAACCGAATCTAAATCACCAACATTGACAATTCTAATAAAACATCTTCAACAAATCTAAGAAATAATAAAAGCCACCACAATTGCAATAATCTTAACAAATAAACATAATCATTTCATATTTATGTATGATTTTTTTTTGGTTAAATCCTTAAGGTGTAACTAAAATTTTATGTTGTGACATAATGAGAAAACATATATTTTTACAATATAAAACATAAAGCAAAGTTAAGTCTTCCATCTTGTTGCCTGTCTTTCTGTCCTGGCTGATGGTCTATTAAGTAAAATATAAAGTAAATGTTAAGTAATCATATCCTTCATACAAACAATACACGCATTTTGATACCCTTAAAATTAAAATTAAATGTAGAAGGGGGGTCATACTCATACGTATGAACAATGTATAATATATAAATAATGTATGTGTGTTGTTTGTTTTTTTTGCAACAGTGTTAAGCTTACTTGATTGCAACGTGTCCTTCATTTATAAGGATTATAGTCAAAACTGACAAATGTAGAACGTATGTGTATTAGGGGGATACTCAAGGGAGTTATATGTGAAAGATTTCAAATGCTGAAACTGAAAAGGTTGTTTTCTCCGAAACAAAATTTAGTAAGGAAAGCGCTTTGGTAAAAAGCTTTTTGGATTTCAAAGTTTTTATAATTTTCATACGTTTAATTAAAAAGCTTTTATTCTTGTTGGGTCTTTTTACTTATACCTACTAAATTAAAGCCGGTATTATATTTTAATAAGATCCATCTAAAAGCTTTTATGTTGTAGTCAAGTTCAGCTTTGGAATAAATTCATAAAAAAGAGCACAATAAAAAATAACTTATTTAATTTTAAATTATTTTATCATAAAAATATATTTAATTTAAAGTTTTTGAACATAAACATAAAGTTTTTTAAACATTACGCTGTTTTTATGTCAGAATATTTAAAAAAAAAAAACATTAACAAAAGTCCAAAATTATCGAAGATTTAAGAGCCTTACAAAAAGCTTTGTGGTTTTAGATTTCATTAAAATTAAACTTTTAATATTTGCAAAGTGTTTTGTAATAACATAGTTTTAACGAAAATTAAAAAGCTTTACATTTATGTTTTTCTGTAAAGCCAGTTGAGCTCAGGCTCTAATTATAATTATGTATTATAATTTTTTAATCATGTTATATATGGTTTGAATTGAGAAAGGTGTGAAAGAAAAATTTATTTTTCGAAAAAATTAAGACATTCTGGTTCGTTTTTTACTAGTTTCATATAATCCAGTTATTATAATCATCAGAAAAACTTTTAATGTCAAATTTATTCAGTTAATAGTCAATTATATTCTATATGTGAAAATTATTAACAGATCGCAGCCGCCAAGGATTGAACCCATGATCTGTAATGTTTTTGCTATTAACTGTCTCTTAGGTACGATCACTCTAGACCAGCGACAGGCAAAAGCACTACGCGGCGTTTTTACTCTCACACCTACATGCTCTCACTCATTAAACAAAATCAAAAAACACAATTTTCTCCTCTCTTCTTGCTTAAAATATACTTACAAGGGAAGTCTCCCTAGTGTCACCCGCGGATCTTTATGGAATTGGTTTTATTTTGTAGATCAGAAAAAATAAAGGGACACGTATTTTTTTTTAGCGGCCCAAATTCATATTTAGGGGGTAAAAAGGAGGGGGAAGGCAAGTCCATTTTTCAGTTTTTTTCGTTTATCTCCTATATTATGTAAAGAAACCCAGTCATGTTACATACCAAATGAAAGGTCTTTGGAAAACCTATCTACGTGTGCTAAGAACGTGTCCAAACATGCACAACTTTTCGTCATATTGAGTAAAATACCAAAATTTTTGGACACTTTTGTTAATAAGTCGAAAAATATTAACTTCTGTGGCCCGATGTTAGCACCACGAGATAGGTATTTTAAATACCTTTAATCTGATACCATACATGCCTATATTAATTTTGTTTAAGTAGGCGTAAAACGTAAAAAACTGAAAAAGGTCAATTTCCCCCCATACAAATCGACCCCCCTAAAAATGAATATGGGCCGCTAAAAAAAAATACGTGTCGAATTAATTTTCGTTCTTAACAACATATCCAAATTTCATGAAGATTGGAGGGTGACACCAGGGAGACTTCCCTTGTTAGAGAAATAATCAATAAAGAATTTTAATGTCAAATTCTTGTTTAAGGAAAATTTTTTTGGTAAACCAGAAAGCTTATTTTGTCGCTATTCACTAAATATTACATTGCTAGACATTTTAACCAATGTCATTTATTCTCTTTTTTATTTTTTAAATGGTTAAATGTATTATAATATTTACTATAAGTTTCTTTAAGTGCATTGAGTATGAGAGTGCTACATGTTACACACACAAAGACAAAATATGATAGTATGTGTTTGCCTGTCGCTGCTCTAGACCGATACGCTAAGTTGGCTGTTAAGCAAGTATCAACTAAATCATGGTTTTTCAATTCATTTTACAATTTTTTAAAAATTTTCACTACCTTGCACAGTGGCCGAAACATCCAATCTAGCGGCGCTTAATTCGGAAATGTAAAAGAATAAAGCCCAATGCATATTTGTGATTATAAAACTTATAAAGAATTTTATTCTTAACCATATTTATTTATTTCAGTGTTTTTATGTATTTTGGGAAATTTATGTGAATATCGGGAGGGTGGTCTGTATGGGGACTAGAAGTTAAAATGGTTCGATTCCGTTAAAATTAAGAGTGATTATTTATGGCTACAAAAAACATTCACCAGTCGAATTTTAAGAGGATATTTGTGAAAATACCATTGTTAGGGCTTTTTAGTAAAACTGGAAAGGGAAATTAACATGGGGGCTATGGGATAACATGGACCGATTTTGTCCAAAATTTAATAGGTTTTGTGCTTTCGATAAAAAATCTTAAATTTAAAATTTTAGCCAAATCGATTGAATATTGTGGTCTGTATCGCGTTTATACTGTTTATTTGGACACCAGATGGACCCTAAAAAACCGAACAACTTGCGCGAACTTGCACGCCATACTGAAACTTCACAACAAAAATAACCCAAAATAATAAACAAAACAGGAATCGGACCGAATACGATCGAATTTCAAAAGTTGCAGTCCATGAAACTATAGTTTATATCACAAACGTCAACTTCTATAATGCACTAATAATAAACTAGATGCACACTGGCCACAAACATTTATTTTTGAGTTAAAACATACCTTTTACTTTCAATTAAAACTTTTTGGCTCAAAATGTATAAATAATTGACTTAAAAGTATCAAGAAAAACTCACTGAGTAATTAGGCCACAAATTCCTTTAATACACTTGCTGCAGAAAATGTATATTTGACAGCTTACAGCTTTGCGAATATTGAAAGCAAAACAAAAGTAAAAACGCAAATTTTTTCTGTAAAGTATAGGTAAACGATGCAGTGCAAAAACATTTATCGATCTTAATTTTTTAATTTTGACTTAAGCGCCGCTAGATCAGTGATTTCGGCCACAGTGCCTTGGCTTAACAAAAAAAGGATTTTAAAAGCACAAAAATAAAAATTTTATAAATACGATTATGTTCCAAAGGTTTAACATGATAAAGTTTTTAGGCTGGTGTCTAGTTTTAAAAAAGTTGCAGGACGCCACCTCAGTTTGACAAGAATTACTATTTTCATTTTATTAAAATCAAAAATTTTAATAACTTGGGTTTGTAACTTGGATAGTAATTCACCTCGTGGTGAATAAAACCGTTTTTCACCAGCTGGTGAATAAAAAGTATCATAATTATTTTTCAACAAAAAAAAATATTTTTTCATCAATTTTTTTTCCACAAATTTTTTTTTCCATCAAATTTTTTTTCATCAATTTTTCTTTTTATCAAACTTTTTTTTTATAAATTTTTTTTTTTATAAAATTTTTTTTTTATCAAATTTTTTTTTTATCAAATTTTTATTATACCCTCCACTTAGTGATAGAGGGTATATCGTCCATTCCACCAGACATTTTGTGATTTTAGGCATTTTTTGGCCGAGGGTCTTCCGATTTTTGTTATTTTTTACTCTATGGAGCCAATTTCAAATTTCATCCAACAGATCGAAAATATTCAAAAAACTCGCGATATTATTCACAATTTTCGTTTTTAAAAAAGTCAAAAAAATATAAAATCTGTGTAATTTTGAGCAGCTGTATTTTCTAAACTACTTATCGCATTTTAACAATCTGTAGGGCATACGAATGGTATTTAAGTCTATTTTAATATCTAATAAACTGAAAAAATATCGGTGGTTTAAAAGTGCATTTTATATGCAAATGCAGTTTTGAAGTGCATTTTGCGAAACTTTTACCCTTTTTAATTTTTTATTAATTAGCATATTTGGAAAATTTAGAATTTTTGCTACAAAAAAAATGTTTTCATTACAATGGATGCTATTTCTAATATTTATTTTTAAGAAATACTTCCTTAAGTTTCCCTTATAAAAATTTTTATTTTTTAAATTATACCAAAATCATGTAAAAAGACATGTTTTTAAATCGTTATATTTTCAAAATTACTAATCGTATCATATTTTTTTTATGCACATTAGAAAGGTATTTTTGTCCATTTCTTGCATTGAATGACAGCAAAAATGTTGGTGTTTCACAAATGCATTTTAAATGCAAATGCAGTTTTGAAGTGCATTTTTCAAAACTTTTACCCCCTTGATTTTTTTTTTAATTATCATATTCGAAACGTTCACAATTTTTACTACAAAATAATGTCCTCCTTATGATGGACCCACTGTGTGTGCTATTTTTAAAGAAATTTTAAAAATTTCCTTAAAACAAATTTTAATATTTTAAATTAAACCAAAAAAAATTAGAAATTGTAAACTTTTCGAATATGATAATTAAAAAAAAATTCAAAGGGGCAAAAGTTTTGTAAAATGCACTTCAAAACTGCATTTGCATTTAAAATGCATTTTCGAAACACCACAATTTTTGCGGTCATTATATGCAAAAAATAGACAAAAATACCTTTCTAATGTGCATAAAAGCAATAATATACGATTCCTACTTTTGAAAATATAACGGTTTATAAACATGTCTTTTTACATGATTTTGGTATAATTTAAAAAATAAAAATTTTTATAAGGGAAACTTAAGGAAGTATTTTTTTTTTTTTAAATATTAAAAATAGCATACATTCTCGGTCCATTGTAATGAAAACATTTTATTGTAGCAAAAATTCAAAATTTTCCAAATATGCTAATTAAAAAAAAATTAAAAGGGGTAAAAGTTTCGCAAAGTGCACTTCAAAACTGCATTTACATATAAAATGCACTTTTAAACCACAAATATTTTTTTAGTTTATTAGATATTAAAAAAAAATTACATACCATTCGTATGCGCTATAGATTGTTAAAATGCGATAAGTAGTTTAGGAAATACAGCAGCTCAAAGTAACACAGATTTTGCATTTTTTTGACATTTTTAAAAACGAAAATCGTGAATAAAATCGCGAGTTTTCCGAACATTTTCGATCTGATGGATGAAATTTGAAATTGGCTCCACAGAGAATCTGTATCAAAAATATATCAAAAATCGGAAGACCCTCGGTCAGATTTTTTAAAATGTCTCATGGAATTGACGATATATAAGTTTGTCATTCCGTTTGTAACTCATCGAAATATCGGTCTGGGACCCCATAAAGTATATATATAATTGATCAGTGATCGATTTTAAGACATTCTAGCGATGTCCGTCTGTCTGTGGAAATGTTGATCACGGCCAAAATATTACACAGAGATAACTGAAACTTAACATATTCGTTGGAAGTTCTCCTGAGCAGTTTGGAATTGCATTTGAGCGATATTGTATCAGAGGTTCAAAAGTTATGAACGAAAATGTAAGGACACCACGAAAATTTTGTTTCATTCAACATAAACTAAAAATACAAAATGTTTTAATCCGGCTGCTGGTTGACATATGTGAACAAGCACGAACATATTCATTGACAAAAAAAAATTTTTTTGTCAATTTTCTTTTATCAAATTTTTTTTTTCATAAATTTTTTTTCATCAATTTTTTTTTTTTCATCAAAAAATTTTTATTTCATCAAATTTTTTTTTATCGTATTTTTTTCATTAATTTTTTTTTCATCAAATTTTTTTATAAAATTTTTTATTATCAAAAAAAATTTTTCTTTTCATCAAAAAAATTCATCAAAAACTTTTTTTCTTCAAAAATTTTTTTTTTCATCCAAAATTTTGGGTTCATTAAATTTTTTTTAACATAATTTTGTTTTTCGTAAAAAAAAATAATTTTTTTTTAATAAAACTACTTTTTCACCAAGTCAAAGCTTTTCGCTTAAAAATTTTCCATTTGTTTATCAAATGTACATAAAACAAGTAAAAGAGAAATCAAAGGGAGTGTTATATTCTTTGGATCCGAATCTTTTATACTCTCCAAAATGTAAAAACACTTTTTTGCACTTATTTTTGCACTCACTTACGAAATGTACAGCTCTTTTAGTTTTTGTAATGGGATCCTCTACTGATATTTCTATTCGTTTTACATGGAATAGCAAAGTAATATAACATTATTTTTTCTAAAAAAAACTTTGCTTTGGCAAGTACACCCAAATCTTCCGCTAAACATTATCATGATTTAATCTTTTAGGCAAGAGTACAAAATTCGCAGGCATTGTTTTTGCTTGGTATTTTTGCATAAAGTGCGAGCTTTTGGCAAAACTAAAAGCTTTAAATAATTGTCTTTCAAATATGTATAGGTAAATAAGTATGTACGTTCATTAAAAGAAATGCTTTTGAAAAAACTCTTAAGTTAAACCTTAAACTCTGCATAGGATTGTACATTAAAGCTTTTACACAAATGCTTAAAATATGTGTTTTTTTTTAACGGATATTTGGTTTTGCGAGTAAAAAAAAAGCTTTTGTAAAAAGATTTTCCAATGTATATATTAAAATTTTAAATTTTGCTTAAGTTAAACCTCAAAATAATGATCTCCCTTATATCCTTTTGTTCATAAAAAAAATATTACTAAACAACAAATAAATATTACTTGCATTTAATGCATTTTGTATGGCAAAAAATTGAAACTATAAGTACAATGTCAAATTTTTTCTTTACTTTTTTCCCTCATAAATACAATGAGGGTGTTTTTTTAGTAAACTAATGTATTTATGTAAGGGGCTTTTTGTTGTTTCCTTTTTTTATGACTTAAGACTTAATACTTTGTTTTCATTATTTTTTTTATGATTTTTATTACTTAGACCCAAAATAATAAAACATAAAATATCCATTATATTTTCGTGGGCTTGTTATCAAAAATGTTTAAGTAAAAATACATAAAATATAGCAAAAAAATAAACATCAAAATTTACTTTAGTTTTGAAAGCAAAAATTTATAGTAAAGTGTTTAGGTATTACTTACTTTCGTTTTTTGTATCCATTTTGTTGGTTTGCTAATTAGTTTTATTATTTTAAATGTTTCAGTTTTCTGGGGCTTTCTTATGTAATAGTTAATGTCAAGTTACTTAAGAAGTTACGTAAATTTTTATTTGTAAGCCAAACCACATTTTTGATGTCATGGGAAAACCATAGACACATTAATTTGCCAAAAAATTGTTTTTTTTTGTTGTTGGTATAGTTCCTTTTACATAAATATTTGTTTGAATATATGTGTAAATTAATTGGTCGAAAGTGCCAAAAACTTTTACTTAACATTTACATTTTTGCA
This sequence comes from Pegoplata infirma, assembly GCA_963921195.1. Lineage (NCBI taxonomy): Eukaryota > Metazoa > Arthropoda > Insecta > Diptera > Anthomyiidae > Pegoplata > Pegoplata infirma. The sequence continues at coordinate 225,001,497 of OY992538.1, forward strand.
ATTAATGCTGGAATTAACCCCAAAAGGAGTTGAACGGATATCTTTTTAACAACAACTACATTTAAGAAATTTTTCGAGCTTAATTTTAGAGTTTTGCTAAAGTTTGGTAAAATTCTATCAAAATATCATTGATTTTCAACATATTTTGTTTTATAATCATTGAAATTTAAAAAAAGCTCAGTTTAAATTTTGACAAAACCTTTTGAAATTTTGATAAGACCAATTGAAATTCAAAAAAAAGCTAAGTTAAAATTAGTAATAGCCCTAATGAAACTCAGAAAAGTCCGTTTTAAATACAAAAAAGCGGTACTTAATTAAAAAAAAAATCGAAGAGGAAATGTAGATATTCTAATTAAATTTTAAATTAGGTCAACTGAAATTGATAACAGCTCTATTGAAAATCAGGAAAGCTTAATAAAGTTCAGAATATCCTATTTTAAATTCATATGGGCTAAATCAAAATCCAAAAAGGATCAGTTAAAGTTAAAAAAAGCACAGTTGAATTCAAGAATTAAATATTTTAAATTTATGTTAGCCGAAATTCGCTACTAAATATTTAAATATCACAAATAAGATTTAGAACAGCTTAATTTAAACTCAGAAAAACAATAAGGAATTAAAAATGCTTAATAAAACCTTAGAAAAACCTGTTTGAAATTTAGATGGGAAATAACATTTAGAACAGCTAAATTTAAACTCAGAAAAGCTCTTTGAAACTTAAAAATGCTCAATAAAAGCTCAGAAAATTATTTTTGAAATTTAAATTGGAAAAAGCGGCGCTATGAAAAAACACCCAATGAAATTATCCCAAATAGGAAAATGAAAAAACCCCCAATGAAATTATCCCCAAATAAAATGAAATAAGCCCCAAAGAAAAGTAATGAAATTACACCCAAAATAAATGCAATTTCCCCCCAATTAAAAGTGAAATAAACACCAAATTTTTGGGCTTATTTCATAATGCAATATTTCCCAAATAAACATATGAAAAACCCCCATTGAAATTATCCCCAAAAAAATGAAATTAAGCCCAAAAAAATTTAAATCACTTTACGGCGTACGGGCATAGAGCCCAAGAATTCACCAAGCAGTCCTTTACGCTATCAAATTTGTTATGCCTCAAAAAGGCCTGATAACCAAAATAGCTTTGGTTTGCAGAGAGGGTGGGTTTAATGCATGGAGTATGTAATCCCAAAGCCCGGTAGAAGGCCGGCTACGCAGAAAAACTTTATTACAAAAAAACAAATCATAGAAGTCGTAATTTCGACATTTCGCAATATATTGAATTTTTTGACAACTTTGTTTTGGGAGAAATAACATTTTTAGACCTCTCATTTTGGGCTATATGTCGCAGCTTGGGCGATATGACATTTGCGGTTTTGGGCGATAAGACCTTGGGCGCTATGTCCGTACGCCTTTTTTATTTCTTTTTTCATTTGGGGCTTGTTTCATTATGAACAAAACCCCAAAATCAATAATGAAACAACCCCCAAAATAAATGAAAAAATTCCCGAATAAAATTTTAGCATTTTTTTTGGGGGATTTTTTCATTTTTCTGTTTGGGGGATATTTCATTTGGGGGTTTTTCTTAGCGCCGGAAAAAGCTCAAATATACAAAATTATAAAAAGCCAAATTCCTAGAAATTAAGAAAGCTTTTTTGAAATTATGGAGAGCTAAATTTAAATTTATAAAAGCTCACTTTAAATTTAACCTATGTATTAATGTGTCTAACAAGGGAAGTCTCCCTAGGTCACCCTCCGATCTTCATGAAATTTGGATATGTTGTTAAGAACGAAAATTAATTCGACACGTATTTTTTTTAGCTGACCAAACTCATTTTTAGGGGGGTCGATTTGTATGGGGGGAAATTGACCTTTTTCCGTTTTTTACGATTTACGTCTATTTAAACAAAATTAATATAGCCATGTGTATATATTAAAGGTATTAAAAATACCTATCTTGTGGTGCTAACAACGGGCCAATGTAGCTAATATTTTTCGACATTTTTTTTTTTACTCAATATGACGAAAAGTTGTGCATGTTTGGACACGTTCTTAGCACACGTAGATAGGTTTTCCAAAGACCTTTCATTTGGTATGTAACATGACAAGGTTTCTTTGCATAGTATAAGAGATAAACGAAAAATACTGAAAAATGGCCTTGTCTTTCCCCCACCTTTTTACCCCATAAATATGAATTTAGGCCGCTAAAAAAAATACGTATCCCTTTATTTTTTCTGCTCTTCAAAATAAAATCAAATCCATAAAGATCCGCGGGTGACACTAGGGAGACTTCCCTTGTAAGTTAAATGTAGTGAAACACAAAATAAAACCAAATCCATAAAGATCCGCGGGTGACACTAGGGAGACTTCCCTTGTAAGTTAAATGTAGTGAAAGCACTTTCCAAAATATTTTCGAGGTTGGCAATTTCTTATATGTTTTTAACTTGACACATTCAAGCTTTTTTTGAGTTTGAATAGTACTTTTCTAAGTTTCAGTTAAGCTTTTCTGAATTTTGCTTGGATTAAAGTTTATTTCAGTTTCGATCTAAGGAATTTCATTTAAGCTTTTTAAATTTCAACTGACATTTTTTGAGTTTCTAATGAGCTTTTTGGAATAACAAATTCTTAACACATCGTCCGACAAAAATGAAAAAAGTTGTAAAACACGAACTGGACTTAGAGACTTAATGTAGTAAAACTGCATTTCCAGTTTTTCTTTTCGTGCTCCTGTTTCCTTTTACAAGGTCTTCAAAGTTTTACAGGATAAAATTTTATAAAATATTTTTTAAATATATTTTACTTGTCCTCTCCCCAAATTTTCCTGTTTTATTATTTTTACACATCAGGAAAAAGGAGATAAGTTACGTCCTTTCAAAAATTAATCTTCAATATCATTCAAAATTTTCAACGAAATATTTTGATAAAATTTTCAAATGACTTAATTCACATCCTTTTATCCTGATATGGCGAAATAAAAAAATTAAAAAATTAAGGGAGATCCTCCTCCCTCATTTGATATCACCAGTGTCATCGTTAAATAAGTACAAATATTTTTCAAATATTTCCTTTTAAGAGAAAACAGGATCACGAAATAAATTTTTTTTTTGTTTTTCATTAAATTTTTTTTATCAAATTTTTTTTTTCAATTTTTTTTTTTTCATCAATATTTTTTTATATCAAAAATTTTCGTTTTTCATATTTTTTTTTTCATCAACATTTTTATTTCATCAACAATTTTTTTTCATTATTTTTTTTTTTCATCAACAAAAATTTTTTTCATTCAAAAATTTTTTTTTCACCAAAAGTTTTTTTCGTCAAAATTTTTTTTTCAAAATTTTTGTTTTTCATAAAAAATTATACGTTTAATTTAGTTCTTATTTTTCCAAAACTACTTTTTCACCAATTCTAAGATTCTGACATCAAAATGTTCCATTTGTTTGACAAATGTAAGCGTGTTAAATTTTTCTGTGCCGAATCATTTATATGTACTCTCCAAAATGTAAAAAAAACCTTAAGTAATGCACTTATTTGCCAAATTTACAACTCTTTGTCGTAGAAATGAATCAATAGTTTATAAACTTAATGGGTTCCTCGACCGATATTTCAATCTGATTTGCATGAAATGGCAAATAACATTATATTTTCTAAAAAAACATTGCTTTGGCAAGTACAACCAAATCTTCAGCAAAACATTATTATAATTTAATGTTTTGGGCTAGAGTATAAAATTCGCAGGTATTTTTAAATAAGGTTTTGGCAAAAGCTTTCTTATTTCCACCAAACACACTTTTGTAAAAATAAGCATTTTTATAATAATGCACATTTTTGTAAAAATATGAATGTGCTTGACGGAACCAAGAAAACTTTTGCCAAAATGTTTTCTAAGAAAATATTAATTGTTGTCATTTTCTAATTAATTTTTATTAAAAAATAAAAATTGTTTTTATTTGACCTTTAAAATAATATATTTTGAGTAGATTTATTCTAGCTCGAGGTCATTATTTTCATTACTAATTAATTAATTATAAGACGAAAATTGTACCATCGCAGTAAGATCACAATCATGTTTTTAATATTTGTTTGTTGGTTAGTTGATGATCGTGATATTACTACGATGGTACATATTTGTCTTCTAATTCCCAAAGGGAGTAGGGCCAAATATGTGTTAATATTTTAGTTTGATCATTAACGATTTGTCATTTAAGTCCCTTTTCTACTTGCAGTATAGGGTTTTAATATTTGGTAAATAATCTTGACAATGGAATCTGACAAACTCCGAAACACGTGTCAATTAAGTCTTGCAAAAATGACCAACACAAATAAATTTAAAACAGAAAAAATATTTTCTTGAAAATTATTCTATGAGAATATCATTTTAATTAGTAAATAAAATAATGACCTCGAGCTTAAATGCACCTACTCAAACTATAATTATTGTAATTTTTCGGATTTATTTGTGATTTTATGAATTTTAATTGAGCTTAAAAAAAAATCTTTCTGAATTTCACTTGAGCTTAATTTAACTTCAGTTTATTAATTTTTGAATTTCAAAGTTTTTCGAATTTCGAATGAGCTTTACTGAATAAGAATTTCTAAATATAAATTTAGGTATTCTGATTTTTTTTCTAGGCTTTTATGGATCTAAATTTTGTATTTCTGAAGTTTAAATTTCAGATACTCGGAATTTCAATAGAAGAGCGTGTAGTTACACAAACAAATTTAAAAGTAACAATTTCTAGTTTGGTGTTACACTTAGACCAACTTAGCTTTTCGTCCAATTATGGGTTAATTAATGAAAAACCTTTACAGAAATATTTTTTGGCTCAAACTCCTATACACTTACATTTTTTCCAGTTTTTGTTCTGTTAAAAGTGTCGCTAATTTACGTTAACATCTCTGTTTCTGGTTTTGTACTCTAACAAGTTTTAATTGCTAGCAGCATATAGACTTTCGAACATTAAAATATTTTTTGTTTTGTTTTTAAAACATTATGTTTTGGCTGCTAATGTTGCATATTGTTGGTGTTTTTTCTTTTTGTAACCAATTTTATTGCCAACATAAGCTTATATCCTCTTCTCTTTTGATATTAACAATATCTAACATGTATAACCAGCAGGCAATTATATTTTATACATACAAGTAAGTTTCAGTTAAGTTAGCAGTTTTTTTGTGTATTATTCTGTTGTCATTTTCCTTACATCCTGTCTGTTTCTCAGTTTCCGTCTCCTGTTTTTTCTGTGTGTGTGTTTTCATACTTATGTTTTTGGTTTGAGTTTAAGGTCTTGTTTTACTTGTATGTTTCAACTCCAGCAGCATTATGTTGCTGGTGATGCCGTTCCTGCTGCTGTTCTTGTTTCTTGTCTGTTTTCATTATTAGTGTTCTTTTGTGGTTAATTAGTACTTCCAGTTTTTCGCACCAGAAGGCTGTGTATTCTTTTGCATTTTGTTTCATTGGATTTCATGTTGTTTTGACTTTTTTGTATGTCTCCTGCTTTTTTTTTTTTTTTATATTATTATTTTAATTATTGTTGTTTTATTTTGCTGTAGTTTAGTGAAGCATCCTTTTTATAATGAGTCTCTTTTTGTAGTTGTGTTTTTGTTTCTTAGATAATGGTTGCATACTTCCTTGTCTTTCTCTAGTTTTTTTTTTTTGGCAGCATTTTTTGGTTTGGTTTTTTGACTTTAAAGATCTGTTTGTAACAGCAGCCGTTTGAAAGTGTTGTTTGGCTGGTTAAATATCCAAAAAAAAGTTTTTTTTTTTGGTTGTGGCAAGCACTGTATTTTTGGCTAATAAACATAACTTAATTGTAAAATTGCTTTGGTAGTTTGGTATTGGAGATAATTTTGTAATTTTTGCTGGTGCAGTTATTATAATAAAAGAAAAATATATCAAAATTTAAGATTTTTTTGTAGAAAAAATTGGTTGAAAATCACATCTTGATCTTAAAAATTTTCATTGATAAAAACAGCAAGATGTTTGCGACTTTACAAAAAAAAAAAATGTTGTGCTCATGTCCAAAACATCAAACCATGAAAATTTTTCTGAAAACATTAGTGTACTTGACATTCCAAGCAAAACGAATTGAAATATCGGTCAGGGACCCCATTAAGTTTTTATATTATTAATCTATGATTTCAAAGATATTCTAGCGATATCCATCCGGTCTTTTTACATTTTACAAATAAAATTGGAAATTTACGACTATTTGACACGATTAAACTTACAAGAATTTCAAGTTATTCTACTAGATTTTTCACACCCTCTTTATTTACGATAATTTCTTGTAAAAATTACGAGCTTTTTTTGTAATTTCTTAAAATAATAATGTTTTAAGGCTGGTTTCTAATTTTAAGAGTAAAGCAGTACGCTTAGTTTGACTATAAAATATAACGACTAAATAAAAGAAACTAATAATAACGGTTTTTATTTTTTTGGAAAATTAAGGTTACTTGGAAAATAATTCACCTGCTGGTTAGTATAAACAATTTTCACCAGTAGGTGAATAAAGCAAAAATTTTTTTTTGAAATTTGTTTATCAAATTTTTTACAAAAAAAATGTTTTTCATCAAAATTTTCTTTTCATTAACCCAAACATAAAAAGAAATTTCATCAAGACTTGTTTTTATCAAATTTTTGCCCATCAAAATTTTATTATCATAATTTTTTTTCATTAAATTTTTTTTTATTTTTTTTTTATCAAAACTTTTTTTCTTCATGAACTTTTTTCCAGCGTTTGAAAGGCTACGTTAGCTCAGGTGCATATCCGTAATTTGAGGGTACATGTACATTAGAGTGTCCCTTATTTTGGAAATGTTGGAAATGTTGAGACGGTACCCCCTAATTTTTTTCCTTTTGACTAAAAAATAACTGAGGAAAAATTTTACGCCCCTACGACCACGCCTTTCCTACGCGACGGGGCCGTAAAGAAAGGGGCCTTAAAAATCATTTTTCCATAGAAAGCAAACAATTTTTTTTTAATTTTTAATTTTTGGTGGGATGAGGCTTCCAGTTCTAAAAAATTTTTCGAAAAAAAAAAATTTAGAGCTTTTGGGGTCCAACAGTAAAATTTTTTTAAAAAATATTTGTTTTTAGTTTTGACTAGCAACCGTTTTAGTTGAATTGTTGCTTTTAATGATATATTTTCATAAAAAAATATTATTCCTATCTGTGACATCTTTATCGTGATCTAAAAAAGGGTAAAAAATGCATTTTTGATGTTTTTCGATACACGATCAAGATGTCACAGATATGAATAATATTTTTTTATGAATATATATCATTAAAAGCAACATTACAACTAAACCCGTTGATGGTCGAAACTAAAAAAAAAAATTTTTTAAAAATTTTTACTGTAGGACCCCAAAAGCTCTAAATTTTTTTTTTCGAAAAATTTTTTAGAACTGAAAGCCTCATCCCACCAAAATCAAATTTTTTGTCGTGAATAAGCTAACCAAGTAATATTATAATTAATAACAAAAAAAATAAAAATCCAAAAAAAAATTTTTGGTTTGTATGGAAAAATTATTTTTAAGGCCCCGTTCTTTAAGGCTCCGTCGCGTAGGGAAGGCGTGGTCGTAGGGGCGTAAAATTTTTCCTGAGTTATTTTTTAGTCAAAAGGAAAAAAATGAGGGGGTACAGTCTCAACATTTCCAACATTTCCGAAATAAGGGACACTCTAATGTACATTAATGATCATACATTGTCATACATGAATTTGTATGCAAATTTTTTTATGTATTTTTATACCCTCCACTTACAAGGGAAGTCTCCCTAGTGTCACCCGCGGATCTTTATGGAATTGGTTTTATTTTGTAGAGCAGAAAAAATAAAAGGACTCGTATTTTTTTTTAGCGGCCCAAATTCATATTTAGGGGGTAAAAAGGAGGGGGGAAGACAAGGCCATTTTTCAGTTTTTTTCGTTTATCTCCTATATTATGCAAAGAAACCTAGTCATGTTACATACCAAATGAAAGGTCTTTGGAAAACCTATCTACGTGTGCTAAGAACGTGTCTAAACATGCACAACTTTTTGTCATATTGAGTAAAATACCAAAATTTTAGGACATTTTTGTTAATAAGTCGAAAAATATTAACTTAATCGGCCCGTTGTTAGCACCACGAGATAGGTATTTTTAATACCTTTAATCCGATACCACACATGCCTATATTAATTTTGTTTAAATATGCGTAAATCGTAAAAAACTGAAAAAGGTCAATTTCCCCCCATACAAATCGACCCTACCTAAAAATGTGTTTGGGCCGCTATAAAAAAATACGTGTCGAATTAATTTTCGTTCTTAACAACATATCCAAATTTCATGAAGATCGGAGGGTGACACCAGGGAGACTTCCCTTGTTAGTGATAGAGGGTATATATAAGTTTGTCATTCCATTTGTAACTCATCGAAATATCGGTCTGGGACCCCATAAAGTATATATATTCATGATGCCCGATCGATTTAAAGACATTCTAGCGATGTCCGTCTGGCCGTCTGTCCGTCTGTCTGTCTGTCTGTCTGTGGAAAATGCTCTCGCGGACAAAATATTGCACAGAGATGACTGAAACTTAACATATATATTGGAAGTTCTCCCGAGAAGTTTGGTATTGCATTTGAGCGATATCGGTTCAGCGGTTCAAAAGTTATTAACGCCAATGTAAGCACACCTAAAAAATTTCAGTACATTCAACATAACCTAAAAATACAAAATGCTTTAATTCGGCTTCTGGTTGACATATGTGAACATAATTGAACAACAAATGGTATTTAAACAAGTACGAACATATTTTTTGACAAAAAAAGAAAAAAATCGCGGATTTTTTTTTTAACCAAATTTTTTTTCGCGGAAAATTTTTTTTTTTTTTCAAAAGTAATTTCCTTTTAAATAAAGTTGTTTGCAATAATCTTTTTGAAATTGTGGAGGGTATTACTACATTCGGCAAGGCCGAATATAACTTTTTACTTGTTTTCCATAAAACGTCTAAATAATAGCTATTAATTGAAATTTGTTCAGATATAAATAATTTGTATAAATTTATGACACTGTTTTTTTAATAAAAACTAACGAATATTTTAAAAATATACTTTGAACTTTATGATACTTTAGGGTAATCAAAGCTTCGAAGAATTAACCACTTTTCGAATGAATTCACAAATAAAATACGTTCGATTTCAATAGTCACTGAATACAATTAACTTTTAATATCAATATTTCTTGGAATGCATTCGATTTTTACCATTAACACTAATTCTTGTTTATGAGAATTTTAAAAATTAAACGCATTCTTTATTTCATTTATTTGTTATTCATGAGACTTTTAAAAATCGAATTTATAAAAACTTACGCATTCAATTTCAAAGTCGAATGGAAAAGACATCGAATGCATTCTTTATTTTAAAATCAAATGTAAAATCATTCGATAAATTGCAATTGGGGAACGCAATCATTAAAGTTTAATTCAGAACACCAAATCTAATTAAGAAATGAAATCCTTCGCAGCTCTGACAGTAATACCGTCAGAGTGTTCGCATTTTTTCTAAATTTGGTTACGTTAGTGCCGTTCATATTCGCCTATAGAATACAAAAATTTTAATCAATCTTGATGACGTATGATCAATATTGTCCGACCGAAAGACTTTTTCAGACTGATCCCATACATAAACTTCGTCCAATTTTGCAAAGTTCTGCCGAACTCAACCTTTAAAAAAAAAAATTGTTTTTAAGACATGTATGCTATGGAGATGCATAGCATATATGAATACTACAGTAGTATATTTGTAGGCTACAAATATACTACGGTAGGCTACAGTATTACTACTACCTTCACATTGTAAACAAATGTAGCAATATAAAAACGTGATCATATTAAAAATTTCGTTAAAATGGTGTAAAATGAATACAACATCGAAAAAAGAATAATAATAATTTTAAATAAAATTCTTTTAATTTTGGTTAAAAAAATATAGAAAAATTTGGAATTTTGTTGAATTTTTCGATATTTTCGAATATGTACGCGATTTCAATAAATTTTATTGCGTGAGTAGATTTTGCGTGACTCACGCGTGAGCGTGACAGAATCTGGCGTGAGTAAGACTTTTATTACTCACGTGAATAGTGAGTGAGCGTGAATAAAAAAAAACTGCGTGAGTGATTCGATTATTTTTGCGTGAGCGTGAGCGAGTGTGAGTCAAAATCCACTCACGCACCCATCTCTACATTGGGTTTTTCGAAAATTCACGTGTTGAAAAATACACAAAACATGGTTTTAATTAGAGATGGGCGCGTGAGTGATTTTTGACTCACACTCACTCACGCTCACGACAGGAATTTTTGAATCACGCACACTCACTAACGAGAAATTTTTTTCTACTCACAATCACGTGAAAAAATTTAATACAACTCACAGTCACGCAACCTTCACTCACACTCACGTTGACTCACACTCACGAAACTCTTATTCATACAAAAAAAATTTTAAAAACTAAAATTTGAAAAATCTTTTAAATTTTGAACAAAATTTTAAGTTCAGCGAAACTGAAAAAATCGACTCACGCACACTCACGCAAAAATCTTACTCACGTACACTCACTCACGCAATTTTGTTCTCCACTCACACTCACGTGAATAAAATTGAATTTAGTCACACTCAAGCGTGGTCACGCGTGAATCACGTTCTAATCTGCTCATGTGCCCATCTCTATTTTTAATGACAATGGTACACCACAGGGTCAGTCTTAGTGAAATCAATCAAAAATAGCTAAAAATTTTCGTGACCCCCACCGATTTTGATGAAATTTGGTTTAGTTGTAACACTAAGTGATAAACTAATGCACACTTATTTTCAGCCCTCTAAGTAAACAGTGGGCGAAAACACGGAGGGTCAAAATTTCCCCCAAAATCTCCCAGTCGCGACACTTTGCACCGTAAAAACTTAATATCGTTGGTTCTATTATAGCTAGAAAGCCCATTTTTGGTTTGTTTTGAAGCTCATAATATGCTCTACAAGACCTACCATAAGAAAAAAATTTTCGAAAAAAAATAAGGGTTACCTCCCTTATTTTAAGGTCGGGATATACGGAGGAGAAAATGGGGAGGATGGTATCCCCCGATTTTTTTTTTACTTGATAATCTTATAGAAAAAGTCCTAAAGAATATATTCCAAAATTTTTAAGTTGGGACAACAATGGGATCGCTCAAAATCAAAATTTATAATTCGCTCTACAAGACATACCAAAACCAAAAAAATTTCCAAAAAAAGGAATTGGTGCCCCCCTTATTTGTAGGTCGTGGCAAAGGGTGGAGGAAATAGGGGAAAGTATCCCCCGATTTTTTTTTTACTTGGTATTATCAAAGTGCAAGTCCTAATGAACATACTCTACAATTTTTATGTTGGGACAACAATGGGATCGACCAAAATCAAAATTTTTCCAAATTTTCCCCCAAAATCAACAAATCGCGACGTTCTTGTGCCTCCCATTGGAGTCCCAAGATAAAAATTTCAGGATATGCTCTCTCGAACTTACTCTTTAAAAAAAACAAGGTAAAAAAAAATTGGGGGATACTATCCCCCGATTTCCCCCCCCCTTGCCACGATCTTTTAATACAAGAGGCACCCCTAATTTTTTTTATTTTTTTTTGTGATAGTAATATTGTAGAGCATATTAAGAGCTTTAAAACAAACCAAAAATGGACTCTGTAGCTACAATACAGTCCACGATATTAAATTTGTAATGTGCAAGACTGTCGCGATTTGGAGATTTTGGGGGAAATTGTGAAAAATTTTGATTTTGGTCGATCTGATTGTTGTCCCAACATAAAAATTTTAGGATATGTTCATAAGGACTTGCAATTTGAGAATACCAAGTAAAAAAAAAAATCGGGGGATACTTTCCCCCCATTTCCTCCACCATTTGCCACGACCTTTAAATAAGGGGGCACCCTTCCTTTTTTTCTAAAATTTTTTGGTTAAGGTAGGTACTGTAGAGCGTACTAAGTATAAGCTTTAAAACAAACAAAAATGGACTCTGTAGCTACAATAGCACATATGATATTAAAATTTTAAGGTTCAAGAGTGTTGCGATTTGGAGATTTTAGGGGAAATTGTGAAAAATTTTGATTTTGAGTGATCCCATTGCTGTCCCAACTTAAAAATTTTAGAATATATTCTTTAGGACTTTCTCTATAAGATTATCAAGTAAAAAAAAAATCGGGGGATACCATCCTCCCCATTTCCTCCTCCCTTTATCACGACGTTAAAATAAGGGAGGTAACCCTTATTTTTTTTCGAAAATTTTTTGGTTATGTAGAGCATATATGAGCTTCAAAACAAACCAAAAATGGGCTTTCTAGCTATAATAGAACCAACGATATTAAGTTTTTACGGTGTAAAGTGTCGCGACTGGGAGAATTTGGGGGAAATTTTGACCCTCCGTATTTTCGGCCCCTGTTGACTTAGAGGGCTGAAAATTTGCATTTGTTAGTTTTTTACGTAGTGTAAGAACTTAACCAAATTTCATCAATATCGGAGGGGGTCAAAAATATTCATGATTGATTTCAATAATAATGACCCCACAACAATGTTTGCCGAAGTTTTTTTTTGAGATGTGAATTATAATTTTACATTAAAACAATCCAACCCCATTCTTTATACACATTAAAATAAAACAGTTATGTTAAACAAGATAAGTGTGTGTGTGTTATAATTTTATTAAATTTTCTCTTTGTAGGCTACAAAAACAATATTTGTAGGCTACCAAAATAAATTTGTAGGCTACAGGTAGGCTACCAAAAATAATTTGTAGGCTACTTGTAGGCTACACAATTCTAATGTTATTGTTTTTTTTGCTACTTATTCATTTTTAAAAACAATCGTAAGCTCTCGCTACAAAAACAAAAATGTGCAAGTATTAGTAGTTATAGCAATTGAATGATTTACATATTGTTTGTTTTTAAAACTACACATATCGTCAATTTTGGTTGTTTAAGCTACTTTCTTCGTAGTAATTTAAACGCTGCTTTTTTTACTCAAAATTTTTTTAGCTAATTTTGTCATCATATTTTTATAAAAAAAAAATGATTTTTTATAAAAATATTTTTTTTATACCGAAGATGTCGAATTTTTAAAAATTGGTAGTTTGTTCCTTTACTCAAACTTCTTTTACTCATAACTTCTTCAATAATGGTCCAAATTTCAATTTTTTTTTCAAAATTTTTGTTTTTTTACGTACTTTTAAAAAAAAAAGTCCCAAAAAATTCTTAAAAGTGCTCTAGTATGCGATTTTAAAGTTTTAAAATTTAAATCTCATTTTTGGAAATGTTTGTACATTATTGCAATAAAATTTTTTAAAATTTAAAAAATAATAATAATCCTTATCCCACGATCCTACTGGGCAAAAAATTTGTGGAATCAATAGAAGTTTTCCACAAAAAAATTAAAAAAAAATCAAAGAGTACACCCTTTTTAAAAAATGATATTTAAATTTTAAAACCTAAAAATCGAATACTAGACCACTTAAAAAAAAATTGTAATTTGGATCATTATTGAAGAAGTTATGAGTAAAACAAGATTGAGTAAAGGAACAAACTACCAAGTTTTAAAAATTCAATATTTTTTGAAAGGGTCATCAAAAACATCTGAAATTTTACCGAGAAGGAGTTTTCAAATGGTACTACAACTGTAAAAAAATTGGGAAAATCTAAAAAAAAAAATTCAGAAAAATGTCCGATTTGATATGGAATGCCCCATATATCATTAATCAGTGATCGAGCAATAATAGATCGTTTTCTGTTGAAATACAGATCAATGCCGAAATATTTAACAGATATGACTTAAACTGTACAAATTTACTTGCAGTGTCCTCAAGCAGTTTGGTATTGCATTTGCGGTTCAAAACGAGAATGTAAGGACATCTCGAAAATTTGGGTTCATTCCACATAACCATGTTAGAAGAAGTTTAGACTCGGAAAAAAATAAGAAAAAAAATTTATAAAAACAAATGTTTGATGAAAAAAAGTTTTGATAAAAAAATTTATGAAAAAAAAATTATGAAACAAAAGCATTTGATGAAAACAAAAGGTTTTGATAAAAAAAAGCTTTTGATGAAAAAAAATAAAAATTTAGATAAAATAAAAAAATTGGTAAAATAAAATTTTGATGCAAAAAAATGTTTAATAAAAAAAAAACTAAATTTTTATAACAAAAAAAAAAATTGATGAAAAAAGTGATTTGATAAAAAAAATTAATGGAAAAAAAAATTAACTTCTACATTTTCTAAAGTACTTCGGCATCCTGAACGAATCTGTTCAAAAAAAAGTTTGTCAAATCGCTTCTTCGAGAAATAGACCTGTTTATTTTTTGTGGACCAAGCCTTCAAAACCAATTTTTTTTTTATATTGGCAAAGTGTATATTAAAATTATACATGTTTGTGTACCCTCAAACCACAAAGGGAAGGGGAAGTGTCCCCCAATGACCTCTGCTTGCCCCCCACCGCCCAAAACAAAACGCCCTTGTAATACTTTTTTTATTTGTTTACATGTTGGAGGGTATCAAAGATTCGGCACTGCCGAATTTAAAACTTTAACTTGTTTTTATTCAAAATAATAAATTTACCTAACTTTTGCAAGAAATCCGACCTCGATACAATAGTGTGTCGAACGGTGTTATAAAATCGAATGTACGTTTTTCTCTTTGCTCCGCAATCACTGACAAACAGCTGAACCAAAGTGAAAACTTTACCACAAATGTTACTAACCGAGGCGGGAGTAAAAGAGAGCGACCGAATAAAGGGGCGTAAAATGCATGCCCCTTTGTATTATATTAAACTATTGCTTTTCTACTGCTCATTATATCAGGAGAAAATAAAAAAAAATATATATGAAACTATACTCTTTTGCAAATATTAGACTGTCTTGCCGACATCCGCAGTCGCCCCTGACATGGCCGCTTGTCGTCACTGAGGTTTACTTGAAGACCTTACTATCTTAGTTTCTCTTTTGTTACTTAATTTTTTAAATTCTCTAAAATGATATAAATATTAATATATTTTTTTTATTATTTATTTAACAACAAAAAAACTTCCCAGCAATATAATTTCTGCCTCAAAGTATCCTTTTTCTAAATAACAATATTAAAAATATAAAAAAAAAATCTAAAACATTTATTTTTTTCTTTATAACAACCTCTTAGATCCCTTAACTTATTAAAATAAATATGCTCATTAAGTTATACTTCAATTTAGAAACAAAAAAAAAAAACAGGAGCCTTACAAAAAACAAAAAAAAAAATTAGTTAAACTTATAGAAAATGAAAAGGCTTTTAATTTTCACACCTGAGAAGTTTATCTTCGGCAGGTTATTGTAATAATACTAATATTACCCTGAAACATGTCTAAAGAGCAAACATCTCCTACGTCATGATGCTTCATGTAATATGCCTGCTCCAACAACCTGTTGCCTGCCATTCATTAAAAATTTTGAACACATAATATCTTTGACGCTCCGTAAAATTAATACCTCAAGGCTTCCGGCTTAGAGTTTTTTGTTTATATATTTTTTTTTGTTACAAAAGGTAGTGTAATACATATTTTTAAATATATAATTTTTTTTTGGAAAAGTAAAAAAGGAAATCTCATGGTTAATTTATAAACATTAAAACACCCAGTAGTTCTAGAGGTTGGGAGAGAAGAGGAGGGGGTCTATCAAAAAGGAAAGCATATCTTTTGAAATATTATACACAATTTTTGATGTTTGTAGTATGTTAAAACTGTTCCATCATTCCAAAGTAAAAATATATTTTTAGCCTTCTATTCTAAATACTGTAGAACAACACAATTTGTCTATTTTTTTATTTTTTACTTTTGTATTTTGTATTTTGTTCATCTATACATGTTCATCTCAACTTTTTATCACTTCTAATTTGCTTAATTTAAAATTCACAACGTATAATGTTTGAAATTTTTCACCTTCTCAACACTCACAAACACACATACACTAAGAATAACATCATTGAAAATAATTCACGTAACATTCATTCTCATACTTAAAAACTATGTCGAAAAAGTATACAGAGTTTTTAAAGGATAACTGAAAAAAATTCTATCGAAATATAGATAACAGATTTTTTTTAAGGAAAAGTTAGAGTATCCAAAACCGAAACCGAAAACCGGTGCACCGGTTTTTTTATTTTCAAAATCCCGGCCGGTTTCGGTTTTTATTCAAATTCGGTTTTTCGAAAAAAACGGTGTTTTTAGGTCGGTTGAACCGACCTAACCAATAACATTGGTGTCACTTTGTAATTCTGTGGCAAAAAGGAAAAACTTCATAAATGTTTTTTAAGAGAGAGCAGTTTTAAGATAAATATTTAAATACAAAATTACTGTTAATTGACATTTTCAATAAAAAATATGCTGTAGATTACACAGTGCAACAGCACAATTAGGGCCTCAACCAAACCAAGACAGTTTGAAAGTACTTATGTATATTAGTAAAAATCCCAAAGGGTTTAGCTCTGTAACGTCTCAAATTTTTTTATAGCCCACTGAATTTTTCAGTTTTTTTCAAAGGCGTTGGAAAAAAGTCGAAAAAACTAATGTTAATGTTCTTTTGAACTTAAAATAGATTACGCTAAACCTATATCTCCCGTTTTAATGTGTGATTTACGTAATTTTTTTAAGAAATGGCTCAGAAACCTACTAAGACGTGCGTTTAAAGGGTTAAATTGCTCTACAATTATTTTTAGCATCAAAATTAACGGGGGGTTACTGAAGGCAGAAAGTTCGACCGGTATACGAAAAATGCATAAAAAATATTAATTGTAAAGTATCATAAACTTTTTATATTTTTTCCTAAATTTGTTAGTTACAATTGTGTACAATTTCTGGCAAAAATATAAAAAAATTAATGATACTTTACAATTTATCTTTTTTCTGCATTTTCTTTATACCAGTCGAACTTTCTGCCTCCAGTAACCCCTAGTAAAATTTGATGCAGAACATATTTGTAGAACATTTTAACCCTTTAAACGCAAGTCTTAGTAGACTTTTGAGCCAATTCTTAAGAAAATCAGTTAAATGACCAATAAATACGGCAGATAGAGGGTTAATATATTCTAGAAAAAAATTCCCCATCAAATTCTATTGAAGACATCCTAACACTATTTTAAGCTCAAAAGAACAGTTACATAATTTTGTTCGACTTTTTTCAAACGCCTTTAAAAAAAATTGAAAAATTCAGTGGGCTATAAAAAAAATTTCAGACGTTACAGAGCAAAACCCATTGGGGGTTTTACTACTACACACAAGTACTTTCAAACTATCTTGGTTTGGTTGAGGCCCTAAGAAATGACCCTTCAATTGTGTCACAGTGTTATTTCTACAATCATGATAGGGGTTGATATGTAAAGAGTAATCAAATAAAAAAAACTAAACAAGATTAACTTAACTGAATTTATAGAAAAAATTGGCAGCGATTTTGGTCCAAAATTTTGAGCGATATTTTGCAAAACAAAAATCGAATGTGAATTTTCAACAAAAATTTTTTTTTTTTTGAAAATAATCAAAAACTCTAACACAACCAGAACTCAAAAATTGCTTTTTTTCTAAAACATTATTTTAGAATATAAAACCAAAAGTTTTTTTTATATTTTAAGTTAAGTGAAGTTAATAAAATAATTTTGTATCTTATTTTCGTCTATTTAATTAACAAATTTCGTTTTTTTAATTAAAAATCTAAAATTATCAAAAAAACGGTTGACCGGTTTTTTATATAAAACCCGAAACCGAAACCGGTTTTTTAAATTTAATATTTTTCGAATAAACCGAAAACCGGTTTATGAAATTCGGCGGTTTTTTGGATACTCTAGGAAAAGTGTTAGCAATATATCGATAGCAGAAAATTTATCTAATAAAATTCTATAGTTGTCGATATACCGATAACCGAAAAAAATGTTTAAACATTTTTTAAGTTATCGATATATCGATAACAGAACATTTTCTAGATAAAACTCTATAGTTATCAGTATTTCGATAACTGAAATTTTTTTGAAGCAAATTTTAAAGTTACCCAGTTGCCCACCCTCTGGCACAGAGTACTCCGTCATTGTGAATTCAGCTTGAAGAAAATTCTTTAGTTATCGATATATTGAAAATTTTTCAAAGAAAATTCTTAAGGTAACGATATATCGATAACAGAAAATGTTTTATGAAAGTTCTATAGTTATCGATAAATTAACGACAGAAAATTTTCTAAAGTACCTTCTATATCGATCACAGAAATTTTTTTAGAAATAATTTTAAGTTATCGATATATCGATAACAAAACATTTTTTTGGAGAAAATCTACAGTTCCCGATATATCCATAAAGGACAATTTTCTAAGAAAAATTTTTAGTTATCGATGTATCGATATCGGTAGATTTTCTAAACAAATGCTATAGTTATTGATGTTTTGATAACTACAGAATTTTTTCTATTTAATACAGCAAATTTATCGATATATCAAAAATTTCTGTAAAAATTTGTATTTTATCGATATATAATTTTATTGTTATCGATATATCGAAAACAAAAAAATGTGAGGTTATCAACATTTTTTATAATAAATTGTTTAGTTATCCATTTATCGATTTATAACAGAAAGTTTTCTAAAAATATTCTTTAAAAATTTCAATAGTAATGGATATACCGATAACAGAAAATTTTCTAAAGAAAATTCTACAATAATCGACAATTCGATAACAGAAATTTTTATAAAAAATATTGTAGTAATCTATATGTCGATCATTTTATAAAGAAATTTGCTTAGTTATCGATAACAGAAAATTTTCTGAAAGAAATTATTAGTTATCGATATATAGATAACAGAAAAAATTTCTAAAGAAAATTCTATAGTTTCAGCGATATCGATAACAGAAATTTTTGTATAGAAAATTATCGATAAATCAAAAAAAAAATTCTATAAAAAATTATATAATTATCGATATTTCGATAACAGAAAATTTATTATCGAAAATTGTGTTGTTATCGATATATCGATATCAGACAATTTTCTAAAGAAAGTAAATCGAAAAAAAAAAATTCTATAAAAAATTGTATAACTATCGATATTTCGATAACAGAAAATTTACTATCGAAACAATTTTCAATAGTTATCGACATATCGAGGACTGAAAATTTTCTAAAGAAATTCTATAGTTATCGATAACAAAATATTTTCTAATAAATATTCATTAGGTATAGACAATAGAAAATTTTGTTAGGAAAATTTATTAGTCTCAATATATCGATAACAGAACATTTCTAAAGAAAATTCTATATTTATAGATAAAGAGATATCTGTAAATTTTCTAAAGAAAATTTTATAGTTATCAATACATCAGTATATGTAAATTTTCTACAGAAAACTAAATATTTATCGACGTATCGATATCAGTAAATTTTCTATAGAAACTGTCATATCGATAAATGAAAAATTTTCTATATGTTCTTAACTAATTTTCTATAAAACATTTTATGGTTATCGATTTATCAAAAACAAAATTTGATAGATTAACAGAAATTTACCGATAACAGAAAATGTTCTATAGAAAATTGTATAATTATTATTGTATCGATAACAGAAATTGTCTATAGAAAATGGTATAGTTATCTATAGAAAACTGTAAAGTTATCATTATATAGATATATAAGAAAATGTTATATAGAAAATTGTACAGTTATCGATACATCGATAACAGAACATTTTCCATAGAAAATCGCTTAGTTATCGATATATCGATAACAAAAAATTTTACAATTACTTTTACATGGATAACAGAAAGTGTTCTATAGAAAATTGTATAATTATTAATGTATCGATAACAGAAAATTGTCTATAGGAAATTGTATAGTTATCTTTAGAAAATTGTAAAGTTATCATTATATCGATGAAAGAAAATGTTCTTTAGAAAATTGTACATTTATCGATACATCGATACATCGATATATCGATAATATAAAATGTTCTATAGAAAATTATATAGTTATCGATATAAATTTTGTCTTGAAAATTATAAAGTTATCAATAACAAAAAATGTTCTAAAGAACACTGTAACGTTATCGATATATTGATAACAAAAAGTTTCTACAAAAAAATGGTATATGGATTGTATAGTTATCGATAAATCGATAACAAAAAAATTTCTATAGAAAATTGTATTGTTATCGATATTTCGATAACAGAAACTTTTTTCTAAAAAATTCTAGGGTTGTCGATATATCAATAACGGAAAATTTTTTATGGAAAATTGTAGAGTTATCGATATATCGATAACAGAAAATTTTCTATAGAAAATTGCATAGTTATCGATATATCGGTAATAGAAAATTTTCAATAGAAAATTGTATAGCGATAACTGAAAACTTTATATGGAATTTTCAATAGAAAATTGTATGGCTATCGATAACAAAAAAATTCGATGGAAAATTGTAAAGTTTTGTTGGGGGCCCAACAACAACAACAATTTTTTTTTTATATGTATTGGAAAACACAAACCTCACGAAAAGAACAACAAATTTTTTTGTTGTTGTTATTGGGCCCTGAAAAAGCAATCCTACATACGCCTATGGTTACCGATATATACCGATAGCAAAAAAATTTCTAAAGAAGATTGTATAGTTATCGATACATCGCTTACAAAAAATTTTTTATAGAGTTATCGATACATCGATTACAAAAATTTTTCTACAGATAACTTTTGAGTTATCGATAACAGAAAATTTTCTATAGAAAATTCTTGAGTTATCGATATATCAATAACAGAAAATTTTCTATAGAAAATTTTAGAGTTATCGATATATCGATAACCGAAAATTTACTATAGAAAATTCTAGAGTTATCGATGTATCGATAACAGAAAATGGTCTATAGAAAATTGTAGAGTTATCGATATAACGAAAATTGAAGAGTTATCAATAATTCGATAACAGAAAATTATTATTGAAAACTGTACAGTTATCGATAGGTCGATAACAAAAAATTTTCCATAGAAAATTTTATAATGATAACAGAACATTTTTCTATATTTTTTTTTCTGTTAGAAAAAAAGCAACAGCAACAACCACACTCGAATTGAAAAAATCAGATTTAGTTGATACTTGCTTAACAGCCTTCTTGGCGTATCGGTCTAGAGTGATTGTACGTTACACGCAGTTAATAGCAAAGTATTACAGATGATGGGTTCAATTCTTGTTGGCTGCGATCTGTAAATAATTTTCACATATAGAGTTCTATTGACTATTAACTGAATAAATTTGACATTAAAAGTTTTTCTGAAGATAATTATAACTGGATAATGTGAAACTAGTAAGAATCAAACCAGGATGTCTTAAAATTTTTAGAAAAATTAAAATTTTTAGAAAAATTAAAATTTTTCTTTCACACTTTTCTCAATTCAAAACCATATATAACAAATCAAAAAATTATAATACATAATTATAATTAGAGCCTGAGCTCGACTATCTTTACAGAAACAATAATTTAGAAAATTGTTTAGTTATCGAAAAACCGATAACAGAAACTTTTCTATATAAACTTGTATAGTTATCGATTTACCGATAACAGAAAATTTTCTATAGATATAATGATGACAGAAAATTTTCTCTAGAAAATTGTAGAGTTATAGAATATATGGATAACAAAAAATTTTCCATAGAAAATTGTAAAGTTATCGACATATTGATAACAGAAAATTAAAGAGTTATCGAAATACCTGTCGAAAATTTTAGCTATTCAATTCAATATATCAATAACAGAAAATTCTATAAAAAATTGTATAGTTATTGATATTTCGATAACAGATAACTTCTGTAGAAAATTGTTTAAAAAAATTGTATGAATAACGTTACATCGAAAACCGAAAATTTTCTGAGGAAAATTTTTTAGTTATCGATGTAGCGATAAAAGAACATTTTGAAAAAAAAATTCTATACCTTTCGATACATCGATAAATAAAAATTTTCTTTAGATAATTGTTTTGCTATCGATGTATCGATAACATACAATTTTCAGTAAAAATTGAATAGTTATCGATGTCTTGACAACAGAGAGTTTTTGGTCGGAATTGCCTTTAAAAGTTTATCAATCTGGCCACTTATGGTACATAGTCTCTCCAATTATACCAGTTTTTTTTTTTTTTAATTTTTCGTTGTTTTATATTTTGACTCTTTTTGCATATTTCAACACCCTCTTGTAGTTAGTCATGCATGTGCTAGTTGTATAATATATTGCTTGTTTATAATACCTACTTCAAAACTTAGCTTGTTTTTATGTAGATGTACGTTGAGTATGTATTTGGATTCATATTACATTATAAATGTTGTCACATGAGCCAGCTAGCAAAAAAAAAAATAACGTATAAAATTTTAAATAATATTACACTGAAAACCCTTTTATGTTTTTAGCAATGTGATTTGTGAGGGTGCCAGTCAATGGGGGCAGGCAGCAATGATGAAAATTAAGTCACGTTTACTAATTATCGCAATATTGCAATTTGATATGTGCATATTAATTATAAGATTTTCGTTATGTTTTTTGAATATATAAAACGAAAAATGGAATTTTTAATCTAGATTAATTTTTTAAGTTATTTGAAATATTTAATGAATAGAATACTGAAAAGACATAAATGATTATAATTAAAAGGTAAAGGAATCCCTAAAAGTAGGCAATAATTATAAATGAACATTAAATCCTTAGAGTATGATAAGATTTTTGAATTTAATTCATTTTAGTTAGAGATAAACTAACAGATTATATACAAATTCCTTAAAGTATACTCAAAAAAAGTTGCTTAAAAAGCCCTGAAAAATATGCAATGATTTTAAGTAATGACTTTTGTTTTTTTTTTTTACATTTGCAACTGTCCTAGCTTTAATTGTGTGTTATTTTCAATGAAAAATGGTGGGCATTTTGTTAAGAGATCCAACTTACAAATTTTGCAGAAATTTTTATAAATATCCTGCAATAAAAAGAAGAAAAAAAAAATGGTGACATATAAAGGCGTTACTTACTTTCTTCGCCAGGTCTTTTTGAAAATTACTTTACTAAATTAAACAGAACCCTCAAAGTATTCTCTTAACAATTTTTATAAGAAAACCGTTAAAAATATGCAATGCATTTTAGTATATTACTTTTAATTCTTTAAAAAGAATTTAAAAATATATAATGATTTTTAGTAAATTACTTTTGATTTTTGTATTATTTGCAAATCTCTAAGCTTTAGCTATGAATTATTTTAATTAAAAAATTTTGGAATTTTTTTTAAGTAATTTGACTTACACTTTTTGGAAATTATACAAATCCCTTAAAGTATTCTCTTAACAATTTACATAAGAAAAACCTTAAATTGTGCAATGGTTTTTAGTAAATTACTTTTAATTCTTAAAAAGCCCGTAAAATATGCAATAATTTTTTGTAAATTACTTTTGATTTTTATAATAGTTGCAAATCTCTATGCTTAAGTTATGAATTATTTTAGTTAAAAAATGTTGGGCATTTTTTTAAGTAATTTGACTTACACATTTTGTAGAAATTTTACAGAATACCTTGCAATTGTCAAAATGTTAACAAAAAATCCCGGAATATAATGTTGAAATATAGTCCGTTACTATCTTTCTTTGCCTAGTCTTTCAAAATTACTTTACAAAATTATACCAATCCCTTAAAGTATTCTCTAAACAATGAGAAAACCCTTAAAAATATGCAATGATTTTTAGTAAATTACTTTTATTTCTTACAAAAATTTGCAATTCTCAAAGCTTTACATTTGTATTTTTTTAATTAAAAAAAAGGGTTAAAAATTTCAAAGAAACTTCAAGTTTTACAACATAATTAAAATACAAACCATGCAATTTTAATCAATATTTCCACTTCAAGGAGCACAATACAAAAAAACAAAAAAAGAATTGCAAGAAAAAGTGCGTCATATTGCACATTGGTTTTAATAATAAAACGCATTAGTCAACCCTTCTATGGTTTATAAAATATATACAAAAGTACTTTTTCTAATTTTTTTATTAAAATATGATGCATTTTTTAATAAAAACAGTGACATATTTAAAAAATGGATGAAAGAGGTATTGATGAAATCAATTTTTTTATTGCTGTCATCAATTTTTATGACAGATTTATTGATATTCATTATTCGTTTCTTCAATATGATGAAAAATTTCATTAAAATTGAAGAAATATGATGACGCACATCATCAACTCATCAAAATGTCTTTAATATGTCTTTTAAAGTGTTTTTTTTTAATTTAAAATAATTTAAAAATAATTAAAACAGTTAAATTAAAAAATAAATTAAAAATAAAAAAACTGCTGCCCTGGCTGGTACTTGAACCCACGGTCCCCCAGTTGTAGTGTTTATTATTAAAAAAATTTAAAAAAATAAAAAAAAAAATAAAAAAAAAATAAATTAAAAATAAAAAAAAATGTAGTAAATTAAAAATAAATAAAATTGCTTCCCTGGCTGGTACTTGAACCCACGGCCCCCAGTTGTAGAGTTTATTATCGGCGTCTTAGAAAAATATCGCCATATTTATTAGACAAATGTTTGCTAATGTGTTTTTGTAAAGACTCAAAAATGTAAGTTATACAAAATCCTTCGCTGTCTCTCTTGCAGATATTGGCAGATCGTAACGACATAAACTCTGAATAATATAGCACACAATAAACAAAATGGATTTTTATTAAAATTATTTGTTGATATGCTTTAGATAAGTGGCCAGAGGCTAAGACTAACAAACTGGAGGTCCGGTGTTCAAACCTTGATGGGGGAAAAGATAAAAATGTGTAAATTTTTAATACTAGAAAATATCAAGCAAATTGTAAGTAAACAAGTGAGAGTGTTACATTTGGCTGTGCCGAATCTGTTATACCCTCCAAAATGTAAAAAAAAAATCAGTGGCGTCTTTTTTTTTTGGGGGGGGGGGTTGGTGGAAGACGTTAGGGGGCACCTTCCCCTTGCGATTTTGAACTTCTTCTGAGATAAGAAAGTTGCATTTTCTTAGCAAGAGTACAAAAAACCCTGCAAAAAATGCGGTATATCTTTGGTTGGTTTAGTTCCCCAAGGGGAACTTTTTTCCCCTTGGTCCGATTTTGCCTATTTCCGAACTTAACCTGCCTAGGAATATAAGACATATTCGTGCAAAACTTCGGAAGTCTAGCAATTTTATTTTGGACTGTATCTTGTCCTCTACAGACGGACAGACAGACGGACATCGCTAGAATGTCTTAGAATCGATAACTGATCAATAAATTATATACTTTATGGGGTCCTAGACCGATATTTCGATGCGTTACACACGGAATGACAAAGTGAGTATACCCCCATATTGTGGTTGGAGGGTATAAAAAATGTCTGCGAATTTTGTACTCTTGCCCAAAACATTACTTGTACTTGCCAAAGAAAAGTTTTTTTTAGAAAAAATAATGTTATATTACTTTGCTATTCCATGCAAAACGAATTGAAATATCAGTCGAGGACTTCATTAAAAAACCAAATGAGCTGTACATTTCGTAAGTGAGTGCAAAAATAAGTGTAAAATAGTGTTTTTACATTTTGGAGAGTATAAAAGATTCGGCACCAAAGAATATAACACTCTCACTTGTTTTATGTACATTTGATAAACAAATGGAAAATTTGTATGCGAAAAGCTTAGACTCGGTGAAAAAGTAGTTTTGGTAAAAAAAATTATTTTTTTTCGCGAAAAACAAAATTATGTTAAAAAAAAATTTAACGAACCCAAAATTTTTGGAGAAAAAAAATTTTGATGAAAAAAAGTTTTTGATGGTTTTTTTGATGAAAAGAAAAATTTTTTGATGTAAAAAATATGAAAAAAAAATTTTTGGTGAGACAAAAATTGATGCTAAAAAATTTGATAAAAAAAATTTATGAAAAAAAATATGATAAAAAAAAAATTATGAAAAAAAAATTTGATAAAAAAAAATTGATGAAAAAAAAAATAATGAAAAAAAAAATAATGAAAAAAAAAAATAGATGAAAAAAAAAATTTGATGAAGAAACAAAAAAAAAAAATATGAAAAAAAAAATTTTTGATGAAAAAAAAATTTAGCTGAAAAAAAAAAATTTGATAAAAAAAAATTGATGAAAAATTGATGATGGAAAAAATTGAGTGGAAAAAGAATTTGATGAAAAAAAAAAAATTTTTTTTGTTGAAAAATAATTATGTTACTTTTTATTCACCAGCTGGTGAAAAACGGTTTTATTCACCACGAGGTGAATTATTATCCAAGTTACAAACCCAAGTTATTAAAATTTTTGGTTTTAAGAAAATGAAAATAGTAAACTGAGGTGGCGTCCTGCAACTTTTTTAAAATTAGACACCAGCCTAAAAACATTATCATGTTAAAAAATAAATAAAAATTAATAAAATAAAAATTAAAATTAAATAATTTTTTCCCATATTTTTTAAATAAAATTTTTGTGTTGTTGATGACACTGCTTCATCATTTTGATGACAAAATTGATGTGATATTTCATCATAAGTTGAGTTAAGGGTGGGTCGTACAAGCCTAAAATAAGAAAATTTTTAGGCAAGTCCAGGGCGCTGAGTTAATTGATATTTCATCATACTAATAATGTAAGGTTTCATAAATATGAAAAAGCTTTTTCTTTGAGTGTTGGTGTATGTCCTCCAAAATAGTTAAGGTGACTAGTGAAACCGAGATTTCCTTTACATTTAGCTTTTACTGATTCTTAGTAAATTTTTGTTTTCCACTTGTCTGTTATGTGTTTGTATACAATACTTGACAATATGTGACATGTGTCGCATGAAATATAAATTACAAAAAAATACTAAAAATAACAAGTGTATTTTATGAACATTCGTGCGTATTTTTGTGATATATTACGAGATTTCTACTTTCTTTTTTTTTCATTTTGCACTTTACGCATTAAAAGCACAATTCCCCAATTTCAGTTTTATGGCCTACACAAACATGCAATGCTTAATAAAAATTGCATTTATTAAGGGTATTCCCGCAAAAGTTTTTAAACAGATAAAAAGCTTTTTTGAAATAAAAATTTTTCAGCTTACTGTGTTTTTTAACAGGCGCTGAGACAGGTCTTGAGTTTTGAGGGTTATTTATTTATAATTTTAATATAATTATAATTTATATATGTATAATTTTATTTACAGGATAACTCAGTGATAACTTTCGGAAAAAAGCCGATATTTTAAGACAAAAGCTTTGAGAACAAAACATTAAAAATTATGGTCTAACAAGAGATTGCAAAAGATTTTTGGTTTTAAATTCCAAATTTTAAATAAAATTAAGAAAGCTTCTAAAAGCTTTTAACCTATTATTTGCTAATTTAAATTTTGATGAGTCCGATTTTTCTTTCATATTTTGAATAAAGTTTCAATTTTTCATCTATATTTGAAGAAAATCTTAAGAGCTTTAAAAATGGTACAAAACATTAAAAAATTACAGTCTAACAGAAACTTTATGGAAAAAGCCAGTATTTTAAGCCAAAAGCTTTTAGTTTTTGATTCCAAATTTTAAAGAAAATTTGGAAAACTTCAAAATCTTTCAACCGCTTATTTGCTACTCAAAGTTTGGAAGAATACGATTTTTCATTCATATTTTGAATAAAGTTTAGAAAACTTTCAAAATGGTACCAAACATTAAATATTATAGTCTTACAAAAGCTTGCGTTTGTTTGAGCTTTTTGTTAGCTTCAATATTTAATGTAAGTTAATATTCGGATATAACTGAGCGTTGTTATGAATTTTTTAATGTTTGATTAAGTACTTCAGTCATGTTTTGAAAACTTCATAATATAACCATGAACACCCTTAATTTAATGTTAACATTTGTTTAATTATTTTTTTTGTTTTGTGTCGAGATTGTCCCCAATTGTATGCAATGCATTCAACGTCGTCATCATCGTCGTCATCATCACCACCATCATCGTCGTCCTCATCAACACCACCATTGTTTCTCATTTCAAAAAAATGCAAACCTGAAAAGTAGAGCAGAGTATGAAGTTTGTGTTTGCATTTTTTGAAGTGCAGTAAAAATGCATAATTCATATAACTTTTGTTTTCTTTTCCATATACATACATATATTTTCATATACATTCATACCTCCGTAAAATGTAAGTATTTGTTTGAACTTCTACTTATACATACATATAATTTTTTTTAAAAAAGCATGATTGTTTGAATTTCATCTACTTTATTTTTATATTCTCTACGAAAGTATTTACTTTTATTTTAATGCAAAAAAACAATGACACACAAAGAATGAGAGTTTAATATTTAAAATGAATTTTTGTGTGCATATATTTATAAAAAAGCTTTATAAATATTAAAAAAAAAATTTATGGTGGCATACTTTTTGGCAGGGGATGCTTAGGTAAAATTTAAAAATTATAACATACTTAAAGGTAAAAATACAAGGAACTTATCGGATAAATAAACAATTTAAGAAAGAAATATTTTCCGTTTTAAGTAGCTAAGCCTTTCTTTAATATTGGTATGTAGAGCTTAAAATCCCTATAAGTATGCTTTACTTTTAAAACAATTGGAAACAAGCTTATTTCCACAGATTTAATTTAAATTAAATAAAAATCAAGTTGGATGAAAATGGAGATTATCTTTATTCTCAGAAAATTTTCAGAATTATTAAATTAAAATTAGATCCTAACGTTATGCTACAAAAACTACAAGTAACTATCAACAGTTTAAAATGAATTATCTTAAAATAAGTTCGGGACAATGAATATTTTTTGGAAAATTTGTAAATTTAATGCCTTTCATTGTGCACACTATTTTTAAAGCATTAAGGTACTGATAACTTTTTTGAAGCATACCTAAAAGGCGTATTTTCAAAAATAAATTGTAGCAAACTTGCCTTTAAAACAACTTTCTAATTTAAATAAATATTTTAACTTTTAAAGGTAAACAATCTACTTTCCCTTTTGTCTTCAAACATGTACTCAACATTGACCTGATAAATTGGTCCTTTTGTTATAATAAAAAAACTCCTATAAAATATTGGAATTGCCAATATTACCCCCATAATAATTTATGACACTCATTAATATGTCTCGCACCGTATTTCTTTTATAACCCCATAGATTTTTTTTATTTATACAGATCAATAACATATATTTTTTATAACTTTAATAAAAATAAAATATAAAAAAGCTAAGCAAAACAAATCTTTAACAAAAAAATAAATAAAAGGAAAAACAATAAAAAATTGTATAGTTATTTAAAGGAAAAACAAAAAAACTACCCCACAAAAGTTACCACACCAGTGACCAATAAGTGTCAGTATTATCATTCCATTTTTTTTTTTGGAAACATAATATATTATTTTGAATTCTCCTCACATTTCCTAATATGTCAGAACAATCTGGTATTGTTTTTTGGATTTTTTTTTATGAAAAAAAAATACATAACATATTTTAGAGATAATATGGAAAAACAAAATGTTTTGTTTTACTAAACAAAACTGCAACATGATGCTATTTTTTTTTGAGTTTTTTAGGTGGTAACATACTTTTTAAAAATTATAAACATATGTGGTCCAGTTTATAATAAAATGCAATTACCCGAGTAAAAATTTTTGTATGGAGCAATATATGTTCTTATATTATTCCAGATCTGTTGATAGATCTGAGATTTGAAAGATCAGCACTGATCCGAAAAATGGATCGCTAAGATTAGATCAGTTTTAACCGGACGGATACAATTTGATCCGAAAAGTGGGTTTATCTAATTAGATCAGTTTTAATCGGTGGGATACAATTTCATCCGAAAAATGGTTGGATCTTATTGGACCAAGACAAAAAAAAAAAAAAGATTTTTTTAGCTGGATAAAAAAAGATAAAATTTCATACGAAAGAAAAAAAAAATATTACAAAAAACTTTAGATAAAATTTTATCCGAAAAAAAAAATCTATTTTTAGAACTATATATAATTTAATCCGAACAATAAAATCTATTTTTAGAACTGATAAAGTTTTATCCAAACAATTTTTTTCAATATTAAGATATAAATATATATAATTAAAATTTATTTAAAAAAAAAAAAAAAACTTCGAGCGGCGGGGGAATCGAACAGCTACCAACTGTTTTGTAATCGCAATCTCTACCCTCTGACCCAGCGGACGTTGTTAATAAATGACAACTTTAAAAGACTATGTTTTAAAAAAACTTAGAAAATTTTTGAAAATAGTTTATCATATATAATTATATCAAGTTTAACTTATATATAATTAAATCCAGTTTATCTTATTGTGTATATGATTGCATCAAATTATATTCGATTTGAATTTGAACAAAATTTTAAAAAAGACTTAGAAAATTTTTGCTAAGATTTGTGATTTTTTTTTTTTTTTAGTTTATTTGCTGAGCTAATAGGGGGTTTAATACTGAGTTCAACAACATGATTTTCATCTTCCAATGCTCTTAACTTTCCAAGTTATAAAGCTTTAAAGAAAAACGGTTTTTGGCTTATGAGCTTCACATTTTTCATCGGATCCAAATTTTCTTTCTGCCGTTGTATATTTAATAAAAACACCTTTAAAATGGTATAAAACATGTATAAACTTTTTTACTCACAAACGGCTAAATAATGAGTTTTAAGTTTTTTTCGGAAGTTTTTTCAGACAAAAATAATTTTATCTGAAAATATTGCTAACATAAGTTCGAACCAAATACACTTTTAATTACACTGTGCTACACCAAAAATTTACAGGGGTTCTCATATAAAAATTCGGGTTGGTTGGAGTCCATAGAGTACTGATATACTCATAGTTTTTCTGGATCACTTCGTTAAGTACGTTTTTTATTGGCAAATGTGTTGGAAAACGGAAATTCTTAAATTACAATTTTAAAAAATTATTACTTTGTTAGTTTGCAACCGATTTTCGATTTTATGGATTTGTTTTAAAGGTATAGGTCTTACCTTTCAAACAAAACAAAAATATTAAAAATCGATCAAGAATTGGCTGAGCTACGATTGCTTAAGTAAAAGAAAACCGAATTTTTTGAAAAATTTGTCATATTCTTTACACTCTAAGTTGAAAGTGAATCATTAAACAACTTTTTTGAATTTTTTGTAAAAAAGAATAGTAAAGTGGCTTTCCAAAACACCAAAAAACATAACAATCGGTTAAAAAATGAATGAGTTATGCTAAGTTTTGTGATAGGACATTTTTAATTTTTTTCAGAAACGCTTGTAATTCAAGCATTATTCATAAATCTTGTTAATAGTAGTAATTTTATGCTCATATGCATATAAACTAGAGATGGGAACGTAGTTAGATTTGTGCGTGATGCACACATGATCAGAAGTGAGCGTGATTGAAAATTAATTTTACTCATGTGGTTGTTAGTGAGTGTCAGTGTGAGTGGAATAAAAAAATGGGCGTGTCAGTTACTTCCAAATCCTATTTATAATTTTTTGGGTTTGTTTAAAAAATATCAGTGTTACTTCTTAAACAAAAAAACATTGAGAATAGGTTAAAAACAGGCTAAGGTGCGCTTGTTTAAGTAAAAAACCTTTTTTGAAGAGTTATACCTGCAACATTTTTATGACAGAAAAAGCTGTGCGCTTGCAAACATGTTTTTTTAAAACGAAATTGCTAAAATTGTGGGATCATTTGATGGAAATTTTACCTGTTTATAAATATACATGTGAGGCATTCCACACCAAATTTTCAGTGAGAATAAAATTGTGTACCAAAATTTTTCAATGGGTCCCGGGTAAAAAAGTTTTTTATATAACTAGGGTGAGATTTTTATGCAAATGCATGTTTTTTGTCGAAAGCCTTAAAACGATATCGACCAATTATCTTTCCGAATCAAGAGATTTGCATTAAATGGCATCGATTTGTTTTCGCATATTTTGCATATTTTGGTGAAAATACATATTTTTGCATATTTTGATTTTAAATGCATATATTGTGCATATTTCGAACTTTTACACTGAAAAAAATAACTATACTGAAATTAAATAAACACTGTTATTAATTTAAGTAAACAAATTTTTTTGAATTTAATTCAACTTATCTTAATATAAGGTGGTTTTACTTAAAACAAAGAAAATTAACTTGAAGATAGTAAATGCAAATACTTAAAAAAGCACAAGAGTTTTCCTTAATTTGTTTTTTTAAATTAAGTTAAATATTCTTTACATTTATGGCGAATTGATTGCATTTAAGAAAAAAAGGGTTTATTAAAAAATTTTGTTTTACTTAAAAGAAAAAAAATTAAATAGTGTGGAAAAAAAATAAATAAGTACGTAGCTTACTTAAAAATAGTATAGACATTTTCAAGACCTTGTATCAAATAAGTACAAATCTTTAATTGCAAATCGCATTTTCTTAAATTTAATAAATTTTTGTTTTAATTTAAGACAAAGGTAATCTTTATTTTATTGATTTCATTGACTTTATTAAAATCCATATCTTCATCAGTTTAAGAAAGAATTTACTTAACTTAAGGAAAAAATACTTTAGGTATTTTGGGGACCCCATCTGGGGCCCCATGTGGAGACCCCATGAGACCCTAACTTTAAATCCAAATTTAGATTTTCGCGGAATTTTCAAATGCCTATAACTCTGCAAATACTACAGATACGAAAAAAATTCTAAAGGCATTTTTGTAGTCCTTAACTTGTAGAATATGACCGCCGAAGACCCGAAAGCTCTCCGAGTTATAGTTTTCGAGTTATTTCATGATCAAATTTCTCAAGACCCCATTCCCATATCTCGAAAACTATGCAAGATGGAGCGATTCTGACCAACATTTTGCATCAAAATCAATAGTGACCCTATAATAGTGTACGCATATACTCATGGGCGGACCCCATATATTGGGGGCCCGTAGGGTCCTCACATTGGGACTCCATAGGGTCCACAGAATCCGTAAGTTTAAGGAAATTTTTACTTATTTTAAAAAAATATTTTTCCTCTTGATAAAAACAATTAAACTTATATTAAGTACAATTTTACTTACTTTTAAGATATATTTAAGTAAATGCATTACTATGTTTTAGGAAAAAATATACTTGGAAGAAGAATTAATATCTTTGGAGCCCTCGCATACCCTCCTTTTTTTAAATTAAGTGCAACATGCTTTAAAAATGGTAAATTTTTTTTTCAGTGTAAGTGCATATTATTGCATATTTTGGCATAAATTAGCAAAAACACAAATTGAAATTATTTTTTTTCAAAAACTATTTTAAATTTTTAAAATTTATTTTGAAAATCAGAAAAATTACTTTTTTTTCTTCTTAATTTTTTTTTATAGATTTTCTTAATTTTTAAAAAAATCTTGCTAGACAAACATCTAATCTTTAAAAAAAAAATTACAAAAAAAAAAACAAAAGTGGCCGGATTATTTATAAATTGACTTTTTTAAAAAATTGAAAATTTCAGAACGGGTTCTGAAAATTTTCCAAAAAAATTTTAATCGATAGCCGATACAAAACTATACAAGAATGTAAATTTTTGAGATTTTGGTGCATTTCGTTTTTATTTGATATATATTTAAACAAGGCAACTTGACACAAACTTGACCATTTTTCCAATATTTGACCACGCCTCCTAAGCCCAGTTTTTGAAAAATTCAACAACCAAAAACGTAATTTTCTTAGCTCCATATATGAGGCATTCCACACCAAATGTTCAGCAAAAAAAAAAGTTGTGTCGTGTCAATATGAAATCATTTTCAAAGTATTCGCTCTTAGGGTACTATTAAATAACAAAAATAAAATTTAAGTTTTTTCAAAAAGTGGGCCTTGTAGGCGTGGTCAAAAATTAAAAATATCTAACTTTTTTGACTGAGCATCTTTACTTCAATATTTATGCAAATTAAATGAAACACAGTAAAGTCTTAAAGACAAAAGCTGTTTATAGATTTTTGAATGGGCTATCAATTAAATGGGCTATCAATAAAAGCTGAATGGGCTATCAATATAAGCTAAGAAAATGAAAATTGGAATATTTTCAGAAGAAGTTCTGAATTTTTTAAATTTAAACTTAAACTTTATTTATCAAAAAACATGCCGCAATTTTATTTGTTTTTTATTTTTTTTTTTTTTAAAGTTAAAGGAATTTTCTATCTGATCTGAAATTTTTAGAGATGTGTTTTGCCTTGTTTTCGAAAAATCAAAATTCAAAAATTGCAACACGCTTATTTTATACAATAATGGTATTTAAAACGTGTGCGTATGAGTAATATCAATACTTAAAAAATATTTTAAGAGGCGATGGTAGCGTGAGTGAGTTTTTAATAACGTTTACGCACGCTTATGGAAGAAACAATTTAGCCACGCACGATATTTTATTTTGCTCACGCTCATTCACGCACACGTGAGTAGAAAAAAATAAGTTACGGTCACGATGTTCACGTGAGCGTGAGTAAAATAAAATATCGTGCTTGAATATTTTTTTTCTTTCATTAGCGTGCGTGATCGTGAATAAATACTCAGGCAAAAAAGTTTGATATTTTTAATATTTGACCACGCCTACAAGGCCCACTTTTTGAAAAAAACTTAAATTTTATTTTAGTTATTTATTAGTACCCTAAGAGCGAATACTTTGCAAATGATATCCCATTGAAACCACTATGGTTTTTCTGTAGTGGAACAGTTGGTGTGGAATTCCTCACATGGCTATCCATGCAACCCATTTAAAAATTTACGGTTCACATGTTTTTTTTTCGCTGAACATTTGGTGTGGAATGCCTCATACGTATATTTATAAACAGGTAAAATTTCCATCAAATGATCCCACAATTTTACCAATTTCGTTTCAAAAATGTCAAATGTTTTTTGTCATAAAAATGTTGCAGGTATAACTCTTCAAAAAAGGTTTTTTACTTAAACAAGCGCACCTTAGCTAGTTTTCAACCGATTCACAATATTTTTTTGTTTAAGAAGTAACACTGATATTTTTTAAACAAACCCAAAAAATTATAAATAGGATTTGGAAGTAACTGACACGCCCATTTTTTTATTCCACTCACACTGACACTCACTAACAACCACGTGAGTAAAATTAATTTTCAATCACGCTCACTTCTGATCATGTGTCAATCACGCACAAATCTAATTACGTTCCCATCTATAGTTTATATGCATATGCGCATAAAATTACTACTAGTAACAAGATTTATGAATTATGCTTGAATTACAAGCGTTTCTGAAAAAATTTAAAAATGCCCGATCACAAAACTTAGCATAACTCATTCATTTTTAAACCGATTGTTATGTTTTTTGGTGTTTTGGAAAGCTATTTTACTATACTTTTTTACAAAAAATTCAAAAAAATTGTTTAATGATGCACTTTCAACTTAGAGTGTAAAGAATATGACAAATTTTTCAAAAAATACGTTTTTTTTTTACTTAAGCGATCGTAGCTCAGCCAATTCTTGATCGATTTTTAATATTTTTGTTTTGTTTGAAAGGTAAGACCTATACCTTTAAAACAAATCCATAAAATCGAAAATCGGTTGCAAACTAACAAAGTAATAATTTTTTAAAATTGTAATTTAAGAATTTCCGTTTTTCAACACATTTGCCAATAAAAAACGTACTTAACGAAGTGATCCAGAAAAACTATGAGTATATCAGTACTCTATGGGGTCCAACCAACCCGAATTATCATATGAGAACCCCTGCATAAATTATTTTTGGTCTTTTGTAGCACAGTGTTATTGGCAACAAATAAAGCTTTGATTTGAGCTTGATCTGAGGACTTTAGCTCTCTTAAAACCAGAGATATTGATGGTTAAACATTTAAGTTTTAAAATATTTTTTTCTTCGGATTAAATAATAATTAATTATATCAAAATATAATTATTTTTGAAATATTTTTGTTAAAATTCAGGGATTTTACTTTTTTTTAAATTTGAAAAACGAAAACGCATTAAAAAATCATTTAGATTAAAAAAAATTTAAAAAAAAAATAATTTTTTTCTTGACTTAGTCGGGAATCGAACTCAGGGTCCTCAA
Source organism: Pegoplata infirma (assembly GCA_963921195.1). NCBI lineage: Eukaryota > Metazoa > Arthropoda > Insecta > Diptera > Anthomyiidae > Pegoplata > Pegoplata infirma. Next base: position 225,037,537 of record OY992538.1, read on the forward strand.
GAATTATATATTATCATATATGATGCAATATAGAAAGTTATATTACTATATATAAATAATATTTATTTCTAAATATTATCATAAAAAATAAATTAATCAATATTTTTAAGTTTAGTAAAAAATTAAAGCTTCTAAAACATATTTTCTTTAAAAAAAAAATAAAAAAAACAACTTTTTTTCTTAGCTCAGCCGGGGATCGAACCCAGGGTCCCTAGGAACCATATATTAACTTATATGATGTAATATATAAAATTATATAATTATAAATAAATAATATTTATTTTTAGATTTTACCATAAAAATTTAATTATTCAATATTTTTAAGTTTAGAAAAAACAAGAAGCTTTAAAAACATATTTTCTTTTTTAAAAAATTAAAAAAAAATAGTTTTTTTCTGGGTTGAGCCGGGAATCGAACTCGGGGTCCCCAAGCATCATTTATTATCTTATATGATCTTATATAAAGTTACACACAACTATTTAAGTTATATGCATTTTTTAAACATTTAACTTTTAAAATCCAATATGCATTTTTTTAAGTTTTAAAATACAATGGATTAAACAGATTTTTTTTCTATTTAAAAATTTATAGAATTTATATATATTTTTTTTGACTGATTTTAGGTGCTTTGAGAATCATATATAATTATACAAGCTCTCTTGTATACTTAAATAAAAATATATATGATGCAACATTAAAAAAAAATATTGAAATACTGTCATATAAAAGTATGCATAATTATATATAAAATATTGTGAAAGAAAAAAATATTTTTTACCTTATACAATTGTATAACATTTTATATGGCGTTACATGTGCCACCACTTAAAATTATATACAGAGTTTAAAAAAAAATTGTATTTATATGGTACCTTACAAAACTATATACGGTATCTCATAAGCCATTTATAATTATATCTTTGATAATATTAAAAAAATAAATGTTTGATGCCATGTATAGTTTTATATAACTGTATATAGAGTTATATGTGCGACCATATATAATTATATTTGAAAAAAATATTTTTCGTTTTTTAAGATGGAACCATATATAGTTTTAAATGGTTTTTTGTAAGTCATATATAATTTTAAATGGTTTCTTGTAAGTCATATATAATTATATATATATTGATATTGGATTTTTTTTAAATATGCTCGAATACGTTATTTGATATTAAGTCACATATAAATATGTATGCAATCAGATTAACTTATATGTGTCACACATGATTATGTCTCCCACATGTATTTGTATATTAATATGGCTATCATTAGATGTAATTTTATATAACTCCATTTAAAAAATTTGGAAAAACTCAATGCGAGATATAATTATATACTTTGTTTGATATGAAAACATATTATTTCATATGGCTATATATACATACATCAAATAATGTAAAATTATATGTATTCATTTTTACTCGGGTAGTTCGACTTTGATTTAATGTATGGAGAAGTTTAATAAAAAATCATTGCATACTTTTGGGACTTAAAATACAGAAAATTTAAAGTAAACTTTTTGAGAGCCATTTATGTAAATCCTACTTTTAGAAATATTTTTGATAGCATATTTTTAGGATTTTTTGTTTTTATTTTAAGCCTATTTTCAATTTTTTTTGAATATTTGCAGCTTTTTTTTGTATTTAAAGTTTAAAAAAACTTAACAACCCATTAAAGTTCAAAAACTATTTTCTTTTTTGAGAAAAAAAAAGCCATTGCTATGATTTAAAACATCATAAAACAGTCCAATAAACCAATGCGCCGGTATAAGGGGGCAAGGGGGGAAATTTCCCCCAGACCAAATTTCAAACAGAAAAAACAAAAGAAGAAGAAAAATGCCTGCGAATTTTGTACTCTTGCCCAAAACATTAAATCATGATAATATTTGCAGGAAGATTTGGGTGTACTTGCCAAAGCAAAGTTTTTTTATAAAAAAATAATAATATAAAAACATAAGTGCAAAAAAGTGTTTTTACATTTTGGAGAGTATAAGAGATTCGGCACCAAAGAATATAACACTCTCACTTGTTTTATGTACATTTGATAAACAAATGGAAAATTTTTATGCGAAAAGCCTAGAGTTGGTAAAAAAGTAATTTTGGTAAAAAAAATGATTTTTTTCACGAAAAACTAAATTATGTTACAAAAAATTTAATAAACCCAAAATTTTTGGCGAAAAAAAAATTTTGATGAAAAAAAGTTTTTGATGAAAAGAAAAATTTTTTGATGTAAAAAAAATTGATGAAAAAACAAGTGAGAAAATTATAGTCGGTCAAGACCGACCATATAATTCCCTACACCAGAGTTTCCCGGGAAATGGGTCCCAAGTTGAAACATGGACTGATTAGATCTATATTTTGTCAAATTTTTAATAAGTGTAAAAAGCACTCACAAATCAAATTTGAGTGGAATAGGCTTCTTTTTGTTGACAATTACCGCTTCAACTGAATATCGGGCGAAATTTTCACATGGGACCTAAGTCCAAAAATGGTCCGATGATAATCAGATTTGATAAGGTTATTAAAGTACACGTTTAACATACACAAACAAAATTTTAATTAAATATTTTCTATTTTCATGAAATTTGAGAGATTTATGTGAAAATCGGGAAGGTGGTTTGTATGGAGCCTACAAGAAGAACTGGTCCGATTTCTTTAAAATTCGTAATGGTGATTTGTGTGGATGAAACATGATTACCTGCCAAATTTCGAAAGGATATCTATTAAAATGCAGCTATTAGAGTCATTTGAGCCAAAACTAAAGAGGACCTTTGTATGGGGGCTAAGTCTAAATATGGACCGATTTTTTTCAATTTCAGTAGGCTTTGTCCTTGGGTCAAAAGAGGCTTAAGTTTTAAATTTCAAGTGAATTGATTAAAAATTGCGACCTGTTTCGTGTTCAATAGGCTTCGTCCTTGGGTCAAAAGAGGCTTAAGTTTTAAATTTCAAGTGAATTGATTAAAAATTGCGACCTGTATCGTGTTTACACCGTTTACATGGACAGACGGACATCCCTAAATCGCCTCAAAACGTGATTCTAAGTCAATCGGTATACTTAAAAGTGGGTCTAGGACCAATATTTCGGGTAGTTACAAACATCAGCACAAACTCATTATACCCTGTACCACAGTGTGGCGTAGTATATAAAAATATAAAAAAAAAAAATTTTGGTGAGAAAAAACTTGATAATAAAAATTTGATAAAAAAAAATTGATGAAAAAAATATGATAAAAAAAATTATGAAAAAAAAAATTTTTGTTAAAAAAAAAACATTTGATGAAAAAAAAAAATTAATAAAAAAAAAATTGATGAAAAAAAATTTGATGAAAAAAAAATTTATGAAAAAAAAAAATTTGATGAAAAAAAACTGATGAAAAAAAATTTTATGAAAAAAAAATTTGACAAAAAAAAATTGATAAAAAAAAGATTGATAAAAAAAAAATTGATGAAAAAAAAGTTTGATGAAAAAAAAAAATTTATGGAAAAAAAAAATTGATGGAAAAAAAAAATTGATGAAAAAAAAAATTGGTGAAAACAAAAAATTTGATGAAAAATTTTTTTTTGTTGATAAATAATTATGTTACCTTTTATTCACCAGCTGATGAAAAACGGGTTTATTCACCACGAGGTGAATTATTATCCAAGTTACAAACCCAAGTTATTAAAATTTTTGGTTTTAAAAAAATTAAAATAGTAATTCTTGTTTTCTTTTTCGTTAATTGTTAGCTTATATAGTCAAACTGAGGTGGCGTCCTGAAACTTTTTTAAAATTAGACACCAGCCTAAAAACATTATCATGTTAAACAAGTAAAAAAGTTAAATTCGGCCTTGCCGAATGTAGTGATACCCTCCACAATTTCAAAAAGATTATTGCAAAAAACTTTATTTAAAAGAAAATTACTTTTGAAAAAAAAAAAAATTGAAAAAAAATTTCCGCGAAAAAAAATTTTTGGTAAAAAAAAAATCCGCGATTTTTTTTCTTTTTTTGTCAAAAAATATGTTCGTACTTGTTTAAATATCATTTGGTGTTCAATTATGTTCACATATGTCAACCAAAAGCCGAATTAAAGCATTTTGTATATTTAAGTTATGTTGAATGTACTGAAATTTTTGAGGTGTGCTTACATTTTCGTTCATAACTTTTGAACCGCTGCACCGATATCGCTCAAATGCAATACCAAACTTCTCGGGAGAACTTCCAATAAATACGTTAAGTTTCAGTCATCTCTGTGCAATATTTTGTCCGTGATAGCATTTTCCACAGACAGACGGACAGACGGACAGACGGACAGACGGACAGACGGACATCGTTAGAATGTCTTAAAATCGATCGGGCATCATGAATATATATACTTTATGGGGTCCCAGAGCGATATTTCGATGAGTTACAAACGGAATGACAAACTTATATATACCCTCTATCACTAAGTGGAGGGTATAAAAATAGAAAGAAAACCAAAGAAACAGAAAGCAAAAGGAGAAAAAATTTTTCTTAAGAAATTTTCCAAAGAAAAAAGTCCAAAACTTTTTCATAGAAAAAAATCTGAACATTTTTATAAGAAAAATCTGAACATTTTTGTAAGGAAAATCTGAAATTTTTAAAGGAAAAATGTGACTAAATCTGAAAATTTTCTGTGAAAAATACCTGCAAGGTTTAATTATGGTTTTACAAGCTGAGACTTTTTCTATTGAAAAAATATTTAGAAACTGAGACTTTTTCAACTAAAAAAATGTCTCAGAATCTGAGGATTTTTCTTAAGGAAAAATATCTTAGAGTCTGAGACATTTTCTATAGAAAAAATGTCTCAGAATCTTAGACTTTTTCTATAGGAAAAATGTCTTAGAATCTGAGACTTTTTCTATAGGAAAAATGTCTCAGAATCTAAGATTTTTTCTTTAGGAAAAATGTCTCAGAATCTGAGACTTTTTCTATAGGAAAAATGTCTAATAATATAAGACTTTTGCTATAGGAAAAATGTCTTAGCATCTGAGAATTTTTCTAAAGGAAATATGTCTCAGAATCTGAGACTTTTTCTACAGAAAAAATGTCTCAGAATCTTAGACTTTTTCTATAGGAAAAATGTTTCGGAATCTGAGACTTTTTCTATATAAAAAATGTCTGAGACTTTTTCTATAGTAAAAATGTTTTAGAATCTAAGACTTTTTCTATAGGAAAAGTATCTCAGAATCTGAGACTTATTCTATAGGAAAAATATCTCAGAATGTGAGAATTTTTCTATAGGAAAAATGTCTCAGAATGTGAGACTTTTTATATAAAAAATGTCTTAGAATCTGAGACAGATTTATTCTGCTTAAATCAGCTCTTAAAAGATTCATGAATTCACTGCATCTTTATAGCGCTTATTCAGCGCTCTAAAATAATGCTTTAATCAGTGCTCTAAATGAATTCAGTAGGTTTGGATGCGCTCCTTGATTCAAGTTTCCTTTCCAAAAGCTGCTGCCAACTTTTTTTTGATAAAAGGGTTTCAGAATCTAAAATTTTTCTGTAAGAAAAAGGTCTTAAATGCAAGGAACTATTTATAACTTTAAATTTTTATATTTCGGCCATATTTTTAAAGCCCTCTTTAGGTATATTATAAAAATGATTTTAATATCTCCGTATAATTAAAAAAATACAGCAATGATATAGCAAATGCATCATGCATATGATTACCAACCATAGCTAAAGAAAAATAAAAAAAAATTCTTTCAAAAGGAATACAAAGAAATACATTTAATTAACGTTTGAATATAAAGTACTATTTACTTTTCATTAAATGGCAACAACAAAAACGAGACAAATGGAGACGAAAAAGAAAAATCATATCACACAGTTACTAAAAGAGCTTATCAATGTCTGCTAAAGTAATAAGGCGGTTCAAAAAATTAATATATATATATTTTATGGTCTTATAATGGTGTAAGAATTTTATCTAGATTTTCTGAATGTTCCCTTTGCTACTTGTAGTATTTGGTTTTTATATATTTGCTAAATAGTCTTGGCAATGGTATCTGACAAATTCTGAAACACGTGTCGACTCAGTCTTGCAAAAATAAACAACATAAATAAATTTAAAACAGACAAATAATTTTCTAGAAAATTATTCTATGAGAATAGCATAGTTTTAATTAGTAAAGAAAATAATGGCGTCGAGCTAAAATAAACCTACACTCAAAAAAAAGAATAAACTTAAACTTTGGAAAAATTTTCTTCAAAATAGTTTATAAATTTTCCCACAATTAAGTTAAATTTAACTAAAATTCGGGAAATTTTCCTAACTTTTAGGAAAATATTTAAGTTCATGGACTGTTAAATAGTCCATAATTTTCCTTAAAAGAAATTTTCTCTAAGTAATTGAAAAAAATCTTCATTTTTAAGGCATATTTCTTAAAACAAAATTTAGTTCAAAAAATTCAGTTTTAGGACGTAATTTACTACCAGTTAGTTCATCATATTTATCTTCTTTAATTTGAGGAAGTTTTTTCCACAGTTTAGTAAACTTTTCGTAACTTGAAATTGTTTTGTTTATTTTTTTTTTCATGCTTGCTTGTAGTTCACATTTTGTTTATTATTTGTAGTACATAAATACAAAAAGTTTGATCTTGTATAACAAGTAATAAATTTAATATTTACATTTTTTAACTAAAAAATGCGAAATCTTTTCCCATTTTCTAGTTCAAATTGGCCCTTCTTTTAAAGAAAAATATAGACATGGCAATGGAGCTAAATCATTATCAATTTTCCTTGGATTTAGTTAATTTTCCCATTTTTTAGTTAGTTTTTTTTCTGAGCGTACTTAAAATATAATATTTTAATCATCGAATAAAACCATTTTTATTTAATAAAAATTAAACAGAATTTAATTCAATATTTTTTTTTTTATTTTTTCATCAAAAATTTTTTCACAAAAAATTTTTTTTATTAATATTTTTTTTTTTAATTTTTTTTTTATAATTTTTTTTTTATAATTTTTTTTCCTCTTACCGACTGATGAATATCGTTGGAATATTTTAGATTTGATTTTGCTCGTTTGCCAAATTTACATTTTTTTTTTTGGATTGGACTGTAACTTACTTTCTACAGACAGACGGATCCAATTTCTCAGTTACCAAATTTTCCGTGCATGTGGATTGGACTGCATTTTGCTTTTCACAGACAGACGGACTGATGGATAATTCTACAATGTTAAAAAAACCATCATGCATCAATAATATATAAATCTAATAAATCCTCGACCGATATTTCAATTCGTTTTGCATGGAATGACAAATAAAAATATCGTTATTTTTTCTCAAGAAAAAAAAAAAATTCTACACCCATTTCTCGGGCAAAACATTATCATAATTTTATGTTTTGGGCAAAAGAGCATAGATCGATGACATATTTGAAAAGAAATTTTTCAACGGACACCCTAATATTTACAACAGCCAATCTTTCTTCATAAATAAATGAATATTATTAATGATTAAATGAAGTTATAAAAGTCAAAAATAAATACTTTATTTATACAAAAAAGCCAAAAAAAGTTAATTAAATTGATATTATAATTAACAACAATATATTTTTTTAAGAGTTCTTCAATTCCTTTTCACATTAAAACAGAGAAAATATTAACTTTTACTTATAAATAAATATGTGGTTAATTTGTTATATATCTTTTCATTACTTTTGTGTATTGAAAAATGTCTGCTATAAATATTAATTAATGATTCTCATTATTAAGTATTTTAAATTGAAATAACAATAAATTTTGTATTTTATTGAAGTGACCCTTGTAGTCTATAACTCTTCATTTATATGTAGGTGGTTTCACCGACCATTAAAAAAATATTACCAAAAAAACATTACGAAACTTTTAGGCGTTCAATAAACTTTTTTTTTACCTTAAAAGAAGGCCTTACATTACAGCAATGTTAATTCTTTAAGTTTTTTTTTTTTTTTTTGGCAGATACCCAACAAGTAATATACATTAAACGGGCATTTTTGTATGGCAAACAATTTTTTCTTCCGATTTTGAACGTCCAGGCAATTTTTATTCTCCTAGTCCTAAAATTTATGTGGTACAAATTCTAGGTCAATAAAAAAATTTAAAAACGTTCAAACAAATAATGGGTTTTTCTTGGTTATTTAACGGTCGTCGCCTTACTAAGATATTTTACAATTTTCTTCTTCTAATTCTCAATGAGTGTAGAGTTAAATATGCATTTTTGTTTAAAGGGATTTGCAATTTTAATTTCCTTTTCTACTTGTAGTAGCGGCTTTTAGTATTTGCTAAATATTCTTGACAATAGAATCTGACAAATTCCGAAACACGTCTCGACTGACCAACATAAATAAATTTAAAACAGTAAATAATTGTCTGTTTTATAGTTTTAATTAGTAAAGAAAATAATGACCTCGAGCTAGAATAAACCTATTACAAATATTATGTCTCAATTTTTTTTCTTCACCCTTTTTGTAAATCTCGAGATAATTCAACTTAATTTGGTTCAAATCAACTCGTTTTAACCCATACTTTGGATTAAAGTTATGAATTTTCTTAATTTTTCCAAAAAATCCAAAATTTTTATCTTAGGGCGGTAAGAGTTAAAACTATCGGATTTCACATAAATTAAGTTTACATGGAAGCTGGTCCTAAGTTCTATGAAAGGGTCTAAGGAAAAAATTTTGTGAATTTTTTTTTTAATTTTTTGAAAATTAAAAAAAACGATGTTTCATAAACCGTATGACGATTTTTTTTATATTCGTCTACATCGCAATAAATTAAATAGGTCACAAGACATTTTTTTCAATTTTTCATCAAATATTTGTTTTAATCAAATCTGTGGCCGTACGAAAAAACTAGTTAACTCCACTTTTTGCGAAAATTGAGATAACACCAAAAATAGAAAGTGCATTCCATTTACTATCACTCTGTCAGATCGAAATTTTGATATATGTTCTCATTAACAAGTTATTTGGAAAACAAAATAATGAAAAATACCAATTTTTATGTAAAAACTAGATAACTCCATGCATTTTTTGAAAAAACAAGATAACTCCATAGTTTCTTAAAAAACATAAAAATTAAAAGTTTAAAACGATGTTCTTTCGAAAACTATGGGAGAAAAAGCTGAAAGAACAAGTTTGAGTCACGACTCCTTTGAGTCCAAATTTTGAACCTAAAAATTTTAACTCCCGAGAATTCATAGATTGCATATAAAAAATGCATACAATTTCTTTTTGCAGATCTTAATTCATAGAATACGACTGCAAAACACCCAAAATAGCTTAAAGTAATAGTTTTTAAGTTATTAATAACTTATGTAGGATAACTTACTTTACACCACCCCAGTAATGCATGCAAATTTTTAGTAAGGTATAAAGTAAATTATCAAGTTTATAACAAAGGATACTAGAAGCAAAAAGTATCAAATACATCATATTTTTAAGGCTACGAAAAAAAAAATAATATACCATACGAGAACATGATATGTAAGGTGTTACAAGCAGTGAACAAGTAACGTTAAATAAATTTACTCACGTGATTGCAAGTGTGTGTGAGTAGAACAAATATGCTCGTGAGTGTGCGTGATTCGAAAATTCATGTCGTGAGCCCATCTCTAGTTTAAACTAATGCATTTTTGTATAAAATATTTATTTTTTATGTTATTATTTTATTATAATGCATTATTTAAAATTTTGAAATAATACATAATGTAACCAAATAAAGGTCACCCATGATTTAATGTTTAGAAATAATAAATATGAAATACAATTTTTGCAATAATCATGCGTTACGTAACAAGTTATTAGCAAAATATTATTTTTCACCTTGAAATAATATGTTGTTGAACAAATGTTTGGTAAGACATACTAAAATAATGCTACAAATAAGGGATATACATTACCTGGTAATGTGTTACATAATTAACACTCATTACAAAAGATTTGCTGGGAAGTTTATGTATAAAAACATACAAAAACTTGGCTTATTTTCGAGATACATAAGAATAAAAGAAAAAAAAGTTTTTTTTGAAAAAACTAGTTAACTCCATTTTTTTCGTAAAAAATGGGTTATATTAACGTGCTGAGTCAAAAAGTTAATATTTTTCCACATATGATTACTAAAGTTGCCTTAATTTCATAATATATAAGAATTAATTGAAAAAAAAAGTTTTTTTTGGAAAAACTAGTTAACTCCATTTTTCGAAAAAACAAGTTAACTGACATCGATTTTCGGATTTAGTGTCCAAAAATGAGTTCAATGGAATCAGAAATCTTTAATATTATTAAAAATTATGTTTTGTCTAATGCGCATGCATAATAACATAAATTAATAATAAATAATTAGTGAAATATGTTAAAAACTTCAAGTGTGTTTTTCTCCTGTTTTCAAAAAATGGAGTTAACTAGTTTTTTCGCCACAGAAATATTTTTTTTCATCAAAAACTTTTTTCGTAATTTTTTTTCATCAAAAACTTTTTTTCATCAAAAACTTTTTTTCATAATTTTTTTTTTTTTCATCAAAAACTTTTTTTCATGATTTTTTTTTATTAATAAATTTTTTTCTTCAAAATTTTTTTTTTCATACATTCTTTTTTTTCATAAACAAAACTTTTTTTGTATCAAAAAATTTTTTTTACCAAATTTTTTTTTTATCAAAACATTTTTTTCATTACAATTTTGTTTTTTATTAAAACATTTCTATTTTATTTTTTTCTTATTTTTCCAACAAAACTTCTTTTCCGCCAAGTCTAAAATTCTGACAAAAAATGTTCCATTTGTTTAACAAATGTAAAAAAGAAAATCTTTTTTCATTTAATGCTCCCACTTGTTTTTTGTACTTTTGTTTAACAAACAAGATGAAATTTAGATTTGGTGCAAGATAATTTTGAAGAAAAAAAATTAATAATAAAAAAATCTGATAAGAACTAAATTTTTGATGAAAACAATTTTTTTATTCCCGGTGAAAAATGAGCATATATGGAATATTTGGATGCATATACTTAGATATATGACCATATGGATATAAATGAAATTGTATGTAGTCATATATGATCATTTTTGCAACATATGTACTCCATTAGACTGGCATTTTTCTGTATAGCAAAATTTTTTCTTCTCCGATTTTCAAAGTCCGGGCATTTTTTATTCTACTAGGCCTAAACCTCATGTGGTACCAATTTGAGGCCAATCGGATTAAATTAACCCGTGGCGCCCGGCGGTCAAAGTTTTGGATTTTTGAAAATTTAAAAAAAATATATATAAATATATTTTTCGACACATCATATTTGTTAATTTTGATGTGCTGAACACGAATATTAAAATAAATTAAAATTGGTCGAACAGTTTTCGAGATATCGCTATTTAAAATTTGCAAAAATTACGGTTTTTTCCTACGTTCAAGAAATTTTTAAACAAAAGTCTAAAAATTTCATTCGGCTGACCCTTTTGTAGAGCTTGAGACAATCTTTCATTTAAAACTAATTTGAGCCAAATTCGATCATTTTAATCCGTGGCGCCCTTCGATTAAAGTTTTGGATTTTTGGAAAATTTCCCCCAAAATTTTGGATTTTTGAAAACAAAAAAAAAAAAAATAAAAAAAAAATATCTTGCGATACATTATTTTTATTAATTTTAGCATGCTGAATACGAATATCAAAAAATTTATAAAATCGGTCGAACGGTTTTCGAGATATCGCCATTTAAAATTTGTCAAAAAATTGCAAAATGGGGGTTTTTTTCCTACGTTTAAGAATTTTTTTTTTAAAAAACTCTAAAAATTTCTTTATGTTAACCCTTTTATAGAGCTTTATGCAATGTTTCATTTAAGCTTAATTGGAGCCAAATCCGATAATTTTAACCCGTGACAACCTTCGATTAAAGTTTACGGTTTTTGGTAAAAAGTTTCTAAAAAGCCAAAACTTTGATCGATGGGCGCCACGGCTTAAAATGATCGAATTTGGCTCGAATTAGTTTTAAATGAAAGATTGTTTCAAGCTCTACAAAAGGGTTGGCGGAATGAAAATTTGAGACATTTTTTAAAAAAATTTCTTGAACGTAGAAAAAAAACCGCCATTTTTTACAAATTTGAAATGGCAATATCTCTAAAACCGATCGAGCGATTTTATTTTTTTTTTTTTGATATTCGTGCTCAGCGCATCGAAATTAAGAAACATGATGTGCCGAAAGACAAAAATTTTTTTAATTTTATTTTTAAACATTTTTAAAAAATCCGAAACTTTTTTTTTTTTTTGATGAAACGAAAAAAAAAAAAATAAAGAATAAAAATTTATGAAAAAAGTATTATGTTACGTTTATTCACCAGATGCTGAACAATTTTTTTATTCATTATCAGGTGAGTTTCAAAGCCGAAAATAAAAGTAAAAGTACGAGAAATCAAAATAAAAAAGAAATTCAGAGTGAAAAAATTTAAGAAAACAAAAGTTTCTTCTATTTTGTTCCTTGTACTATTACATTTTGTTCTACGTTCTTTTCCATATCGTTTTTAGTTCCATTTCATTTCGTTCCATTTATTACTTTTCTTCATAATATTCGTTGAAAGAATTTTTGTTCATTATAGATATGAAAATGTCCATACAATCTGTAAACAGTTCATTAGAAGTGCGCCAATAACTTTTTTGTTGCATAAAAACTTTTTCATAAAACTTATGAAATTCATTGAAATAAAAAAATGTTTAAACATTTAAAGAAAACGTTGCGTAAAAAGAAAATTCATAAAATTAATGAATCCTTTCATAAATGCAACTTATCATATATTTTATGAGAATAATCATAGTTATAATTAAAAAATCATTGATTAAATGAAAAAATTCATTGACTCATTATGAATATATGATAATATTGGCTCCATAATGACAAAAAAATATATATTGGTGGGAATCGAACCCACGACCCCGTGGTTCGTAGCCTAGTTGCTAACAACTAGCGTACAAATGAACAATAATTATTTAGAGTACTTTACCACATTTGGCTCCCAAAAAATCGGAAAAGTACTTATTCGAAATAGGGTAGTTTTGGAGATTTTAAATTTTACGGTTTTTGGTCAAAAGGGAACGTAGAAATGGTCGACAAAACCTAGTAAATGTTCCCCTGAAGGAGCATTCTAAATATATCTGAAGCTATTTTTGAGAACGGGTGAAGCAGTTTTAGAGTTATTTTTAAATTTTATGTTTTTTGGACAAAAATGGACGTAGTTGCATATCCTTAGGCTCTGTTTATGACATGTTTTGGCGCAGGGCATTAAAGATTCGGCCTAAATCAAATTTAATATTTATTCTTCTTTATAACTGCCATTAATAGACATTATTATCATCTTTAGGTTTTTGCTGTTGCTGTTAGTATCCTTTTTTTTCTTGCAGGTTGTCTAAGAAGACCTATCTAAAATTTTATGTGGTTTTTCTTGCCAACATTACTTGTTTATTTGATTTCATTAACCAAATGTATATTTCCTTATATTTCGTTTTGGTCGTTTTTTTTTTGTTGTTGGTATGATACTCTATAAACATTTGATGTCTTTTAAGAAATTCTTGTTAGTTTCCTATATTTACTTTGATACTCCTGTGTAGCCTATCTTAAGGAGCTATTTGCCATTTTATTTCTTAATAACTGTTGCTTTTTCATATAATGATTATGGTTTAGATAGTTAAGGAATTTTTAAGGTTGATTTATGTTTTATATTACTCCGTTAAGGTAGAAAGTTTTTTCTGTATACAGGTAACCTAAATTGCTGTTATAAAAAGTTTTAATTTAATTTTTGCTAAAGTTAGCAAAAAAAAAGACGGAAGAATATTACAAAAAATAGCAAAAACATAAAATCATTTAATTATTACAATCAAATTAACACTAACAAATGTTTAGTAGTAAAGGAAAATATTTATAACATTAAGAATTTTGATTGTTATTTTGTTTTGTGTGGTAGATAGTAAATATTTGTGTTAATAACATTAGTAAAAGAAAATTAATTTAATTACAAGGAAATATTTTAGAGATATTTAAATTATCTAACAATAGATAGCAGCAATTTGTAATAAAATAAATAAAATTTTAAAAATCCTAAAGGTATGCAATATATTATTTACAAAATGGTTTTAAAAAGTATGCTTTGAATGCTCTAATGGTTCAACGAGGTGTTATAGAAAGAAAAAGTTAGTTCCCTTACAAAATTGTGGTCATCTGGCGGCACGGTTAAATATTCTATGAGGGGCCTCAATCTGTCCGCCTGTCTGTGGAAAGCAAAATGCAGTTCAAACCGAAAAAGTCCAAACCGAAATAAGTGAAATTGGATCCGTCCGTCTATGGAAAGTAAGATGCAGGCCAACCAAAAGAGCTGTACATTTTGTTAATGAGAAAAATCGAAACTAAGACATTCTGGCGATGTTCGTCTGTCTTTTGGTGCGCCTGTGGAAAACACACTGCAGTCCAAACCAAAAGAGCCTGGCTACTGAAATTTGGCTCGAATATGTTTTGGGTTAGTAGGCTGGTAAATTTTTTAAATGGAAGAAATCAGAGCAGCAGGAAGAAGCATACACTTGAAAAATGCCTGCGAATTTTGTACTCTTGCCCAAAACATTAAATCATCATAATGTTTTGCGGAAGATTTGGGTGTACTTGCCAAAGCGAAGTTTTTTTTAAAAAATAATGTTACATTACTTTGCGATTCCATGCGAAACGAATTGAAATATCAGTCGAGGACCCCATTACAAAACCAAAAGAGCTGAATATTTCGTAAGTGATTGAAAAAATAAGTGCAAAAAAGTGTCTTTACATTTTGGAGAGTATAAAAGATTCGGCACCAAAGAATATAATACTCTCACTTGTTTTATGTACATTTAATAAACAAATGGAAAATTTTTATGCGAAAAGCTAAGACTTGGTGAAAAAGTAGTTTTGGTAAAAAAAAGAGATTTTTATTTTCACGAAAAACAAAATTATGTTAAACAAGTAAAAAAGTTAAATTCGGCCTTGCCGAATGTAGTGATACCCTCCACAATTTCAAAAAGATTATTGCAAACAGCTTTATTTAAAAGGAAATTACTTTTGAAAAAAAAAAAATGTTTTTTGAAAAAAAATTTCCGCGAAAAAATTTTGGTAAAAGAATCCGCGATGTTTTTCTTTTTTTGTCAAAAAATATGTTCGTACTTGTTTAAATACCATTTGGTGTTCAATTATGTTCACATATGCCAACCAGAAGCCGAATTAAAGCATTTTGTATTTTTAGGTTATGTTGAATGACTGAAATTTTTGAGGTGTGCTTACATTTTCGTTCATAACTTTTGAACCGCTGAACCGATATCGCTCAAATGCAATGCCAAACTTCTCGGGAGAACTTCCAATAAATATGTTAAGTTTCAGTCATCTCTGTGCAATATTTTGTCCACGACAACATTTTCCACAGACAGACAGACGGACAGACGGACATCGCTAGAATGTCTTAAAATCGATCGGGCATTATGAATATATATACTAGAGTTCGTTTTCAATTTTTTTTTTTTATTTTGATTTCTGGATATTATCACTTTTTAGAAGGTTTTTGTATCAATAAAAATAACGGCGTATTTTTTTTTTAAATTCCAACTGCTTCCCGTGCCTATAGGCGACTCAAATCGCGGATTTTGGGTACCTTTTCACATACAACAAAAACGGCTAAATGTATGTCAAATCTGACTTCAGTATTCGATTCTACGGGAAAACTTAGGCCCATAAACTTTTTTCTAGTTTTTAGAATGCACCAGAATGCATAATTAGAGTGGTCCAAAAAATTACTTAAAAAAAAAAAAATTAAAATTTTTTTTTTGTTAATGTACAATGAAAACATACTTACATCTGAGAAAAATGGTCCAAAAATTTTAATTTTGTAGTTACCCGTTCATAAGTTATAAAAGTTTAAAAATTAAATTTTTTAGTGAATACAAAATAATTTATTGGTTTTATAATTTCTATTTAACAGCAATTCTTATTAATTCTATTCCTTTCGACAGCATATAAAGCTAAATAATTTAAATTATCTTTATTTTTAACTAAACACGAGTTGTTCAGGCGCGAAATTTTACCAGCAAGTTGTTCGGTGGTAAAATCTCGCGCCTGAACAACTCGTGTTTAGTTAAAAATAAAGATAATTTAAATTGTTTAGATTTATCTGTTATTGAAAGGAATATAATTGATTAGAATTATTGTTGTCAAATAGAAATAACAAAACTAATAAATTATTTTGTATTCACTAAAAAATTAAATTTTTAAACTTTAATAACTTTTGAACGGATAACAACAATATTAAAAATTTTGGACCATTTTTCTCAGATGTAAGTATTTTTTCATTGTATATTAACAAAAAAAATATTTTTTTTTTTTTTTTTTAAAATTAGTTTTTTGGACTACTCTAATCATGCATTCTGGTGCATTCCAAAAACTAAAAAAAAAGCTTATGGGCCTAAGTTTTCCTGTAGAATCGAATAGTGAAGTCAGATTTGACATATATTCAGCCGTTTTTGTTGTATGTGAAAAGGGTAACAAAATCCGCGATTTGAGTCGCCTATAGGCACGGGAAGGAGTTGGAATTTAAAACAAAAAAATACGCCATTATTTTTATTGATACAAAAACCTTCTAAAAAGTGATGATATCCAAAAATCTATTTTTCAAAATTAACTCTAATATATACTTTATGGGGTCCCAGATCGATATTTCGATGAGTTACAAACGGAATGACAAACTTATATATACCCTCTATCACTAAGTGGAGGGTATAAAAAAATTTAATGAAGCCAAAATTTTTGGTGAAAAAAAATTTTGATAAAAAAATTTTTGATGAAAAGAAACATTTTTTGATGTAAAAAAAAATATGAAAAAAATTTTTGATGAGAAAAAAATTGGTAATAAAAAATTTGATAAAAAAATTTAATGAAAAAAATTGATAAAAAAAATATGATAAAAAAAAATTTATGAAAAAAAAAAAAAATTGTTGAAAAAAAAAATTTGATGAAAAGAAAAAATTAATGAAAAATAAAATTGATGAAAAAAAAAATTTGATAAAAAGAAAATTAATGAAAAAAAAAATTATGAAAAAAAATTTGATAAAAAAAATTTGATAAAAAAAAAAATTATGAAAAAAAAATTTTTATTAAAAAAAAAAAAAAATTTATGAAAAAAAAGTTCTGAAAAACAAAATTTGATGAAAAAAAAAGTTTGATTAAAAAAAATAAATTATGAAAAAAAAATTTGATGAAAAAAAAAAAAATTAAAAAAAAAATTTGATGAAAAAAAGTTTGATGAAAAAAAAAATTTGATGAAAAAAAAATTTTTTTTTTGTTGAAAAATAATAATGTTACTTTTTATTTACCAGCTGGTGAAAAACGGTTTATTCACCACGAGGTGAATTATTATCCAAGTTACAAACCCAAGTTATTAAAGTTTTTGGTTTTAAGAAAATGAAAATAGTAATTCTTGTTTTCTTTTTCGTTAGCTTATATAGTCAAACTGAGGCGGCGTCCTGCAACTTTTTTAAAACTAGACACCAGCCTAAAAACATTATCATGTTAAAAATTTTTATGGAAAAAAAAATAAAAAATTTTGATGAAAATAATTCGGGGAAAAAATGTTGTTGAAGGTATACACGATTCGGCACAGACGCAAACTGAGGTGGAAAACAAGTAGAAAAGTTAAATTTAACTTGGCCGAATCTTTGAATTCCCCCCACAATGCCATTTTTAACATTTTTGATAAGAAATATTTTATTTTGTGTAAAAATTTTTTTTTTTTAGTAATTTTTGAAAATAAAAAAATAATTTACTAAATTTTTTTTGTGAGTGTAAAATTTTTTTGAGTGTAAAATTTTTTTTGAGTGTATTTTTTTTTTGTAGTGTAAAAATATTTTTGAGTGACAAAAAAAAGTTGTAAAATATTTTTGTGACTTACCAATGTTTTTAAAACATGTTTAACGGCTTTTCAACACGTGAATTTAAGGTGAAACTTATCTGAATTTTACGGTTTTGCTAATAACTTTTGATCCACTGGACCGATATGGCTGAAATTCAATACGAACCAGGCCAGGGAAACAAGAAATATATATGTCACCCGTCAGCATCCTCAGATATGCTATTCGAAAGTTAATGTGTTTTTTATCTTATAAATTCACGAAAAACCATTGCCGAAATTCAGTCTTTTGCTTATAACTTTTGAACCACTAAACCGATTTCGCTGGATTGCAACACCAACCTGATTAGATAAATTTCCAACATCTATGCCAAATTTCAGGAGCCTCCGTTTCAAAAGTTAGCGTGTTTTCAACAGACAGACGGACAGACGGACGGACATCGCTAGATCGTCTTAAAATCGATCGAGGATCATGAATATATACACTTTATGGGGTCCTAGACCAATATTTCGAGGTGTTACAAACGGAATGACAATCTTATATATACCCTCTATAACTATAGTGGAGGGTATAAAAAACATTTAATTTGCAACGATTACTATTTTTAAAAAAATTTTTTAAATTGGTTTTTTTATCAAAAACGTATTTTTATAATATGGTTGTCTATCTCACGTAAACTAATGATCTGATGGGAAAGCATTGTGTTTAGGATTTGTTGCAAATTTAATTAGCTTTATAAGGGTTCAAGTTGAAAAAATGCAGAAGAAAAATTGAATTTCTAAAAATTATAGACATTTCTGTTATTTCCTATACCGGTTTCAAACACCCCAGTTAGTGTCATCATCAGTAGGATTTTAAATGTCGGTTTGTCTTGTTAATGAAAACTGTTTTTTTATATATGTGAATATTCATAGTTTCTACAGAATAAATTTTGACAGTTTCCAACACTACAATTCTATTTCTAGCAATCTCAACCTCACTTCATACTTTCTTTCAACTTTAATCTGGTTTTTATTTTATTTATAAGCAAATAGTGAAATTCCTACTAAAACGCTAAAAAATTGATTAAAAAAAAAAATTATTCCTGAAAATTTTTTTCGATGAAATTGTTGAGTTAAGCGATCCATAATACATAAACAAAAAAATAGTCGCGGTTAGTGCGCATTTTGGTTGTAAACTAGTGTTATTGCATACTATAAAAGTTTTAAAACAATATTTTGAAAATAATTCTTACATAATTGATTTTGTAAAAAATATATTTCATACTTTTAGGAAATTGCCTTATTTTGATGCCACGTATTAACCCATTTTGATCCTCTGTTCGATTTTTCGAACTGTAGAGAACACCTTTTTCAAAAAAATATTTATGTATGAAAGAGCTGGAATTTCGGGTAAATGTGGTTATGAATGTTTAGTCTCATCTTTCTGCAATTAAAAAAAAATATACCCGCTTGACCACCGCAATTTATATGTCTATTAAATACAATGCAAATCAGCACAGAAATTGTTTCAAGCAAAAACGAAAATTTAGCATTTTTCGATTTTCGGCTTTTAATTTTTTGGGCTTATTTAAAATTTTTCTAAATTTAATTTATTATTAAATTCCCATAATTTGAATTATTTTGAAACTATTTACTTTGAAAATAATAAAATAAATTAATAAAATAGCAAATAAATCTAAATATTAAAATTGCATAAAAAGTTGGAATGCAGGCTTTTGTGGGAAAACGGCACATTGAAAATTTTTTTTGACATGATTTTTGAGATCAGCGGGTGCTAATTACCTTAATAAAAGTACCTTTTTCCAAAAAAGAAAAATAAAATATAATCTTGGCCCAAAATGGGTTAATGGTACAAATGTGTACCATATAAGTTTTAGGCAAAGCGGCATAAAATCTATGGACGTTTCTTTAGATTTTGTATTGGATTTTTGGTATTTACTGTATAAAATTTAATTTATTGTATAAAATTATTGCATATATTAGGGGTTTCATATTTTACAAAGCATACTTTCAAGTTCATCTTTGTTAAAAATATATTGCATACTTTTGGGATGTCACTTTATTTTAAATTCTCATTCTTTACTAGTATTTTTTTTCCTTAAAGTACTTTTTATAAACATTCATAATTTAATTTATAAATTTTTTTATTAACTCTTCAAAAGCCATTTTTTTCTTGATTTGAAGTAACCATTTTTTCAGTTTTGAAATAATTTTCCTCTTCATTAATTCCACAAATCCTTTTATAACCCTTGTGTCCATTATTTTTATAACAATTCATTTATTTAATCAGAAGAAAAACATATGTATTTCTGTCAAACAATTTCACAAACTTTAGAAATAATTTTTTATCACAATTTAATATTGTCCAAAATGAAGTAGAAAAAACATTGGAAAACACTTACACACGACTGACCATAACAATATTCTAACATATGAAATTAGCTTAAGAAAGGTCAACTTTAAGTTTTACTTTTTTGATTTGAAAAAGGAAAAAATAGGATTCTCAAATTAAGATGATTCTTGAATTGTACTTGAGACAAAAATTAATATAATAAGCACGATTAGTTTTAAAGGACTTAGGCTAAGATTTAGTTGAATTTATGGTATCAGAAAATTTAAGTTCAACATATTGAGTTTTTGCGTTAAAAATAAAGCATACTTTAGGGATTATTCAGGAATTATTTTTAAAACATATCTAACAAACACAGAACTTTATTTAAGACCCAAAATAAAGCATTACTTCAAAAATAAGTAAAAAGTGAAGCATATTTAAGGGATAAATAGTAAAAAGTGTAAACAGCATAGTTTTCGGCAACCTCCTACGATATGGCCACAATTTCAAAAATAAAGCATATTTTCCGGCTAAATAGTAACAAAATTATATAGCCTAAATTAAGGCGGCCCTTATTAAATATATTTTTCTCATTTTTCCAACTTGCGCTAGCATTCTTTTAAGTTTAAAAAAAAAATCTTTAATTTTTCGGTTTCTTCCACTAACACGTGTTTTCTTATTATTGCCAGCAATACAAAAAAACTCTTTAAACTTGTAATTATTATTAATCGACACGTGTTGGGTAAAGACATTTTCTATTCATTGTAATGCATTATTAATGCATTTTAAATTAAAATTTTATTAGGCCGTCATTTACAGTTTGTTTATGTCTTCAAACAGCAATTTATTTTTCCTTTCACCACCATTTTCAATTTCTTGTCCTTATTATATGTCTATAGAAAATGTTACATTATTGTTACTTTTTTCCATTATCCTTTTGAACTATTGTTGTCATAAACACTCGGTCGTAGTAAACATTTTTGGTTTATTGTTATCTCTCTAACTACAATCATTTTGACTTATGACGCCCACTGTGTTACGAAAAAACCCAACCGAAGTAACCAACCCACTTTTGGTTGGGGAACACACGTTCAAATACGGATGTGAGCCCAATGATGCAAACATAAAATAGTTAGAATTTCTTTTTAGTTATACTTATGTCCTTTACAAAAAAAAAAAAAATAAAGAAATAATATTAACAATAAGCGTTCGTTCCCAAAACGAAATTATAATGTAGTTATTCATAAAGTTAAACAGTAACATGTGGAGAGTGGAGGAAGGGGCAATGGAGAACAATATTGACAAAAGCCAACACGCACCGGCTTTGTTAAAAAGGATAGGGAAAAGGATATATGATTGAATTGTGTTTAACAATATAAATTTCTATTATATTTACTTTAATAAGCGTAAGTATGTATTTGTTCAATTTGTTTAGATATTATTTTTAAGCCTAAAATTATGCTGCATTTTTATACCCTCAAACCACAGTATGGGGGTAAACTTACTTTGTCATTCCGTGTGTAACGCATTGAAATATCGGTCTAGGACCCCATAAAGTATGTATATTATTGAACAGTGGTCGATTCTAAGACATTCTAGCGATGTCCGTCCGTCTGTTCGTCTGTAGAGGAAACGATACAGTCCAAAAAAAAGAGCTAGGCTTTAGAAGTTTGGCACGAATATGACTTATATTTCTAGGCAGGTAAAGTTCGGAAATGGACAAAATCGGACCAAGGGGAAAAAAGTTCCCCCTTGGAAAACTAAACCAACCTCTGAAAAACAGTATTTTTTTTGCAGGGTTTTTTGTACTTTTTTTTAAGCAAATGCAACATTTATAAGTCAGAGGAAGCTCAAAACCCTAAATGTGGATCCAGCGGATAAAAAAAAAATTAAAAAAAAATTTTACCCGCCCCTTTTGTGGGCGTGGATATAAAAAATTTATTTTAATAATAATTACTTGGAGTAAATAATTGGAAAAATCATGATAAATCCATTTGCTAACATCTATCGCAAGGGGACGGTGTCCCTCAATGTCTCCCTCCAAACCCCCAAACCCCGCCTCCCTCACAAAACAAAGACGCCCCTGAATTTTTTGTTTTATTTAGAAATGTTTTATGCAAAGAGATCAATAACAAAAAGTCTCAGATTCTAAGATTCTTAAAATTCTCAGATTCTGAGATATTTTTCCTATAGAAAAAGTCTCAGATTTTGAGACATTTTTTCTTAAGAAAAAGTCTCAGATTCAGACTCTGAAACATTTCTCCTATAGAAAAAGACTCAGATTCTGAATCATTTTACTAAAGAAAAAGTCTCAGATTCTGAGACATTTTTCTTATAGAAAAATTCTCAGACTTTGAGACCTTTTTCCTAAAGAAAAAGTCGCAAATTCTGAGACATTTATCATTATGAAAAAGTCCCAGATTCTGAGACATTTTTTCTGTAGAAAAAGTCTCAAATTTTGAGTAATTTTTCTCGGTCTCAGATTCTTAAACATTTTTGCTATAAAAAGAATTTTCAGATTCTAAGACATTTTTTCTATAGAAAAAGTCTCAGATTCTGAGATATTTTTCCTATAGAAAAAGCCTCAGATTCTGAGGCATTTTTTATATTGAAAAAGTCTCAGATTCTGAGAAATTTTTCCTTTAGAAAAAGTCTAGTTTTGTGAGACATTTTTTCTATAGAAAAGTCTCAGATTCTGAGACATTTTTCCTCTAGAAAATGTCTCAGATTCTGAGACATTTTTTCTACAGAAAAAGTTCCAGATTTTGAGACATTTTCCTGTAGAAAAAGTCTCAGATTCTAAGACTAGAAAATGTTTCAGATTCTAAGACATTTTTCCTATAGAAAAAGCCTCAGATTCTGAAACATTTTTGTAATAAAAAAATTATCATATTCTGAGAAATTTTTTCTAGAGAAAAAGTCTGAGATTCCGATAAATTTTTCCTATAGAAAAAGTCTCCGATTCTGAAAAATTTTTCGATAGTAAAAATGTCTCATATTCTGTGACATATTTTCTGTAAAAATAGTCTAAGTTTCTGAGACATGTTTTCTTTACAAAAAGTCTCTGATTTTGAGACATTTTTCCTATAGAAAAAGTTATAGATTCTGAGAAACTTTTTCTTGAAAAAAAAAATCAGACCCTCGGGGGCTGTGTATACACTAGGGTGGCTCGTTTTTGGGCTTTTCTCTCTGATCAAATTCTAATACCCGCCAAAAGTGTCGGTCCCCTAAGGATAACTCACATGCAAAATATCACTCCGATCGGAGTTTATCTTCTGTCTCCACTTTGAGCCTCAAAATTGGGGTTTTAGCAAAAAAGGACTTTTTAAAAAAAAAATAAAAAAAAAATTAATTTTTTTTATTAAAATAATTAAGAAATTATTTTTGTATAACATTTGATCGTAAATACTTAAATATGAAATTTAAAGATTTTACGGTATCATTAACCCGTTCAAACTTGATACCAAAAAAATGGCATGATTTTGAGGGCGTTTTCAAAACACCTTTTTCAAAATTTGAAAATTTTATTCAAAAAAAAATTTTAAATATACCATTTTTTCTTTCTGAATTCATTAAGAACACCTTGGAGAAGAAAAATGTGAAATATGGCGGATATCCGTCGAGCCACTTTTCGGGAATCACTGGGGGAAGTTAGCGGATTTCAAGGAAATGTTGGTTTTATCAATAATTTGGATTAATAAAATCTTATAAATTTCATTTTTGTGCAAATTAACGGTTTTTTGGTGTCGTGGCATTCTGTTAGATAACTTTAAGCCTGTCATGAAATCTTACAGATCTAGGACGTCTTAAACCCACATTGGCTGGGGGTCATAAATGACCCCCGCGGAAAATTTGAAGTTTAGAGCTTAAATTTTGTGCTATTAACAAGTATAAAACGAATTTTATGTTTTTTACCCCAACTATTATTTCGTACTAATATATTATCTTTAAAAAAAATCGTTAACCCTTCTTGGTAGGGGGTCAAAAATGACCCATTCAATAAAAAGTATATATTTTTTCATATAAAATTAATTTGTGGCAATCTATTAGATAACTTTACATCAGCCCATAAATCTCACATATTTAAGATATCTTTAACCCACATTGGCCAGGGGTCGAAAATGACCCCGGCAAAAACTTTTAGGCGTAGTGCTTGAATTTTTTGATATCAACAAAATTTATATTTTTTATTGAATGGGTCATTTTTGACCCCCTACCAAGAAGGGTTAACGATTTTTTTAAAGATAATATAATAATACTAAATAACAGTTGGGGTAAAAAACACAAAAGCCGTTTTATACTTGTTTATAGCACAAAATTTAAGCTCTAAACTTCAAATTTTATTCGGGGGTCATTTTTGACCCCCAGACAATGTGGGTTAAAGACGTCCTAGATTGCTAAGATTTCATAACAGACTTAAAGTTATATAATAGAATGCCACGACACCAAAAAACCGTTAGTTTGCACAAAAATGAAATTTATGAGATTTTATTAATCCAAATTATTGATAAAACCAACATTTCCTTGAAATCCGCTAACTTCCCCCCGCGATTCCCGAAAAGTGGCTCGACGGATATCCACCATATTTCTCATTTTTCTTCTACAAGGTGTTCTTAATGAATTCAGAAAGAAAAAATGGTATATTTATTTTTTTTTTTTAATAAAAATTTCAAATTTTGAGAAAATGAGTTTTGAGAACGCCCCCAAAATCATGCCATTTTTTTGGTATCAAGTTTGAACGGGTTAATGGTACCGTAAAATCTTTAAATTTCATATTTAAGTATTTACGATCAAATGTTATACAAAAATATTTTTTTAATTATTTTAATAAAAAAACTTAAATTTTTTTTTATTTTTTGTAAAAAGTCCTTTTTTGCGAAAACCCCAATTTTGAGGCTCAAAGTGGAGACAGAAGATAAACTCCGATCGGAGTGATATTTTGCATGTGAGTTACCCTTAGGGGACCGACACTTTTGGCGGGTATTAGAATTTGATCAGAGAGAAAAGCCCAAAAACGAGCCATCCTAGTATACACTACTGCTCTTGGCCCTGTTGTACGAGATTTTTGGAAATTTATGGCAATGATCTCCATTTTTAGCTATTTGCGCTCTAGGACCTCTAGTTAAACATAAAAATGTAATTAAGAAAACTTACCATTAAAAAAAAACCTTGTCAAATTATTACACTCACTCTGTAAAATATGACTGTATTCTCAATTCAACAGATATTTGACAGAGATTTCTGTCAAAATACAGATTTAAAGAAAATACTTTGTATTTTGTTGTGAAAAAAAACAAAGTTTCATCTGTTATATTACTTTTAACTTTGTAATCTTAATTTAACAGATAATTAACAGAGTTTTCTGCTAAAATACAGATTTAAGCGAAATACTCTGTATTTTTTATAACAAAAAAAAAATTAAGTTTTATCTGTATTTTTACTTATTTCTATGTAATCTTAATTTCATAGTTAAAAAAAGAGTTGTATTGTAAAACACCAAAATTTTATCTGTATTTTTTTTCAGAAAATGTTGAAAAAGTACCAAAAAAAAATCTTATAAACATTATAATAATCTTTGTCGGGGTAGTCCTCAGCCAGATCCAGGATAATAAAGAAAACGCAAAATGATTCAAATTTTACTTATTTTATTATACAATTTTATACTCTAATAATACTTATATTTATTATTAGAGAACCAACTAGTTGTCAGGACGATTTACTAAAAAAAATGCAAGAACACGGAGAAACGCAGAGTACCCGTACGCGTGACTTTAACTTTTTGTGGTCCAAGACCGAATGCCCAAACCATGGCAAGCAATGTTCTTTGAATGTTTATTTTATGGTGGTTAGTGTGTTTAGTTACCAATACCAATGAGATATATGGCCGTTAAGACCAGTATATTCCCTGGGTACTACTACTAACGACCTGGGATCTATGGCAATTATACCAGTAGACTCCCTGGCTACTACTACATATACTCGCCTGGAAACTATGGTCATCTAGAGCCAGTAGTTTTCCTCTGCACTACTACATTGAGTTTGGCTTGGCTGCCATTAAGACATGCGGTGTCATCCACACACTTGAACAGTCCAAGCCAAACTAAAGTAGTAGTGATGACCACACTAACCACTCTAGTACAATATTTACGTAGTGAGAGAATAAGAAGATATTCAAGTTTTACTCACACATACATCGTACAAAACAATGAGTGAGTGAGTATCGCCTGTTTAGTTGGTTCTCTTATACTCTTATATACAAAACATAGCAATGTTAAAAAAAATATTCTTTCTCTTAACATATTAACATATTCAATGAATTCATGCTCTTAGTATATGAATTACACAACTAATAAAATAATATGGTAATAATAATATCAAAATAATAACTTCATTTATAAAATAATTAATTCATATTTACGAGTAAATATGATGTAATGAAAAACTTCATTACATCTCCCTCCTGGTTTGGAATGTGTTTATGGAACTGAAGACTCTGTCTCTACATCACTTCTAGGCTTTGGAAAAATAAACTTTTTCTTGTCATAGATAACCCACACATCCAAAGAACGTCTAATGTATACCTCTACGGGACCATAAGATGTACCGCTCATGAATCTAGCGCGCTTACAAGGATTTATCGGCTTGATTGTCGGTAGGACCTCGCTAATTACAGTATTTTGTATGTCTACTTCCTCATCTTTATCAATACCCAAACCGTCAACAAGTTTGGCGAGAATGTTTGATTTTGGAGTCGGCGTCGAAACCAAATCATTAATATTTATTTTTGGTAGATTTGTTTCAACGGATGTAACTTTAACTTTTTCCATATTTGGTGTTGCCTCTAATACGATTATTTTTCTTCGTTTGCTATTTTCTCTGTCCATTGACTGCTTGAATCGCAAACAACTTTGTTCAAATTTTGAATCGGCCATTGGTAACGTCTAGAGAGTAAAAATGGAAATTGTTAGGGTGAACAAGATTAACTTACTCGTGGTACGCCTTAAGGTCCTTAAGGTGTGCGTTGCCTCGACTCTTTTTGTGGTTATCAATATCAACCAGACGAACAATTACAGGAGAAATGAATTCAGCCACTTGATATGGCCCATCAAAGCGAGGTGCCAACTTCGCAGCGAAATGATCAATAGCTTTTGATAAAACTCGTTTTCTCACCAACACCAGATCACCTTTACGAGGAGCCCATTCACGATGTCTCAAATTGTAATGCGTGGCTTGATTACTTGTTGCTGTTTGAAGATTAGAGCGTACAATTTGAAATATTTCTTCTAAATGCTTCGATTTTTCATCAGGGTGGTGAAGAGGGTCGGTAATTTCCGCTTGTGTCTTTTCGATGAACAATGTATTCGGAAGTCGTAATTCTCTACCTTGTGTTAAATAAGCCGGACTGTATTTGGTAGAACTTTGCTTACTAGAATTTACTGCTAGCATCAATTCGGGCAGATGCTCGTCCCATTTCCTTTGATTCTTATTAGTATATTGGGCTATCATCGTTTTTATCGTTCGGTTTGCCCTCTCGGTAGGGTTCTCATGTGGAGAATAAGGCGCTGTGTAATTTTGTTTAACACCGATCGATTTAAAATATTTGTGACAGTCTCGACTCGTGAATTGAGCACCGTTATCTGTTAGTAGAATGTGGGGAACACCAAAACGAGACAAAATTCTTTCGCGAAAAGCTTTTAAAAACGTTTTAGTTGTGGCCTGCCTAACTGCCACGAATTCGGACCATTTACTAAATTTATCATGGAAAACTATTAAAGTTGTATTGCCATGAACAGAGCGTGGTAGCGGACCCACAAAATCAGCGCAGACTGTATGCCAGGGTTGAGACGCATGCGATGTATGCATCTTTCCAGCAGGTGCCTGTTGAAGAGGCTTGAAACGCTGACATATTTCACATTTTCGGACATATTTGGCAATGTCTCGAAAAATACCAGGCCAGTAATAGAGCTTCGTTATTCTTGCAGTAGTTTTATTTATACCCAGGTGACCAGCTGATACGTCATCATGACACTCGTAAAGTACTCGATTTCTTTCTGATTTGGGTACAACTAATTTCCAGGGAACCGGATCAGCCTCGTTGTATGCTGATGAATCATATATATGCCTTCGTAAGTTTCCAGCATCATCTATTTGATAATCAGGCAGCTTTTCGGGATCTTCACGTACCGCCTTGAATTTTGCCATGTACCAGGAGTCGCTATTTTCATCGAACTTCTTGAGTGTTTGTAGCACAGCTGTTGTTGCTTCTTCGGAGTTTAGTGGGGACCTTGAAAGAGAATCTGCTATTACATTTAATTTACCTTTTCGATACCGGATTTCGTAATCAAACTGCATCATCTCCAGGGCCCAGCGTGCAATTCTCCCAGAGGGAGACTGAATGGAATTTAACCATTTCAACGACTGATGGTCGGTAACAATGATGAAATGATAGCCTTCGATATAATGCCGCATTTTTCGAATGCCCCAAATTATGGCCAAGCATTCTTTCTCGGTTACTGTGTAGTTTCGTTCCGGAGGAGAAAGAGTACGGCTGGCATACGCAATAACCTTTTCACCGTCTTCAAATTCCTGGGTCAACACAACACCTAACCCAACGTCGCTAGCGTCTGTCTGCAATATAAAAGTACGGCTAAAATCGGGGCATGTTAGGGCTGGAGCCTCGATTAGTTTCTGTTTGATCTCTTCAAAGGCCATCTTCTGCTCGGTTCCCCATTCCCATTTTTGATTTTTTTTAAGTAGTTTGTTGAGTGGACCAGTAAGCGTTGAAAAGTTTGGCAGAAAACGTCGATACCAGGCGGCTGTGTTCACAAACGATCTCAATTCTTTCAGAGTTGTTGGTTCAGGTAATGCTACGACTGCACTTACCTTTTCGGGGTCAGTATGCACGCCGTTTTCACTTATAACGTGTCCCAGATATCTTATCTGTCTTTTAGCAAATGTACATTTGTCTTTGTTGATTCGTAGTTTTGCTGCTATCAAACGATCAAATACTATTTTTAAATTTTTCAAGTGTTCCTCCAGTGTACTACCCAGAACTACGATATCATCAAGATATGCAAACGCGAAGGCATCTAGTTCTGGACCAATGACTACATCTAGAGCCCGTTGGAAAGTAGCGGGTGCAGAATGTAGCCCGAAAGGCATTACACGCCACTGAAACAGGCCACGCCCCGGAACCGTAAAAGCCGTGAAAGTCCTGCTTTCAGGAGACATCGGTATCTGCCAATACCCATGACGGAGATCAATTGTACTAAAAAATTTGCTGTTTCTCAATTTTTCGAGAATTGAATTTATTTGTGGAATTGGGTAAGCATCTCGGATCGAATTCTCGTTAATTTGTCGGTAATCCACGCAAAAGCCGCCATTCATCATTTTTTTTCCGCGCGAGGACAATGGGGCTACTATATGGGCTCTTCGATGGTTCGATTCTCTCATCTTCTAATAGCTCATCAATCTGATCATCAATTACCCTCTGCATAGCTGGGTTTCGTGGATAATAGCGTTGACGCAGTGGACGAGAATGTTTCATAGTAATAACATGTTCAGTTACATTTGAATAACCGGAAATGGATTCAAAGCGCGGAAGCTCCTCTTCAAGGAAATCTTGTATTTGTTGCTCCACCAGATCATCAGTATTAGAAAGATAATTTGATGGAACCTGTAAAGAGCTAATGTGAGCATTATGAGAATTAGTTAACGAACCTGTGTTTTTATAAGAATTTCTCCTTGGGATTATGCGGAGCTCGCAACCAGTTTGTTGTATAAAATTCATCCCAACTATAATGGGATCTAAACTCGCTTTTAGGACCAAAAAGTTGTGGCGATATACAACACCATTTAAACTAAACCAGAAACTTGCAGAACCTTCAACCATAATTCTGGATTGGTCAGCTAAGTGGAGAGTACTAACATCGGCAGCAACGATAGGAATATGTAGTTCTTGAATAACAGCTATGGAAATACACGAATGGGTTGCACCAGTGTCCATGATAGCTGAATAAGTTTTATTTTTAATCGTAATCAGTGTTCTTAAGCGAAAGTCGTCATCTAGCGTTAATGTAATAGGAAAGGTTTGTAAATTCAGAGATCCGCTCCTCCTTCCCCTGCCGAAGGACCTCTTTGAGCGTTTCCCGCACCACGTCTGCAACAATCAATTGTCTTCACATTCTTCTTACCACAATCCCAACAAAATATGACCTGCGGTTTGGAACAGGTCGCACGGAGATGGCCGGCTTCACCACAGCGATGACAAATATTTGTTTTATGAACAGTTGCGACCGCCGTTTGTACGCGCCGCATTGCTTTATTCTGACTAGTCTCTTGTGCTTCGATACTTTCAAAATCTTGGGCTAAAATTATAAGCTCTCGAAGTTTCTTGAATTCATGTCTCTTGATATATTTCTTAAACTCTGGTCGGCAGTTGCGGTAAATTCTTTCTAATTGCTCACCAGTAGATAAACTAGACCAACGCATCAAAGTTTGAATTGAGGTTACGTAATTAACAAAGCTTTCATTTGCACGTTGCAGGCGGTTACGGATATCGTCCTCTAAAGTTTCAAAAAATCGTACGGGCAAGAAATTAAGTTTAAAGTCAGCGGAAAAATCATCGTAGGATTTCCAGTCCTTGTAATTGTTGCGGTACCAAGATAGCGCATCACCCTTTAATAGTTCGGGCATGAAACTCAAAAGCGTACCTCTTGATAGAGTGTAACATGTGGCCAATTCCTCAATCCTTTCTAAGAAACACAAAGGATCTTTGCCGCCATCATATTTTACACCCCATTTACGTACTTTATCACAGACGGCGGACAGATTTTCGGGGACTTGTTCAGGCTCTTTTAGGGAAAGTACTGGGGAAGAAGCACGTGAAACTTGAGGTATTGTAAGTTTTAATTCTTTTGATCCACGTGCGGGATCGTAACTTAACCTCAAATTTTGAATGTACATCTCGTGGTCAGGTGGAAGTTCGCCTTGGTCTAGATAGTTCCTTAATCGTCCTCTCATATCTTCTACACTTCCGTCGTCATTTAAACCAAGCTCTTTTAGGCAAGCAGTTAAAGCATCCTTCTTCATCTGGTTTATAAAAGTACGGCTCATGGTTGTTGCTTTTATTTTTTTTTTTTCCTCTACAGAAATTTATTCGTGGAATTATTTTTATTAAGTTTTATTTATGTAAAATTTATTTATTTAAATTTATAATTTTAAATTTATTAATTGTAAATTTATTAAATAATTTTTTTTTTTAGATTTATAAATTTTAAATTTTATTTAAATTTATTTAAAATTTATTTATTTTAAATTTCTTAGAGTCCCTGCTCGGGCGCCATTTATAATAATCTTTGTCGGGGTAGTCCTCAGCCAGATCCAGGATAATAAAGAAAACGCAAAATGATTCAAATTTTACTTATTTTATTATACAATTTTATACTCTAATAATACTTATATTTATTATTAGAGAACCAACTAGTTGTCAGGACGATTTACTAAAAAAAATGCAAGAACACGGAGAAAACGCAGAGTACCCGTACGCGTGACTTTAACTTTTTGTGGTCCAAGACCGAATGCCCAAACCATGGCAAGCAATGTTCTTTGAATGTTTATTTTATGGTGGTTAGTGTGTTTAGTTACCAATACCAATGAGATATATGGCCGTTAAGACCAGTATATTCCCTGGGTACTACTACTAACGACCTGGGATCTATGGCAATTATACCAGTAGACTCCCTGGCTACTACTACATATACTCGCCTGGAAACTATGGTCATCTAGAGCCAGTAGTTTTCCTCTGCACTACTACATTGAGTTTGGCTTGGCTGCCATTAAGACATGCGGTGTCATCCACACACTTGAACAGTCCAAGCCAAACTAAAGTAGTAGTGATGACCACACTAACCACTCTAGTACAATATTTACGTAGTGAGAGAATAAGAAGATATTCAAGTTTTACTCACACATACATCGTACAAAACAATGAGTGAGTGAGTATCGCCTGTTTAGTTGGTTCTCTTATACTCTTATATACAAAACATAGCAATGTTAAAAAAAATATTCTTTCTCTTAACATATTAACATATTCAATGAATTCATGCTCTTAGTATATGAATTACACAACTAATAAAATAATATGGTAATAATAATATCAAAATAATAACTTCATTTATAAAATAATTAATTCATATTTACGAGTAAATATGATGTAATGAAAAACTTCATTACAACATTTTACAAAACTACATGTTTTCTTACTGAATTCTGTAAATTTACCGAGTTTTTTTTTGTAAAAGTTTGGTTGCTTAAATGCGTTTTACAATTATATGTAAATTTACAGAGTTTTTCTTTGCTAAATGGTGTTTATTAAATCAATATTTTACTGAAAACTCTGTAAATTAACAGTTTTTTTTTTGTCAAAATCATTTTACAGAGTTTTATAGTAAAATTACCAAAAAATTTTACTAGCTGGAAAAGTATGGTGTACTCTGTTAAATTAGCAGAGTTTTTCTGTAATTTGACAGAGTTATTATTTTGAGTGTATAAAAAGTCTCGTAATCCCATTTTAGCAATATTTGACAGTTTTCCTGGTTTTTTAACTAAAAATTTTCGATCGAAATTAAAATTTTTTTGTAATTTTACAGTTTTTCTTGTAATTTTACAAATTTTTAAGATTTTTTACAAAAATTTTTTTTTGAAAATTTATTATTATTATTTTGAGTGTATAAAAAGCCTAGTAATCCCATTTTACCAATATTTGACAGTTTTCCTAGTTTTTTTAACTAATAATTTTCGATCGAAATTTTATTTTTTTTTTTTAATTTTAGCGTTTTTCTTGTAATTTTACAAATTTTCAAGATTTTTTACAAAAAAAAAAAATATAGAAAATTTACGATAATTTCTTGTATGTTTTATTTTGCTGAAAAAATTGTAAATTTACAATTTAATTGGTAGAAATCTTGTAAAATTACAAAAAAGTTCATAACTTTTACTAGGAATTCTCGTAAAATAGGAGGTAGCAAAAAATCTAGTAAAGTTACGAAACCTTCTTGTAAGTTTTATTGCGTCAAAAAAATTTTAAATTTACAATTGTATTGGTAAAAAGCTTTTAAAATTACAAAATTATTGGTAAAAAGCTTGTAAAATAACAAGGAATTCTTGTCAAATAGGAGGTAGCAAAAAAAAAGGTTGCAAACTTTTCTTGTAATTTTACAATTTTTTTTTGACTGTAAGATAACATAGTAAAAAGCAAAAATACAGATAAAACTTTGTTCTTAATAATGATTACAAAGTTAAAAGTTGTAAAACAGACATCACAACAAACTACAAAGTATTTTCTTTAAATCTGTATTTTGACAGAAAATTCTGTCAAATGTATGTTGAACTGAGATTTCAGTAATTTTACAGAGTATTTTACAGAATTATTTTATTATTTGACCACGAAAATTAAAAACATATATGGCAACTTTCAAAGACAGATAGTCGGACGAAAATCACTAGATCGTATTAAATTCGATCGGGGATCATGAATATATATAATTTTTTGGGTCCTAGTTTGATATTGCGATAAGTTATAAAAATAGAATACAAATATTACAATTACATTATCATTTCATGTAACGTATATTTAAATATTATCATTTTTACTTAGCATAGCATAAATTTTAATTATCAGTTATTATTTTAATTAACTTATCATTATTCATTATTTTTTTTAAGTCATAACATAAATGTTTTATTTTTTTTTCCAAAAAATTAAACAATTTTTATTAATCATCATTAATAAACATATCAAATTTTTTTTTTCCATCGTTGTTGTTGATTGTCCTGTTAAATGACATGTTTTTAGGAATATTTAACGCTTGGTTGAATTTAACATTTGGTGACAATGACCCTTATAAACCAGAACACGTTTAATTTTGTTAATTGGTTGACTAGAATGTATTTTGTAAACTGTAACCCAAACAATATATAATGTCCTTTGGGGGAGAAATTTTGTTGTTATTATTATTATTATACTTAGCACATTTTGAAAATACGCAGAGATCATTACTAAAAACCATTAACAAATTAGATAAAATAAAAAATATATACAATATGATAAATTGAAACTGAAACAGCAGGATATTTATAATATTAAAACGAAATACCATTTCTAAAGAAATCTGTTATTCAAACAAGATGGAATTGTGCAAATGTCCAGAAAATGTTTGTATTTTAAACATTTTTAATAAATTGATTTATTATAAATTCTAAGAGTGTTTACTGAACACTCTATTTTGGTACACGTTTGAAATGTAACAAAAACGTTTGTGATTCTTAAAAAAGGGACCTTAAACTAACATATCAATAACTGTAAATGACATTTTAATAATATGATTTTTATAACAAATATTTATTTTTATAGTGGAAATGTACAAAAAAAAAATATTTTAAACATATATCCCTCACTTGAAGGTCATGATAAATTCTTATAAGAAAGTAAAAATTTGAAAATGACAAAATGCTATAATTGCGCCGCGATATAATTTTACACTTGTTTTCTGGACCTGAACTAGACCACATACACCTGCAACTAGAGGTCTAATATAGTAAAACTGCGTTCTTAGTTTTTCATTTTGTGACATTTTCTTCATTTAAAAATTCCTCAAAGTTTTATGGACTTAGAAATTTCTTAAAAATTTATTTAAATATTTCTACCCCTCAGTTAATATCGATATGGTTATCAAATAAAAGACGAAAAATCTCTAAAAATTAAAAAAAAATATATATTAATTTTTCAGAACGAGAAGTTTGGAGTAATGTCCTTTGAAAATTTTATCCTTTCATATCCTTGAGAGTTTCCAATACATTTTTCTTAAAAAATTCGACAAAATTTTTTGAAGTCTTTTATAGATTATGAAAAAATATTTTTAAATCTTAAAAAAAATGCGATTTTGGGGGCTTAGAAAGTAAAAATTTTAAAATGTCAAATTGCTTTTACTACGCCGTGATATAATTTTGCACTTTTTCTCTGGACCTGAACTAGACCACATACACCTGCAACTAGAGGTCGAAGATAGTAAAACTGCGTTCTTAGTTTTTTAGTTTGTGACTTTTTTTTTCATTTAAAAGTTCCTAAAAATTTTAAGGACTTCAAAATTTCTTAAAATTTATTTAAATATTTCTATCCCTCAGTTAATATCGATATGGGTATCAAATAAAAGAGGAAAAATCTCTAGAAATTACAAAAAATTATATTAATTTTTCAGAACGAGAAGTTTTGAATAATGTCCTTTGAAAATTTGATCCTTTCATATCCTTGAGAATTTCCAATATATTTTTCTCAAAAAATTGCACAAAATTTTTGGTATCTTTTGTAGATTATGTAAAAAAAAATTTAGAGCTTAAAAAAACGAGATTTTGGTCCATCAGCGAGATCTTTCTCTCTCTTAATTTCTTAACATGATAATGTTTTTAGGCTGGTGTCTAATTTTAAAAAAGTTGCAGGACGCAAACTCAGTTTGACTATATAAGCTAACAATTAACGAAAAGAAAACAAGAATTACTATTTTCATTTTCTTAAAACCAAAAATTTTAATAACTTGGGTTTGTAACTTGCATAATAATTCACCTCGTGGTGAATAAAATCATTTTTCACCAGCTGGTGAATAAAAAGTAACATAATTATTCAACAAATAATTTTTCTTTTTTCATAAATTTTTTTTTTTACCATCAATTTTTTTCCATCAATTTTTTTTCCGTGAAAATTTTTTTTTTCATAATGTTTTTATTTTCATCAAACTTTTTTTTTCATAATTTTTTTTTTTTATAAAATTTTTTTTTCATCAAACTTTTTGTGTTTCATCATTTTTTTTATCAATTTTTTTTTATAATTTTTTTTTTATCGAATTTTTTTTTTCATAATTTTTTTTTTTCATCAACCTTTTTTTATCAAAAAAATTTTTTTTTTTATTAATTTTATTTTCATAAATTTTTTTTTTTATCCAAAATTTTTTTTTTTCATCAAAAATTTTTTTTCATCAATTTTTTTGCTTTGTCATCAAATTTCTTTTTTTCATCAATTTTTTTTATCAAATTTTTTTTTCATAAATTTTTTTTTATCATATTTTTTTTCATCAATTTTTATTATTTTCTCACCAAAAAAATTTTTTTTTCCATATTTTTTTTTCATATATTTTTTTCATCAATTTTTTTTAATCAAAAAATTTTACTTTTCATCAAAAAAATCCATCAAAAACTTTTTTCATCAAAATTTTTTTTCATCAAAAATTTTGGGTTCATTATTTTTTTTTAACATAATTTAGTTTTTCGTGAAAAAAAATAATTTTTTTTACCA
Source organism: Pegoplata infirma (assembly GCA_963921195.1). Lineage (NCBI taxonomy): Eukaryota > Metazoa > Arthropoda > Insecta > Diptera > Anthomyiidae > Pegoplata > Pegoplata infirma. Next base: position 225,074,092 of record OY992538.1, read on the forward strand.
AAACTACTTTTTCACCAAGTCTAAACTTTTCGCATAAAAATTTTCCATTTGTTTATCAAATGAACATAAAACAAGTGAGAGTGTTATATTCTTTGGTGCCGAATCTTTTATACTCTCCAAAATGTAAAAACACTTTTCTGCACTTATTTTTGCACTCACTTACGAAATGTACAGCTCTTTTGGTTTTTTAATGGGGTCCTCGACTGATATTTCAATTCGTTTTGCATGGAATAGCAAAGTAATATAACATTATTTTTTCTAAAAAAACTTTACTTTGGCAAGTACACCCAAATCTTCCGCAAAACATTATCATGATTTAATGTTTTGGGCAAGAGTACAAAATTCGCAGGCATTTTTTTAAAATATTGTTTAAAATATGGTTTATGTCAATATGGGTATCAAATGAAAGATGACAAATCTCTAGCAATTATAACAATTTTTTGTTGCCATTTTTCAGGAAGTAAAGTTGTGTATAATGTCCTTTAAAAATTTGATCCTTTCATATCCTTGAGAATTTCCAATATATTTTTCTTAAAAATTTGCACAAAAAGTTTTGTTATCATTTGGAAATTATACAAAAATATTTTTGACGAGATATTGGTCCATCAGCGAGATCTTACTCTCTTCTCTCTCACTTTTTTTCAAAACTTCCACAACCCTAGTAAAAAAGTTTTGATATAATAATATATAATTTGATACAATCATATTAAAATATATATGATTTTTTATATGTTCAGATCTAATTATATCTAAGATTTAATGTGGCTCCATTTTCTTATCTGAGGTTATACATAAATATATATGACTTAATATAATTATATAAATCTACATTTATTTATATAAAATAAGATCAACTGGATTTATTTGGATGTGACCAAAATTCGGATCAAATTGTATCATTTTTTATATTTTTGTATCTAAAATAATACAATTAGATAATTATTTGATCCAACTTGATACAGCCAATTTTGAGATCAAATTAGATCTTAAAAGTTTTTTTTTTACTCGGGAAGTTAAATTCTTTAACTAAAACCCCGTTCCTCGTTGCATAAGTGTCTTGACAATTTAGTTTACCCATAATACCCAGCATCTTTAAGTATTATCTCTACTTAATACATTTTGTCTATATGCATGATATTGAACGATGATGATAATGATGTTGAAGTTGAAGACAATTGCCAAGGTGATGGTTTAGTAGTGAAGCAAACAAACAAACATACTGCTGTGTTTGTTTGTTTACCAAAGATGGCCAAAGTCAATATTTAGCCAGAAAATTTGTTTGTTTGTAACCATCTTATAAATGGATATTTTATGTACTGAGAGTGTCACATATTATAATAGGCTTTTAAGTATACACGTGGTTGGATTTAAATCAACATGTGGTAGTAGCAGAGTTGGGGCTTATTTCTGAGAATTTGTAAATAAGAAAAATTTCTCACTACTTAACAATTTTTCAATAGAAAAATTTTTCAGAACTTGAAAAACACTGTACTAAAAAAAAACTTTGTCGAACTATAGAAAAAGTCTCCTAATCCCATTTTACCAGTTTTCATTTTTTTTAACAAAAATTTTTTGTCTTCGTCGATCGAAATTTAATTTTTTTTTTATAAATGTCCTAATCTCCAAGGTAATTTTTCGAACAAAATCTAGTTAAATTACTCGTATTCCCTGTAAGTTTTATCGCGTCAAAAAAGTGGTAAATTTACAATTTTATTGGTAAAAAGTAGAGAAGGGCACTTGAGAAGATTAGAGCGTGATTCATGTGATTCACGCGTGAGTGTGACTGAATTCAGGTTTACTCACATGATTGTGAGTGAGTGTGAGTGGAGAAAAAAATTGCGTGATTGAGTGTGCGTGAGTAAGATTTTAGCGTGAGTGAGTGTGCGTGAGTCGATTTTTTGCGTGAGTTTGCGTAATTTATTTTCAACTCATATTTCCTTTCGTACCAAAAAGGAACAAAAAAATTGTAAAATTTGGCTTAACTTAAGATTTCGTCCCGAAAAAAGCAAAAAAAAATTTAATTTTCGCTTTAAATTTTTCTGAAAATGTTTAAAGATTTTTGAAATTTTAGTTTTGAGTTTTTTTTTTGAATAAATAAGAGTTTCGCGAGTGTGAGTGAAGCTTGCGTGGGTATGAGTTGTATTTAATTTACTCACGTGATTGTGAGTGAGTGTGAGTAGAAAAAATATGCTCGTGAGTGCGTGTGCGTGATTCAGAAAGTCCTGTCGTGAGAGTGAGTCAAAAATCACTCACGCGACCATTTCTAATAAGAAGCCTTTTAAATCACAAAAAAGCTCGTAATTTTTAATCTAGTAGTCACGATTTCTTATACATATGTCTGATGTTTTTTTTATACCCTCCAACCACAGTATGGGGGTATACTCACTAGAGTGGCCATAGTAGAAATTTTTTTGAAAAGTTAAATTTTTCGCACTGAAAAATGTGAGGTTGGGGATAAAAATAATTATGTATATTTAAATTTTTTTTTTTTTTGTTCCGAGTACCTCCGGGTTGAGCCTAAATTTTGAAAAACGGATTACAAGGGAAAAATATGATTTTTTGATATTTTAAGTACAGTTTGAATTCAAATGGTCACTGAATTTTGATTAAGAGTTAATTGTCTATCAAATAAGGTGTTAAAAATTAAAATCGGTTGAAAATTAGCCGAGTTATGACAACTTCCCCCGGCAACTAACGTGTGGCAAACCACCTGATCAAGGAATTCGAGCCCCATTTTTGAAATTTATTGAAATTATCTACTGTAATTAATTTTTTTTATTCCTCAAGTTCCAATGTACTAAGAAGATACATATTTTTCATATTGCGTTTTGCTAACTTGTTTTAAATAAATGCTAAAGTGGTCTGAATTTTTCAACACTATTTTCAAATCTCCAATTTTACATTTTTATTTTTTTTGTTAAAGAAATTTTAAAAAATCGGCTATTGGAGTTTAGGGATTTGTTAAGCACATATAAAGGAATAAAAACCCCAAAAATTGTAGGGTTTGCTGTTTTCATTTGGCTATTACAGTGATGTAATTTCGGCGGATTTTGGGAAAGTACACTCAAAAAAAAAAACTGTAATGTTAGCAAAAAAAGCTTGTAAACCTACAAGAAAATTTGCTGATTTTGAACCCACAATTTTTTTGCTAAAGTTAGCAAAAATGTTTTGCCAATAATTAGTTAACAAAAAAATTTTTTTTTTGACACATTTGAGGACCCCATTGGGTTCGGACCCGATAGGTCCAGACCCCGATGGGCCTAGACCTAGTTGGGTTCCTTAAAAATCTTCATAGTGTTTGATCCAAAATTTGTGTCCGTTTCGCTCTAACTTGCTTAGTTTTTGAGATACGTGATTTTAGGGGACCACTGGGATCTTGAGAATTAAAAAACTCGATAACTTAAAAAATATTCGGAAAAAATAACTCGGAGAGCTTTGGACTATTTTGCGGTCTTGTTCTACGTATTGAGGGCTACAAAAATGCTTTTGGACTTTTTGTTGTGTCGGCAATATTTACCGAGATATGAGCATTTTAAAATTTTCGGGAATGCTAACTTTTTTGGATCCAAAGTTAGGGCCCATTAGGGTCCATACATGTAAAGAGGACCCGCGAAAGTATGGAGATTCTAAGAACCAAAAATGCCCTCCATTTTGCTCTATCTGGCTTAGTTTCCGAGATAGAGCCATTTTAAGTTTTCTGAAAATAAAAAAAAATTTACCAATTATTTTTGCTAATGTTAGCAAAAAATCTTGTAAAAATGTTGTCAACTCAATTTCAAATCTTAGCAAAAGAAATTAGTTCAACGTTTCTTTAAAATTGCTAATGTGCTAAATGAAGTTTACAAGAATTTTTTGCTAACATGCTAATCTCAACTAAAAATTTGCTAAAAGTTAGCTAACTAGCATTAGCAAAAAAAAATTAGTAAATCTACTAACGTATTTTTTTGAGTGTAGTGATTTTTGGCCCTTTTTTAGCTTTTATTTATTTTTTTTTGGTTTTTTTTACAAACTTGATATGTTTTGGACCGAATTATATCAACACGAGATAGAATACTTCAATTTGCAAAATTAGGGCGAAATTGACATATAAAAAATTGCCCCTGTTAAGGGTCAAAAGTCAAATTTTAGAAAATTTTTAATTTTTAAACATTAACAGATTTGCTGGGCGGATTTTGCTGAATCTACTCGATGTTATCTTAATTGGTCTAAACCAATGGTTCCCAACCTTTGATTCTCGCCCCAATGGGGGGCAATTTGAATGCTTCAGGGGGGCAACGAGCCAATTTTTAAGATTTTGTTTTGTTAAAAAAACTAAAAAAATATTTATTTTAGTTAAATTATTTAGTTGGTTGTTGAAAACTTTTGCTAAAAACTTTGTTTAAAAGATGATTTTAACAAAAAGTTTGTTTAACTACAAGTAAATTTTGAATTTTAAAACTAATTTGAAAAATTTACACATTTTTCTTGAGTGTAGGGGGGCATTTTAGTTTTTTTTACTTAAAAGTGGGGCATGGCCCGAAAAAGGTTGGGAACCATTGGTCTAAACTATATGGCAAATAATTAAAATTTAAAAATTTAACCCTTAAGTGCTGTTGGGTGGGGCCTATAATTTTTTTAATTTAATGGAGATAATGTAAGTGTATTTTGTTCAAATGGTCGAATAGGCCCCACCATCACTAAAGGGTTAATATTCTGAATTTAAATAAAAAGACATATGTTAAGACCTTTTAAAATGACATCAAGTAGTTTCATATATTTCCACTCAGAAAATCTGTTAATGTTTAAAAATTCAAAATCTTCTAAAATTTGACCTTTGACCTTTAGTTGGGGCAATTTTTAATTTCCCATTTTTGCCCTTAATTTGCGAATTGAATTATTCTATCTCTTGTTGATATAATTCGGTCCAAAACATATGAAGTTTGTAAAAAAAAACCAAAAAAAAATAAATAAAAGCTAAAAAAGTGCCAAAAATCACTACTTTCACGAAATCCGCCGAAATTACATCACTGTAATAGCCAAATGAAAACAGCAAACCCTACAATTTTTGGGGTTTTTATTCCTTTATATGTGCTTAACAAATCCCTTAACTCCAATAGCCGATTTTTTAAAATTTCTTTAACAAAAAAAATAAAAATTTAAAATTGGAGATTTGAAAATAGTGTTGAAAAATTCAGACCACTTTAGCATTTATTTAAAACAAGTTAGCAAAACGCAATATGAAAAATATGTATCTTCTTAGTACATTGGAACTTGAGGAATAAAAAAAATTAATTACAGTAGATAATTTCAATAAATTTCAAAAATGGGGCTCGAATTCCTTGATCAGGTGGTTTGCCACACGTTAGTTGCCGGGGGAAGTTGTCATAACTCGGCTAATTTTCAACCGATTTTAATTTTTAACACCTTATTTGATAGACAATTAACTCTTAATCAAAATTCAGTGACCATTTCAATTCAAACTGTACTTAAAATATCAAAAAAATTGAGAAAATGAAAAAAAAGTCATATTTTTCCCTTGTAATCCGTTTTTCAAACTTTAGGCTCAACCCGGAGGTACTCGGAACAAAAAAAAATAATTTTTAAATATGCATAATTATTTTTATCCCCAACCTCACATTTTTCAGTGCGAACACTTATGGATTCAACATTTTTTAATTTTTCTATATAACGCTATGGCCAGTCTAATACTCACTTTGTCATTCCGTTTGTAACGCATCGAAATATCAGTCGGGGGTCCCATAAAGTATATATATTATTGATCTATGATCGATTCTAAGACATTCTGTGAATGTCCGTCCGTCCGTCCATCCGTCCGTCCGTCCGTCTGTCCGTAGATAACACAATGCAGCCCAAAATAAAATAGCTAGACTCCTGTTTGCCAAATATATGTCTCATGTTCATAGGCAGGTTAAGTTCGTGAAAGACAAAATAATTGTGAATGAAAGATGCATTTTAAATGCACTTTTAAACTGCATTTTTCAAAAATGCAATTTTTTTGATTAAATCCGTTTACTTTTGAACGTTTTGCAGTCAAAAAACTAAAAAAATCTATTTTTTTTGACTTTCTCAATAAAAATTAAGGGGATTAAAATAATGAGCTAAAAAATCGGGCTGCATAAGTCGATGCGAAATTTAATAAGCTACAAGAACCAAAAAACAAAATTAAAATCGTTTAAGAATTGAGATCTGTTGAGTAATTCTGACAAAAAAAGTGCATCTCGCCCCACTGTGAGACTGCTGAAATCCAGATTTTTGCGATAATACTGAACCGATTTAAACGATTGAGAAACATGCGAATTTTTCTCCGTCAGATGGCTAATGTTTTGTTTTTCGAAAATTGTAAAGCTAACAAAATGTATAAATGAAATCTTAAAAAAAGTCCGGGTTTTCTTCAGTCGGCAACCAGATGTTAACGTTGGTTAAAGTAACGTATTTCGACCAAAATTCATGTCCAAATTTAATTGACCAAATCTGGCTCAAAAATTCGGAAATTTCTCGTTCTCTATTGGAAAAATATTTAAAAAAATCCAAAACCGCGGTTTTGGTCCACAGATGCTGATTTTTAAACATAAAAATATTTTTTTTATCCAAATTAGTCGCAAAAGTTGGAAAATGTTATGTGTGTTATCATGCGCGAGTACAAGGGGGGGAATGGGGTAGTTTTCTCCCCCAGACCAAATTTCAAAAAGAAAAAAAGGAAAAAAGGAAATGAAAGAAAAAGGGTGAAAACGGAAGAAAAGGAAAGAAAAAGAAAAGAAGGAAATTTTCTAAAAAGAAATTCCGGAGGAAAAAAACTCGAAATCCGAAAATTTTTCATTAAAAAAAAATTTGAAAATTTTTAAAGGAAAAATGTCAATTAATTTGAAAATTTTCTGTGAAAAAATATCTGTCAATCTTATTTTGAATTTAGGTAATAAAAATGATATTGAATATCTTTATTTTTTTGTATCGAATACAGGATCTTAATTTTGTTTATGAGACTTTTCCTATACAAAAACGTACAAAAAAAATCTAAAATTTTTCGCATCCTCAAAAATTTTCTTTTTCGCTTTTTTGTAGAAGAATTCCCAACTTCAAAGAGTCGCAGGTTCTAAGACTTTTTATAAAGGAAAAAGGTTTCAGAACTTGGGAATTTTTCTATAGGAAAAATGTCTTCGAATCTGACACTTTTTCTATACGAAAATTGTCTCAGAATCTGAGACTTTTTCTATACAAAATGTCTCAGAATCTGAGACTCTTTCTATAAAAAAAATGTTTCAGAGACTGAGACTTTTCTATAAGAAAAATGTCTCAGACATTTTTCGAAAAGAAGAAATCTTAGATTCTGAGACATTTTTCCTGTAAAAAATCATTTCTTCGCGAAAAATGCCTCAATATCTAATATTTTCTTTGTAGGAAGAATTTCTTCTATTGAAAAATTCTCAGAAAAGTTTATTTAAACGAAGTATGATCATGAAAAACAAACCTCCTTCGGCAAAAACTATCTAATATTTTCTTTGTAGGAAGAATTTCTTCTATTGAAAAATTCTCAGAAAAGTTTATTTAAACGAAGTATGATCATGAAAAACAAACCTCCTTTTGCAAAAAACCGTATCTCTGTTTTTGCTAGTCCGACAAAGGTGAATTTATTATTTTTTTTCTCGAAGTAAAAAAAAAGTCCCCCCACCCAAACCCAAAAGCTGTACCCTCCACTGGTGTTATCTAAAAAATATTAAATAAAATATAAAAAATATTAAAAAAAATAGATAAACGCGATTTTGGTCCAAAAATGATATTCTGAGATTTTGGTCCACAGATGCTGATCTGGATTTTCGGACCAAAATTGTGTTTTTATATATTTTTTAATATTTTTCAGATAACAAATTGAAAATTTTCCAACTTTTAAGACTAGCATCGGTGGACCAAAATAGCTATTTGGGAATTTTTTTACACAAAAATTCATAACTTTTGAGCCCGATTTTGTTAAAAAATTCGGTCATGAATTTCATACGAAAAACGTCGTCTGAAGATGTATCTTTAGCGACAAGGGCATGCCTTGCAAAATTTTTTCATAAGTTTTCCCACAACCGGCTATTTCGTTGCCATCATTTGGCAGGCATTCAAAAGTTTATATTTGACGGGACGCCCTTACAAATCGCTACCTCATAATACGACTGTCGTATGTAGCAAAACATAACTTTTCAGGAGACTGTTTTTAATGTTTATTATCAAATATCTTCAAAATGATCATATGAATTCTCTAACGGTTTGGCCTGAATATAATACAAGTATTAAATTTTCATAACCCCAAGCCTAATTTACTGTAGTTATAATAACACAGACGTAATTAGCGTGATACCTTTGATAATTGCTTTGATAGTTGCTATTCTTAAAAGTTATAATGGATTTGAAAAACTAATCTCTGCAAAACTTCGCATGCCAAAATCTGTATTTTTAAGGAAGGTCAGCGATATGTCATAATTTTGCATATCAAGTTGTTGAAGGACCACCATAATAATCTGTAATTTTTTTTTCATATAATGTGTTATAAAATAATATACTGCTTACACTCCTCTTTGAAATTTACAATAATGACTAGAACTCATGTTATAAAACAAATACCTAAAATAAATGTCATATGTTTTATGTTTGATAAATATTCAACAATAATATATAACATTAATATGAAATATTGCATTTTTATTAACAGAAAACTAAATTAATATGTTAAAATTAAAATAAACGACTAAAACATTGTTAAGGATTTCTATATTGCAAATGACATTGATACACCTAAAGATAGTGCCACTAAATAAATAAAAAAAATTACAAAAAAAACCAAAGGACAACAATAGGACACATTGTTAAAAATTTGACTAATGAAACTAGTTAAAACAATAATCTAATAAGGGGATGTTTTAACATCAAAAATAACAAATAAGCAACAATCTTCAAAAGTTAGTACAGGAAGTTTTTCAAAAAAACAAAAAAAAAAACACAAAAAAAAGGTGCTTAACAGTTAATGCACATCATAATGAGGCCTATTAGTTACAGGACATAAACAACAGGACAACAAAAATGTATGTCAACACAAGAAAATACAATCATAAAAAAAAACGAAAACGGTTTGACTAATATTAAAAACGTAAATGATGACAATGATCATAATTGTAAAGAGAATGTAAAAGAAGAGCGTACAACAAAAAAAAATTATAAAAACAAGAGGGGTGGAAAATAAATAGAAACAAATTAAAAAAGCCAGTTTTTTTTGTAAAAAAAATAAAAATTATTACAGAAGGTTAAATAATGTATATAGCACTTCAAATTAAGGTGTATTGGCCCCTTTTCATAACTTGTCATATACTTGTGATACTATATAGACAGTGTAAAGTACACATAAACTTACTGATAGGACACGTGTATCTACTATCCTCACAACTATAACTAAAGCCACAGGAGATCACTGCGGTAAATACTCTAAAGACCCATCTTGTGTACAGTACTATAGTAAACGGCTCTAGCACTTCCTATCATAATTGTAGTCTGTCGCATACACACGTGGGTCAAATTCATTTGTTGTGTTTTATTTTTTTTTGTCCGTGCCATGTCGTGTTGTGTTCATACTGCAACTTACATAATGACGACAATTTTTCAATGCGGCCAAAAAGTCAATAAAAATAAAAAAGCACGAAAGAATAAAAATAAAATCCCGTGTAAAATAAAAATTACTCATATTGTATTGTTCCTTGTTTTATTTTACTTACTTGGCTCAATTGTTGTAATGTAGCTCATTAATTTCATTATTATCAATTGGGGTGCTTTTTTTCTATTTATTCTATGCTGTTGTTTTTATATCTTTTGGTTTACCTTGGTATTTGTCCTATTGTTTTTTTTTATATGTATGACTTCTACTAGTCGTCATTGTTTTGGTGTTGTAAATGATGATGTCCTATTGTTTTGGAAAATGAATTGCAAATGGTTTGATGTGAATTGCAAGCAATTCATTTTGATAATGTTTAAGGAAATAAAGAAAAAGAGAGATGCTGTGGAAAAAAGAGGAAGAAACTAATTTTTTAACATGATAATGTTTTTAGTCTGGTGTCTAATTTTAAAAAAGTTGCAGGACGCCAACTCAGTTTGACTATATAAGCTAACAATTAACGAAAAAGAAAACAAGAATTACTATTTTCATTTTCTTAAAACCAAAAATTTTAATAACTTGGGTTTGTAACTTGGATAATAATTCACCTCGTGGTGAATAAAACCGTTTTTCACCAGCCGGTGAATAAAAAGTAACATAATTTTTTTTCAAAAAAAAAAAAAAAAAATTTTTCATAATTTTTTTTTCATCAAATTTTTTTTTTTATATTTTTTTTTTTTTTTTATCAATTTTTTTTTCCATCAAATTTTTTTTTTTATCAATTTTTTGTTTTTTCATCAACTTTTTTTTTATCAAATTTTTTTTTTCATAAAATGTTTTTTTTCATCAAACTTTTTTTTCATAATTTTTTAAACCCTCCAACCACAGTATGGAGGGTATAAAATCCCCCCAGGGATCTCATATTCCACCTCCCCAAGGTCTTCCTTATGGAGAAGGAATATGAGAACCTCTATGAAAGCACAGCTGAAGTGCTACGGGACGCCTCCACAGGTTGCGGATAGTGGAAAGCCCTACTATGTAGTAGACGGGTAACTGCGAATAGAATAAGCAGTGGCGGACAGCTCAGCGGGTTAAGAGAAGAGGGTCTCAGACGGACACGCCTGGCGACGTGTAACTTTTAAATTCTGAGAACTTTTGATGCTCTAACCGACATGGCGAATAATTGGCGCCATTCAATAACCAAAGCCAAAATCATCAACATAAATGTCAACCTCACCTGCCGACAAACACGAGGCTCTGACGACCGATCATGGGCGGTATAACCCTAACACCGATAGCGAGGAGGAAATTCCCTATCACTTTGCTCTCCTGGAGGCGCTCTGGCAGTCCCAGTTCCAGGATCGGGTAGATAGCCCAATCAGCTGTTTACCTTAAAGAAAACGATTACTGAAACCTTATTAAATGTAAACAAACGGAAACCTTTGATGACGACCTTTAGCTTTAAACAAGGAACACGCTTTGGATCATGGAACGTAAGATCGTTAACAGAGATAACCAAACTGGCACAAATAAGCAAAGAAATGCAAAACTACAAGTTACTCTTCTTAGGACTATGCGAAACCAGATGGCCTGAATCTGGAGAATTTAAAACCGATGATGGTCTATCCTTCATCTACTCTGGAAAACCAATCGACCAACCTCGCTCAAGTGGCGTCGGCATTCTTCTCTCCAAAGAAGCACGAAAAGCACTTATTGATTGGAAACCCCATTCAGACCGTATAATTACTGCAAGATTTCGTACCAAAGCCAGAAATTTAACCTGCATACAGTGTTATGCGCCAACAGAGACCTCGGATCCCGCTTTAAAAGAAGATTTCTACAGTCAGTTGAGTAGAGTCACAGCATCTGTCAACCGTGGCGACATCATGCTTGTAATGGGAGACTTCAACGCCCAACTAGGTCCCGATAACACCAACAACGAACACGTAATGGGTCGCCATGCTTTAGGAAGAATGACCGAGAATGGTGAACTCTTTGTTGAGATGTGTGCTACTAATAACCTAGTGATCGGAGGAACACTCTTCCCTCACAAAGAAATTCACAAAGTAACATGGGTCTCTCCTGACCATGTCACTAAGAATCAAATCGACCACATTACCATTAGCAGAAAATGGCGAAATTCCCTTCTTGACGTACGTAACAAGAGAGGGGCCGACTGTGCTAGTGACCACCATCTTATAGTTGGTACAATAAGAATAAAAATTGCAGCTATCAAAAAGAAAAACTCCGTTCAAAGGAGATTTGATACCCCTCGGCTAAAAGATCCAGTTGTATGTGGTAAATATGTTGATGCAATAAAATCAAATCTAAACACACTTCAAAACCGGTCAGAGAAAGATTGGAAAATCGTAAAAAACTGCTTTATAACAGCAGCTAAACAGCACATTGGGCACAAAGAACCGGAAAGAAAACAATGGATTTCTGATTCAACATGGGATTTAATAACGAGAAGAAAACAAATGAAGGCAAATATAAACACAGCTAGAACACGGAATGAAGAGAGAACAACACAAGCTGAATACAACCAACTTGATTGTGCAGTAAAGCGTAGCGCCCGGCGAGATAAACGTCGATGGTCGGAAAATCTTGCAAGGGACGCACAGGCGGCTTCCGAAACAAACAGAACTCGAGACCTCTATAAGATCACTAGGAAGCTTGCTAACAGAAAACCACCCACGGGCAAACCGCTAAAAAGAAACGACGGAGAATTGGTAACATCAAGTACTGAACAAATGAACATTTGGGTCGATTACTACTCAAATATACTACGAAAACAGACACCAGGACAACAGGATCTCCATATACCATGCAACTGCGAATCACATATTATCAGACAAGACGTCGCAACAGAACCACCTTCTATTGATGAAATTGTGGATGCAATAAACAATCTGAAGAACAACAAAGCACCTGGCATTGACAACATAAGCCCTGAACTCCTTAAAGCTGACCCGTTTTCAAGTGCACATCTCATCTGTGATATCATTAAAAACTTATGGGACACCGAGAACTTATGTGATGAACTTAAAGAAGGCATGATAATTAAAATCCCGAAGAAAGGAGACCTAATTGACTGCAGGAATTGGAGGGGAATAACTCTTCTTAGCATGGTTAACAAAGTCATTGCTAACATATTGAACAAGAGGCTCACTAGCACACTGTTGATTGATATTCGATCAGAACAAGCCGGATTCCGCCCAAATAAATCCTGTATCGACCACATCAACAGCTTACGCATTATAGTAGAAGAGTCTGTTGAATGGAGGTCTCCGTTATACATGGTATTCATAGACTTCGAAAAAGCGTTCGATACCCTCAGACACGGAGCTATTTGGAGTGCGTTAATTTGCAATGGTATACCGCAAAAAATCATAAACCTCATACGAGCACTATACCACAACGCAAGCTGTCGTATTCAACACGAAAACATCGTCAGTAACCCAATAGATGTCGAAACTGGCGTTCGGCAAGGCTGCCCTCTGTCTCCTCTCCTGTTCAATGTTGTTATCGATAGTGTAATGAGACGCGCAACAACTGAATCCAGAGGTATAACATGGTCTCTTAACAGTCGACTTGAAGATTTAGACTACGCAGATGATATTTGCTTGCTATCACACAACTTCTCTGATATGCAAGCCAAACTTAAAGCGGTTGAAACGGAAGCAATGAAATGTGGCCTCAAAATAAACATCGCGAAAACCAAAGTGATGAGAATCAACACCAGATGCGATAGAACTCTACATATTTGCGGCACTGAATTAGGAGAAGTTACCTCTTTTAACTACTTAGGTAGCGTAATAAATACAACTGGAGGCTCTAGCGAAGATGTGTCCAGCCGTATCGTAAAAGCCAGACAATCCTTTGGGCAACTAAACAACGTATGGAGATCGAATCAAATCTCAAAGCGCACCAAAATAAGTCTTTACAACTCGTGCGTAAAATCGGTACTCCTGTATGGCTGCGAAACATGGAACGCTGCACCCAGAGATCTTAATGCCCTTCAAGTTTTCTGCAACCGTTGTCTGCGAAGAATCATGCGTATCTTCTGGCCAACAACTATAAGTAACATACGGCTCTGGGAAATAACCAAACAGCAGCCAATCGCAAAAGAAATACAAAAGCGAAAATGGAGATGGATAGGTCACGCTTTACGTAGACCTCAAAGCGATGTTACAAGGCAATCCCTCGACTGGACCCCACAGGGAACCCGAAGAAGAGGCCGTCCATCCCACACATGGCGTCGGCAGCTGGAAAGTGAAGCCATCAGAGCTAATAAATCTTGGAACGAGCTTAAGCACTTAGCATTAAATAAATCTAATTGGAATACATTTATTGAGGCCCTATGCTCCTTATAGGATCAACAGGAACCCATATATATATATAACCACAGTATGGGGCTATACTCACTTTGTTATTCCGTGTGTAACGCATCGAAATATCGGTCGGGGACCCCATAATGTATATCACAAAATCTTTTTCCGTCAGTTTTTGGAATTTAGAAAAACTGTAAATGCAGTTGTGTAAACAAGACCTTGAGCTATCACTGAGCAAAGTTTAAGGATTACCCTTCTTTATCCGTTAAAGTTACAGAGGGTTAAAATTGAAAAATCGATAAAAATGTCTTGAAATAATCCATAGTTTTTATCTTCTTTCGCTTTTTTTTTAAGTTGTCCTTATATTTCAATCTTTTCTGGCATAACACAAAGTCAGTACATATAAGAGATTATTTCAATGTTGATTTGATAGATGCTTCATCGCTTGGTAAGAAGTTATACGACGGTTAAATTTTGAAACCAAAAATTAAGAGTTTTTAAATTTTCGAGGTTTTTTGATCAGGGATTTCGGCCCCCTCTATAGAATGAAAAAAGTTGAACTAGAGTTGGTAGCTGTTGTAATTCTTAACATTTTGGAATCAATTCCGTTAATGTGCAATACTTAAGGAGTTTCAGGAGATCAAAATTCGAAAGAAAAAACGTATTTTTTTTAAAATACCAGTTTTTCGCGAGGCACATTCGCGGTTTCATTCGAAATTTGGTGGACTCTTGCGTAAACCGAGTTTTTTGTGAGTTTACATATTTGAAAATTGTGCGAAATTTGCAAACCTGTTTCCTATTTTTTTTAGTAGCAATTAATGCATCATGTTCATTTTAATACACCAAAAGACGTGCCTTAACGAGTAGAACTGATTTGCTTTTTGACTTTTTACTTTAAGCCATTCTGAGCGAAAAGCGCGATGATTTTATCTAAACATGTTTTGATCTGGCACATCCAAGGCTTTACACGAAATCGGATGAAATTTTTTTTAAATGAAAGCCCACTTGATGTGTCATCATAAAATCAGAGGCGGGTTAAAAAATTTTGATGATTATAGATTTTTTGGACCATATTAAATTTTCTTGTTATAAAAAAGCATCACCGATTTTTTTAAACACTGGTACGATTTTCCGTGATTTTTTTTCAGTAAAACCAACGCGCATTGCCTAAATATGTTATAAAAAATTGTGAAACTTTTCTTTTACCGCGAATTAATCGCGATTTTAGGTACTTAGATATATTTTTTTTAAATCTTTTGGTCATTAAAGGGTTAAATTTATATCATATATTTTAGAAGAAATGATATATCCGGGCATGTTTTAATAACGCATGCAACAAATGTATAGAAAAAAAATATTTAAAATATTTTTAAGATTTTTTAAAACCGCTAAACCTTAAAGCCGCCACAACTTTTGACCCCCTTGCGCGATTTAATTGACGCGAACGAATTTGTTATTCTTAAATAGCTTCTAATATTTATGCCAACTTTCATCGATGTGCCATCAAAACAAAAATCACATCTTTTTTACCTCAAAATTTAAGTCTTAGCCGGAACTCCTCATATACTATATATTATTGATCAGTGATTAATTCTAAGACATTCTAGCGATGTTCGTCTGTCCGTCTGTGGAGGACACGATACAGTCTAAAATAAAAGAGCTAGACTCCTGAAATTTGGGACGAATATGTCAAACGGTCATAGGCTGGTTAAGTTCGGAGACGGGCAAAATCGGACCACGGGGGAAAAAGTTACCCCTTTAAGAACTAAGGCAACCTCTGAAAAAACGCCACTTTTTAGATTTTTTTTACTTTTGCTTAGCAAACAAAACACTTTTTATGTCAGAAGAAGTTCCAGGAAGGTTGCCTCCCACCATCCATCTTTTTATGTCAGAAGAAGTTCCAGGAAGGTTGCCTCCCATCATCCATCAAATTTTTTATCATAAATTTTTTTTTTTCATCAAAAATTTTTTTTTCATAAATTTTTTTTTATCATATTTTTTTCCATCATTTTTTTTTTCATCAAATTTTTTATTATCAATTTTTTTCTCAACAAAATTTTTTTTTTCATATTTTTTTTCATTAATTTTTTTTTACATCAAAAAATTTTTCTTTTCATCAAAAACTTTTTTTCATCAAAAATTTTTCACCAAAAATTTTGGGTTTATTAAATTTTTTTAACATAATTTAGTTTTTCGTGAAAAAAATAATTTTTTTTACCAAAACTACTTTTTCACCAAGTCTTTCTCATAAAAAATTTTCCATTTGTTTATCAAATGTATATAAAACAAGTGAGAGTGTTATATTCTTTGGTGCCGAATGTTTTATACTCTCCAAAATGTACTTTTTTCACTCATTTTTGCACTCACTTACGAAATGTACAGCTCTTTTTTTCGTTTTGCATGGATTAGCATAGTAATATAACATTATTTTTTTCTAAAAAAAACTTTGCTTTGGCAAGTTCACCCAAATCATTCGCAAAACATTATCATGATTTAATGTTTTGGGCAAGAGTACAAAATTCGCAGGCATATTTTTTTCTGTGTACCTCGTCAGGTTGGAATTGCAATTCTGCGAAATCGGTCCAGTGCACTATAGGAAATTTTACCCATTTTTTGGCCAAAAGTCAAAATTAAAATTTTTGCAAAGCTTATTTTTTTTAGCTTTAATATAAAAAAAATACAACAAAGTAAACATCTCTTTTTAAATTTTTTGACAGAATTCATTTACTGTAACTTTATGAGCTGATTTTCTTGCAATTTCCAAATTAGTTATCAAATAACGATTTAGTGCAGTAAATTTTGTGATAGTTTCTAATAAAAGTTTTCATAATAAAAATTAATAATTTTTAAAAACTAAAAAATGGAAAATAATGTCGAAGGTGAGTACTTTAATGATATATAGTGAAATGTTAGTGAACTTATCTAGTAGATCGATTAAATTGGAAAAATTGAAGTGACCTTAACTTGAACTTATGGAATTATGAATTGGAATTTTATTTAGACTTACAAAAAAATGATAGCATATGTTAGCTACAAAACCATATAAGTTCTCTAGGACAATCAATTACCTTCCAAATTTATCAAATTTCAAGGTCGGATATTTGCAAACTTTTTTTAAAAACGCATTTTTCCAGGTGACTACTGCGCGCAAAATTCCCATTTATTTAATATATGGCGATAGAAACACAACGAATATGACGAAAGAGCCGCTATTTGTGCACATTTCTTTTCATACATAGATGAAAGTGATCGTTTCGAAAACTTTAAAAAATATATAAAGGAGCAATCAAGAATATTTTGTTCAAGTATAAATATGAAAAGGCTTGAAAAAGATGTAGGAGTGGAAGTTTTTGAAAAACAGCATGCTGTTTGGCTTAAAGGCAATACTTGGATAAGAAAATGTAAAACGCAGCCTGCCCCCACTAAATCGAAACCTGGGCGACCGCAATTAACTTTTTTTGTCAAAATCTGCGAGAACAAAAAGACGAATTACAGCAGAAATCTCTAAAGATCTAAATAGGGAAGTTGAGCCCTTAGCTTTTGCTTCATCTGCAGCTGCTCGTAGTGGCAATTTGAAATGTAGTTAACGACTTGGAACTCAAAAATCAAATTTTTTAATAAAATCCTTATTAAAAAGTAGCTTTGACACTTCTTAAAATTGTTAAAATAAATTTCTACTGTTATATACGAAAGTTTGTGTACACTCAAAAAAATAGTAAAAAACAGTTTAGAAAACCAGATAATCTATAAAAGATCTAAATAATCTTAGATGCGAAAACTTATAACCCCGGAAACCCTGTTTTGAACTAATTGTTAGTAAATTTTTTAGGTAAATTTACTAAAGTTTTTTTTTGAGTGTATGAAAAACTTTATGAGTCACTCCCTCCCTCTTAAGGGTCTTCCAAAAGTCAAATCGAAAAAATCATTCAAATCGGTCCAGCCGTTTGGCTGTAAATAATTTTGGCCAAAAAAAGGGGTCAAATTTCCTATAGTGCAGTGGTTCAAAAGTTATAAGCAAAAAATTTAATTTCGTCAAAAGTTTTTCGTGAATTTACGAGATAAAAAAGCACGCCAACTTTCGAAAGATAATTTTGAGGATACTGACGCTTGGCATATATATTTGTCCTTCCTCTGGTATGGTTCGTATTCAATTTCAGCCAATGCGGTCCAGTGGTTCTAAAGTTTTAAGCAAAACCGTCAATTTCAGATTGGTTTCACCTTAAATTCAGGTGTTGAAAAAACCGAGTTTTAAAAACAAGCTTTAAAAACATTGGTAAGCCACAAAATTACTTTACAAAGTATTTTTTGTCACTTAAAAATATTTTTACACTAAAAAAAATTACACACGAAAAAAATTTTACACTCAAAAAATAAATAGTATTTTTCTCTAAAATGAAAAAAAAAAAACAGTCTATGACAAAATAAAATATTTCTAATCAAATAACTTTTTTTGACATTAGCAAATTTACTGCCCTTTCGAATTTAAATTTTCTACTTGTTCTCATTTTTATTAAATTTTAATTATATTAAAAATTAAGTGTAATACTCAAAAAGGGCTGATGATGGAATGTTGGCAACTATCGAAAGCTGTCAACTTCTTCGCATATCCTAAGTTTCGTTGAACAACAACAAAAATTATTGTGCTCAATTCGGGAATACTTTTTATCATTAACCTAATTTTTAAAAATTTGATATTCTTTCGAAGTTTTAGATTTTACATTTTTTACAAGAAAAGAAATTTAAAAATCTTAAAATTCGGATGGATTCAGAAGGATATCAAATTTTTAAAAAGTAGGTGAATGGTGAAAGGGTACTCCCGAATCGAGGACAAAATTTCTCAGAAATAATTAAAATACACTCTAACCGAACAAAATAACATTTCATTATAAAATATGAGGTTCAAAATTATGAAAACATAGTAACAAAAGACTTGTTTCCTTTATACAAATGCAGTATAAAAGTCCAGATAACTGCTGATTATTTCCAAGGGATATGCATGATCTCAAATTTATAAAACTTTTCTGTGACTAAATTTTAAATATTTATTTATACACATCTTAACACCCATTTGTTGTTGTTTATTGTCTACCTGTTGTCACGTTTTTCTTATAAAATCCAATTTTATTGTTTTACTACACACTCCGTTAAACTAAAAGTTTTACACCTTTTAACCCATTTTCAAGTCTTTTAAATTATTAATAATGTCTAAAGTATAGAAAATACCTTTAGCATATTGTTACCTTTTTTTCCCATAAACTTAAATATTTAAAAAGGGTTCTTAAGACTTTATATACTAAAAACACTAACTGAAAGCATACATTTAAACCTATTTGTATAAGACCTGATGTTTTTATACGAAATCATATGAAAGTATATGTTATGTACATATATGAGTATTGTCCTTAAGCTTTACGTGTGTAACCTATTTAACATTGTGATGTTCTAAAACTGATCTCTGGTTGTCTTAATTTCTTAAAACATAAATGTTAAGGTATTTGGCATATAAAGAAAACAAATACATACATTCGTACATTTGTCCATTGTTATTTGATAAGCGAAAGTAAACATGATATACACTGTGCACCAAAGTTTTCAGGATTTTTTTTTTAAATTTCAAACAAAATGGTAGATAACACCATTGGAAACGACACAAAAGACACACAAATATTTGAACTGTAAAACAAAAAATTATGGCAATGACAGAAATATTAAAAGAAATTTGTGGAATATTAATTTTGGCTAATACCTATTTTAACGATCTTTAGATTTAGATACTAGTTTATTATTAACCACCATATGAACCGTTTATTATGAAAGTAAGGTAAGTCCATTTTTAAAATAAAATAAATAAAAATATTTTAAAATTAATTTTATTTTGTATGGATTGTTTATCTAACAAACTAACTTATTTTGAGGAATCTTTTTTAAATTTAACATGAAGTCCTTACAAATTTTATAAGCTTTTCTATCTACATCTCACCAAAAACGAAATGGTCTTACCTCAATTCATATGTAAGAAATATCAAATTTTTAAATAATTTTTTAGCATGATATGTGTTTGTTTCTCCATACACAGAAAGAAATAAAAAAAAAATTTGAGTAAATTTTTAATACTATTGAGTAAAAAATTACTCAATTTTCCACCAGTAAACGATTTAATAGTATTGAGTAAATTTTTAATAAAAATTTATTAAATTTTTGCCAAAAAAATTTGAGTAAATTTTTAATTGACACTATTAAGTGCAGGAACAGAACAAGAAGCACCACCTTTTAAAAACAGAACAAGTTTTATTTCACATCGGCGCCGGCCACCGGTTTAATCTGCCAAACCGTATGGAAAAAGTCGTGCCGGGCTTATTCTGTTTCTACTCTAAAAAAAACAAAGTTTAAAAAAATTTCATATTTTTTTACAAAGAAAAAAAAACATGTTTTTTCAAACTTTACCAAACATATTTTTGTCTTAAAGACATAAAAAAATTTTATAAATATGATTACAAACTTTCATGTATATATACAAAAAACTATAAACTAAACGAGAATTAAAAAAACTAAGAAAATTCCAAAAAAAAATTAAAAAAGCTATTAAATTCTTATTAAATTATTTACTCAATTTGTTTTTAAATTTTTGAGTAAATTTTTAATTGCGTCAATTAAAAAATTACTCAAAACTTTTTTTAAATTTAAACAAGTGATTACTCAAATTGTTTTTCCCCATATTTTTTTCTGTGTAACATTTCCAGTTGTTCTATTTTTTTTATCTATATATTTTTGTTTATTGTATTGTTTTGTTGTAAATGTGTGATTTATCATTGCTAACAAAAGGCATTTGTTTAGTATTTCTTGTGATAAATCTCTTTTCTGTCTTTCTATATTATTTTCGTCTATATATATTTTTGATGTATGTGTGTGTGAGTAAATTTTTTTTTAGGGAACAAATAAACAGTTTTTGTTATATGCATATTAGAGAAGTCGACGGACTGAGTTAAACGAGAGAAAACAAAAGTACTATTTTTGGTACAATTTGTTTCAACTGATAGGATATGCTGTAACAATTATTCGTTTTTTGTTCCATTACTGCTTTGTTTATCTATTAACATTTTTTTCCTGAGAGAAATGTTTTCGAATTACAACAATACAATTCGATTTTTAGTAATCTCACTTTATACTACGCTGAAAATTGTAAAAGTTACATGCATTTGAGTAAAAATGCATAAATTCAGTTTTCTCAAAAATACAGTTATATTGGTGTGTTTTTACACTGAACGCAGCCGAAATAAACAAATAAATACAACTGTTTTTGTATAAACAGTTGTATTTTATTTTGTTCAAATGCATGTAACTTCTACAATTTTAGACGGATTTTATTAAAAAAACTCTTGTTTTCTTCGTAATAAATCAGACTTGAACTTTAAGTACAGAAATAAAATTTAAAAAAAAAATTATCTTAGTCAGATTTACAATAGAATTAACTTTTTTCTAAATTTCGATTGAATTAAAGTAAAATTGTCGATATATCGATGAATAGATTTCTAAGGCGATAACACCATCCGACAAAAACGAAAAAAGTCGTTGAACAGTGGACAATAAACGTTTAAAACTAGAGACTAAATGTAGTAAAACTTTATTTACAGTTTTTAATTTCGTGATCCTGTTTCCTTTTAAAAGGACTTCAAAGTTTTAGAAGGTTAAATTTTTATAAAATATTTTTTAATATTTGTACTTGTGCTAGGATGCCACTAGTGATAGCAAATGAAAGAGGAGGATCTCCCCAAATTTTCCTATTTCATTATTTTTACATATCAGGAAAAAGGAGGTAAGTTTCAAACATTTATCATTCAATACCATTCAAAATTTTCAACAAAATATTTTGATAAAGTTTTCAAATGACTTTATTCACATCCATTTATCCTGATATGTCAAAATAAAAAAATATAATAATAAGAGGAGATCCTCCTCTTTCATTTGCCTCCTCTTTCATATTTTACAAAATGTATCCTTTAAAACTTTGAAGTCCTTTTGAAAGGAAACAGGATCACGAAATGAAAATCTTTAAATGCAGTTTTACTCCATTTGATCTCTACTTTCAGACGTATGTATATCATCCGGTTCATGTTTAATATTGTCGGACGGTGTAATCAGATTGCAAAATATTGTATAGAGAATTGATATAGTTTAACCCCTCCTATTTTGACCAGATATATTTTTATACCCACCACACTTGTGATAGAGGGTATATATAAATTTGTCACTTCATTTGTAACACCTCGAAATATGGTTGAAGAACCCCATAAAAGATATATATTTCTGATCGTCGATCGATTTTAGGACGATCTTGCGATGTCCGTCCGTCTGTCTATTGAAAACACACTAACTTTACGGAAGCTTCTAAATTTTGTCACATATGTTGGCTATTTACCTGGTCAGGTTGGTGTTGCAGTCCAGCAAAATCGGTCCAGTGGTTCAAAATTTATAAGCAAAAAAGTGATCGCTAACTATTGAAATACTTTACGGAGGCTCCTAAAGTTTGACATATATTTTGGTCATTTACAAAGTCAGGTTGGTATTACATTTCAGCGAAATCGGTCTAGTCGTTCAAAAGTTTCGTAAGTGAGTGCAAAAATAAGTGCAAAAAAGTGTTTTTACATTTTGGAGAGTATAAAAGATTCGGCACTAAAGAATATACCACTCTTACTTGTTTTATGTACATTTGATAAACAAATGGATTTTATGCGAAAAGCTTAGACTTGGTGAAAAAGTAGTTTTGTTAAAAAAAATAATTTTCTTTTCATGTACAACAAAACTATGTTAAAAAAAATTTAATGAGCCCAAAATTTTTGGTGAAAAAAGGAAAAATTTTTGATGTAAAAAAAATTGATGAAAAAAAATATGAAAAAAAAATTTTTTGGTGAGAAAAAAATTAATAAAATAAAATATTTGATAAAAAAATTTGATGAAAAAAAATTTATGAAAAAAATGTGATAAAAAAAAATATGAAAAAAAATTTGATGAAAAAAAGTTAATAAAAAAAAAATTTATGAAAAAAAAAATTGACGACAAAAAAATTAATGAAAAAAAATTTTTTGAAATAAATATAAAAAAGTCATGAAAAAAAATTGATGAAAAAAAAAATTTGATAAAAAAAAATTATGAAAAAAGTTAATAAAAAAAAAAATGTTATGAAAAAAAAATTTGATGAAAAAAAAATTGATGAAAAAAAAAAAAATTATGAAAAAAAAAAAATTATGAAAAAAAAAAATGTGATGTAAAAAAATTTGATGAAAAAAAAAAATTGATGAAAAAAAAAAATTTGATGAAAAAAAAAAAATTGATCAAAAAATTTTTTTTTTGTTGAAAAATAATTATGTTACTTTTTATTCACCAGCTGGTGAAAAACGGTTTTATTCGCCACTAGGTGAATTATTATCCAAGTTACAAACCCAAGTTTTTAAAATTTTTTGTTTAAGAAAATGAAAATAGTAATTCTTGTTTTCTTTTTCGTTAATTGTATGCTTATTAGGGTTATAACTTTTTTTGGACAAAAAAAGTCCATCCCACCACGCTATGAGAAATGTTGTACAGATAACAAAAATCAATTTTTTCGGTCATTTCGGTGAAAAAAGTTCACGCACCGAATGCAATTTCTAAAACTCCCCCAAGAATGATTTTTTTTATTTTTTTGTTTTAAAAATGTTATATTATGACGTCATATCTTAATTATTTGAAAATTATCATACACTCATGACTACATATCAGAAGGAACCAACATTTAACTTATTTATAACATCCGCGAAAAAGCACCAAAATTCCGCGATTATAATCTTTAGTTCCTGAAAAGAATTACTGCCTCATAGCACCTATCACCTGACACTAAAATTTAACTAATTAAAAAAATCCGCGAAATAGCGTCATAATATCGCGATTTTTTCGCGCCCTCCATTCAATTGATGAGATTTTGTTTTTTTATTAATGAAATTACAAGAAAATCCTAAATATTTTGCAATTAAATTTAATTTGTTTATACTTAAAAGAAAAACTTATATTCAAAACTTCATTGCGTTTGGTGCGTGAACTTTTTTAACGATCGCGAAAAAGTAAGACATCATTTCTTAATATTTTTTCATGGGCTATACGACTATGGGATGGACTTTTTGATATTTGCAAAAAATTGAAAAAGTTATAATCCTAATGCTTATATAGTCAAACTGAGGTGGGGTCCTGCAACTTTTTTAAAATTAGGCACCAGCCTAAAAACATTATCATGTTAAAAGCTTGTTAAATTACTAGAAAAAGTCTCGCAATCCCATTTTACCAATACTTAACAGTTTTTCTTGTTTTTAACAAAAAATTTTCGAATGAAATTAATTTTTTTTTTTTTTACAAATTTCCAAGATAATTTTACAAAATAAATCTAGTAAATTCATGAGAATTGCTTGTAAGTTTTATTGCTCCAAAAAAACTGTAAATTAACAATTTTATTGGTAAAAAGATTGTAAAATTACCAAAAAATTCGTAATATTTACTAGGAATTCTCGTAAAATAGGAGGTAGCAAAAAATCTAGTAAAGTTACGAAACCTCCATATAAATTTTATCGTGTCAAAAAAATTTCTAAATTTACAACACCATAAAAAAACCTTGTAAAATAACAAAATTATTGGTAAAAAGGTTGTAAAATTGCTAGGAATTTTTGTCAAATAGGAGGTAGCAAAAAAAAAAAAAATACAAACTTTTCTTGATTAAAAACTTTGGCCAGCCAAAAAATTACTTTACAAAGTATTTTTGTAACTCAAAAATATTTTTACACTAAAAAAAATTTACACTCGAAAAAAATTAAACACTCAAAAAAAATAGTAATTTTTTTTTTTTTTACATAAATGACAAAAAAAGTTTTTTACTCAATTTGATATTAATAGACAAGCTCGAGGCCACTAAAATATAAAATAAAATATTTCTAATCAAAATTGTCCATTTTTTTCACATTAGAAAATTTACTTTCCTTTAAAAAGGGCATTCTGAAGGGTATTCATAGATTCGGCCAAGTCGAATTTATCCTTTTTACTTGTTAATTATTGTTTTTCTGTCAAACCTCTCTTCAAGCATGATTTTGTATAAATGGTGACAAAATCGGGTAATGGCATTTGAAGAATATGTAACAATCGACAGTGTTTTTTTAATGAAAAAAAAATTTTTTTTGATGAAAAAAAATGTTTAAGAAAAAAACATTTTTTTAATGAATTTTTTTAAAAAAGTACAAAAATCTTAACCATCTCTATTTACTTGTTTGTATAAATTTGTTAGTATGTGTAACAATTTTTGTTTAGAAAGCAATCCCTCACTTTATTATATTGGGTGTATGTGTAAGTGTAATTTTTTTTTAGTTGTTACTCTATGAAATTCATAGTATGAATTCTGTGTATCCGTTTCCGTTTTGTCCATATATTGTACACTTGTGTTTGTTGTTTATGTCTATGATGAGTGTATATATGGATGTGTGTGTGTGTGAGTTTTGTGTCTATGACATACATTTTTATTGTATCGTGTTATGGTGAAAAATTGTTGGCCATTTTTCTTGTTCATTTTAGTTGTTTTGTTTAGTGGATGTTATTGTTGGTAATACAGCTACTTGTGCTTTCTTCTGTGGTTCTTTTGTTGCTGTTGCAAATAGAAATGTTACAATTATCATGTGGAAAGTTTTTTAAGAGCAAAAGTAGACCTATGTCTAGAAATTTATACGTTCGTAGACAATCAATAGTTAAATTTAACAAATTATAGGTAGTATCACAACAATAAAAGACCGGAATTGATTGCACCGTCCGACAGCCAATATTAAACATGAACTGGATGATATACGTCTGAAAGTAGAGATCAAATGGAGTAAAACTGCATTTACAGTTTTTCATTTCGTGATCATGTTTTCTTTTAAAAGGACTTCAAAGTTTTAAAGGATACATTTTATAAAATATTTATGAAATATTTGTTATTATCCTAGGATGACACTAGTGACAGCAGATGAAAGAGGAGGATCTCCCCTAATTTTCCCATTTTAATATTTTGCCATATTATGATAAAAGGATGTGAATAAAGTCATACGAAAACTTTATCAAAATATTTTGTTGAAAATTTTGAATGATATTGAAGGACACCTTTTTATATGGACGTAACTTGCCTCTGTTTTCCTGATATGTAAAAAAAATAAAATAGGAAAATTAGGGGAGATCCTCCTCTTTCATTAGCTTTCAATTGTGGCATCCTAGGACAAGTACAACTATTAAAAAAATATTTTATAAAATTTAATCCTCTAAAACTTTGAAGTCATTTTAAAAGGAAACAGGATCACGAAATGAAAAACTGTAAATGCAGTTTTACTACATTTAGTCTCTTGTTTGAAACGTTAGTGTTCAACTACTTTTTTCCATTTTTGTAGGACGGTGTTATTTAAAATAGATCTTTGACAAATTTAATTTTTTGTTTAAAAGTCTGGCTAAAAATCAAGCTTTGCTACAGTTCTTAAAATGTTAAATTTTAAATAAATATTTCACTCCCTTTAATTTGATTTAATTAAATTTTCAATATTTATTATTTAACAAATACATATTGTCTAGTTATTTTATTAAATTTTAATAAAATTGCTTTTAACAATCTCTACACTCTCAATTGTCTCGTTGTCAAGGACTTAATGTTGGTACTTTATGCATATGCTATGATTGAACTTCAAAAATGAAAAAAAACGACCCATCTATCCATGGCTGCAGTTCAGCTAGTGTTCATATTAGAGCGCCATTTTTTTGTATGGCAAAAAAGTTTTTCTTCCGATTTTGAATGAATGGGCAGTTTTGTATTCTGCTAGGCCTAAAATTTAAATTCCTAAAAAAAAAAAAATTCCTGAAAGTAGGAAAGACCCGCCATATCTCGAAAATTTTTCGACAGATTTTTTTTTTTTTATATTCGTGTTCAGCGCATCAATATTAGTATGTATGATGTGTCGCAAGACATGCTTTTATTTTATATATTTTTTTTAAATTTTCAAAAATCTTAAACTTTAATTGCCGTGCTCTTCGGGTTCATTCAATCCGATTGGCCTAAATTTGAAGCACATTGGGAAAATCATGAATAAAAAAAAAATTGCCACTCTAGTATACATATATCCCAAGTATCTACTGATAGTTGTTAAAGTGGTAGACAAAATGTCATCATTGTCAACATGTCTGGCTTATCCTGTACGTTGTTCACTCACAACGTATCTAACTGCTGTTCCTTTTTTGGTTTCGTTGGTATTTGTTTTTTGTGTGTGTGTTTTTTTTTTCTGTTGCTTCCCATCACATTGTGATGCAGATTGGCATATTCGATTTATTTTGTAGTTGTCACAAAAATACTATATGTATGAATATATGATGACTATATTATGGAACAAGGAAATGATTGTCAAAATGTACTTTGCACAAAAAAAAAAATACAAAAAAAAACACAGGAGTAAAAACTGCAAAAGAAAACACGTGTTGGAATGACAGTGATGATGTGAGAAGGAAGTTAAAAATGAAATCATAGAATTTTTTATATTGCCTCTGCAGTATAGTCAAATCATAATTGGAACATATTCCTAGACAAAACATCATCAAAATATGGATAAATTTTAATTAAATCATTGTGGGCGACGACTAGATTTAAAAAGTTTTAAATTTCAAGAAAATGAGGTAAAAACAAAATTAAAGAGTATTTAAATTAACGTACAACAATTTTGTCACTAAATCAATGAAATATCGATATTGTTCTACAAAAAGTGCATACATTACAAAAAATATGTCAAAAAACAAGTGGGAATGCAATTCGGCAATGTAAAATCTAAAATACCCTCCACGCTTTGTCTTTTATAATTTTAACTTTCTAAAATTTTTCGGTCGGGACCCCCATGAAGTATACATTAGACCGGGTCGAAAAAAAAAGTTCTTATTGGGCGGGCTTAATTTTAAAGCTTACCTCGAAAAAGTTCCATAGCCAAAAGATTAGATTTTTAGGTCGCGATTTGGTACCGCCGAAATCGTTATTTGTTCATAGCATTTTCACTTGATGTCCGATCGTTATAAAAAAAAAATTGCTAGAAAGCCCTCAGCGAGTACTAAATTTGACCCATATTCGGTTTGGACCTCTGAGGTCATCTTCGTGTTATGAGTGTTAGTTTCTCAGCTTTCTACCCACCTAAATGATTTTTATTTTTCCATTGAATTATAGCACTCAAAAATTCATGAAATTGTTCCCTTAAAAGTACCCTCTTAAATTAATTAACAAAAAAGTTACATTCGATTTTAATTTTCCATAGAAAAAGATTCGAAACACTTGTTCGCATTTATTTAAATACAAACTAAAAAATTTAAATATAGTTTAAAGGCATAATAACAAGTGTTTTTTTCTAATTTTCTTTATATTGTATTTAAAAATCTTAAATCAAATGTAACTTTTTTGTTAATTTATTTAAGTGGATACTTCCAAGGAAAGGATTTTATGATTTTCTTAGAGCTATAATTTAATGGAAAAATAAAAATCATTTAAGTGGGTAGAGAGATGAGAAACTAACAATCATAACAAGAAGATGACCTCTGAGGTTAAAATCAGATATGGGTCAAATTTAGTTCTCGCTGAGGACTTTCTAACTATTTTTTTTTTTATAACGATCGGACATCAAATGACAAAGCTATGAACAAATAACGATTTCGGCGGTACCAAATCGCGACCTAAAAATCTAATATTTTGGCTATGGAACTTTTTCGAGGTAAGCTTTAAAATTAAGCCCGTCCAATAGGAACTTTTTTTTTATACCCTCCACTTAGTGATAGAGGGTATATATAAGTTTGTCATTCCGTTTGTAACTCATCGAAATATCGGTCTGGGACCCCATAAAGTATACATATTCATGATGCCCGATCGATTTTAAGACATTCTAGCGATGTCCGTCAGTCCGTCTGTCCGTCTGTCTGTGGAAAATGCTCTCGCGGACAAAATATTGCACAGAGATGACTGAAACTTAACATATATATTGGAAGTTCTGCCGAGAAGTTTGGTATTGCATTTGAGCGATATCGGTTCAGCGGTTCAAAAGTTATGAATGAAAATGTAAGCACACCTCAAAAATTTCAGTACATTCAATATAACCTAAAAATAAAAAATGCTTTAATTCGGCTTCTGGTTAACATATCGCGACCTTGGGACAACAAGGTTCTAACTGACATTTTTTTTAAAAATGAGTTATATATCGCATCGCACTAAAGCGACTACGCTCTTTCGATTGGCGCTCTCAGTTTTTGTCTATCTCTTACAGCTTCTGAGATATTCAATGCAACAAGGTTCTATCTACGTGTTTTTGGTTTAAGATTCAGTTAACAAGTTTCTAACTGGCTGATAGAACTTTGTTTACCAAAAAAGCCCATACTGTTTTGCAGATAGAACCATGTGGACACTTTAATTGGAAACAGAACCATATTGCACAAATTAAAAATTGCATATTGCACAAATACACTAAACAAAAAACTTGTAAAATGATAAGAAAAGCTTGTAATTTTTTCTACCTCCTATTTTACGAGAATTCCTAGTAAAAATTACAAAAGTTTTTTGTAACTTTGTAAGCTTTTTACCAATAGAATTGTAAATTTACAGCTTTTTTGACGCAATAAAACTTAAAAGGAATTCTCGTGACTCAACTAAATTTTTTGGTACCTCCTATTTTACGAGAGTTCCTTGTAAAAATTATGAGTTTTTTGTTTTTATTATTAAATTACTAGAATTCCTTGTGAATAACAATTTTTTCTTGTAAATTAAAATTTTTTTCGTAAATTTTGGCTGCGTATAACTAACGTTTTACCAATGAAATTGTAAATTTACAAACAAAGTGTAAATTTCTATCAAGCAAAACACAAAATTTTTTGTTAAATAACAGGGAAAACGGTTAAATATAGGTAAAATAGGATTACGAGAATTTTTCTTGTAACTAGACAATGTTATTTTTAGTGTACACTTAAAATAAATCTTGTAAAGTTACCAAAAAAGCCTCGTAAAATAATTGATTGCTACGAGTACCTTCTATTTTAAGAGAGTTCCTAGTAAAAATTGCAATTTTAGTGGTAGTAAGCTTGTACAATTACAAACAATTTACAAGGTTTCTACCAATAAAATTGTAAATTTACAACTTTTTGACGCGATAAAAATTACAAGGACTTCTCGTAACTTAACTAGATTTTGTGCTACCTCCAATTTTACAAGAATTTTTAGTAAAAATTACGAGCTTTTTGTAATTTTACAAGTTTTTTACCAATAAAATTGGAAATTTACAACTTTTTTGATGCGATAATGCTTACAAGGAATTCTCGTTCCTTAACTAGTTTTTATTTTTTTAAAATTATCTTGGATATTTGTACATTTACAAAAAAAAATGTAAAATTGCAAAGAAAAATTTAAATATCGATCAAACATTTTTTTGTTAAAAAACAAGGAAAACTATCAAATATTTGTAAAATGGGATTAAGGGACTTTTTCTAGTAATTTTACAAGGATTTTTTTGAGTGTAGAACCAACTTTAATGATAAATGTGTGTTTAAAGTCACGTGAGCACAGTAGTGTCTTGAAACTTATTCAAAATAGAGTGTTTCTTCCCTAGTGGCTTAGCTTGGAGCTTTTGCTACTCCCAAAAAACAATTTTAACGCACACGAGAAGAAAAAAATGTAACTAGGGTAGATAAAAGATGCGATAAGGAGTGAAAATCTGCAATCCGAATTTGCGGAAGTAAAAACACATGAACTAAAAGGCTTCGATAAAACTTCAGGTACTCCAACCACACATTTGTCAACAACAAAAAAATATACTGTGCTTTGTGGACTGAGTATACTGGCGAAAGAAGTGTAAACGATATTGCATCAGCCTTCCAAAAAAAATGTCGAGAAAGTATTCGAAGACAAGAATATCACAAAACTGTTAACATTGAGCGATTTTTGTGCTACTAAAAAGCAAAAATTCCATTATGGCCCTAGCAATGAAGTATTTTATTACAACTCATCCCGATGATGAAAGCATTACAACAAATACTCATTACCGGAACTATAAACTGACCGTCCACTTCCTTAATTACAAAATAAAAAAAATATTATGAAGATCCCAGGTGGACGCTAGGGAGACTTACCTTGTAATTTGGTTTATTTTTGATTAACAAATGTTGTATTATTACATATAAATTCAAATAACACAAGGTTCTATCTGCAAAAAAATATTTTTTACAGAAACTCAAGGTTCTATTTGGCAGTTAGAACCATGTTGTCCAAATTCATGTGCCTTATCGTTGAGCAACAGAGTTCTATCTGCTTTTTGAGACACAAATTGTGCAAAAACTAACATAGTAGCGCGAATATTTTCAAATACATAATAAAATTTAAGGACTAATTTCAAATTATTCAAAAACCGCTTTTAAATTTAGTCAAAACTGACTTAGTAAAGCGATTAACAATATTCAACCATAGTTTTCTCAATAGTAGTGTTGGTGCAAATAGAACCTTGTTGTTCCAAGGTCGCGATATGTTAACATAATTGAACACCAAATGGTATTTAAACAAGTACGAACATATTTTTTGACACAAAAAGAAAAAAATCGCGGATTTTTTTTTTTACCAAAATTTTTTTTCGCGGAAATTTTTTTTTAAATTTTTTTTTTTTCAAAAGTAATTTCCTTTTAAATAAAGTTGTTTGCAATAATCTTTTTGAAATTGTGGAGGGTATGACTACATTCGGCAAGGCCGAATTTAACTTTTTTACTTGTTCTCCTTTATGGTCGACCCAGTCTAGTATACATGTTAAATCAATGAAACAAAAATCCAATCCATTTTTGAATAATTTTAAACTTGCGATTTTGAATAACGAATAAATCGATTAATTTATTTCGCTTAATCTGAAAATGATTTTTTTACAAGATTTTTTTATTAAAAAATAAATTAAATAAAAGCTTTGAATTTGATTTCTTTCTTATCATGCATTTTTAATGATTTTGTGCTAAATATATTTAGTGGCGGTTACATGTTTTGGATTTGAAGGGAGAAAGTTATGAAAACCAATTGTTCTTCGATATTCAAAAGTATTTAAAAAAAAAACAACAACAAAAAATTTAGTTTGTATAAAAAAAAACACCTTTAAAAAGTATAAAATTTTGAGTATTTTTTTTATAAAAAACCACAAATTCTAAGATATTTTTTCGACAGAAAAATTTTCAGGTTCAGAAAAATTTTATAGTTCAAAAAATTCAAAGTTAGAGCCTTTTTTTAAAAACAAGTATTTGAATTTTAGCGAATTTTTCTTAAAAAAATTCTCAAATTTCCGTATTTTCCTTCAAAAAAAGATTAGTCTGTGCCTAATCTTTAATGCCCTCTTAAATTTGAAAAGAGTTTTGCACTTAATTTATACAATTTTATTTTTTTTATATCGACGCCCACTAAAGAGCCGGACAAAAAAAAGTAAACTTTTTAAGTCCTCTGGGTCCAAGTTAGAGTTATTCAGAGGTTTGTTTAGTTCTTCAAGAGGACTCGTTTTTTCCCTGGTACGATTTTATTCATTTAGCAACTTTACCAGCCTATACACACATGGCATATTCGTGGCATTTCGGGAGTCTAGCTCTTTTGTTTAGGACTGCAGTGTGCTTTCCACAGACAGACTGTTAAAAGTCGTAGATTTGAGTGTTTTTTTTTTTTACTTAATTTACAGCTCTTTTGGTTTTGACTGAATCTTACTTTCCACAGACAGACGGATCCGATGTTGCTCATTTACTAAATTTACTGCTCTTTTGGTTTAAAATGCATCTGGCTATCCACAGAAAGAAGGAATGGAATAATGAATCAATAATAAATATTTTTGTTCTAAAAAAAATTTGCTTTGGAAGGAACACCCATATGGTCAGCACTACATTATACTGATTTAACGTCCAAAATTTGCAGGCACTTTTTAAAAAATGCCTGCGAATTTTGTACTCATGCCCAAAACAATAAAAAAACAAAGCAAAGTTTTTTTTAGAAAAAATAATGTTATATTACTTTGCTTTTCCATGCAAAACGAATTGAAATATTAGTCGAGGACCCCATTAAAAAACCAAAAGAGCTGTACATTTCGTAAGTGAGTGCAAAAATAAGTGCAAAAAAGTGTTTTTACATTTTTGAGAGTATAAAAGATTCGGCACCAAAGAATATACCACCCTAACTTGTTTTATGTACATTTGATAAACAAATGGAAAATTTTAATGCGAAAAGCTTAGACTTGGTGAAAAAGTAGTTTTGGTAAAAAAAATATTTTTTTCACGAAAAACAAAATTATGTTAAAAGAAATTTAATGAACCCAAAATTTTTGGTGAAAAAAAATTTTATTGAAAAAAAGTTTTTGATGAATTTTTTTGATGACAAGAAAAATTTTTTTAAAAAATATGAAAAAAAAAATTTTTTGGTGACAAAAAAAAGAATGATAAAAAAAAAAATTTGATGACAACAAGTTAATGAAATAAAATATGATAAACAAAAAAAATATGAAAAAAAAATTTTGATGAAAAAAAAAAATTTGATGAAAAAAAAAAATGGATGAAAAAATAATTTATGGAAAAAAAAATATGATGAAAAAAAAAAGTATGATGAAAAAAAAAAAATTATGTAAAAAAAAATTTGATGAAACAAAAAAAAAGTTTGATGAAAAAAAAAAAAAAAAATGATGAAAAAAAAATTGGATAGAGCAAAAAATTTGATGGAAAAAAAAAATTTAAAAAAAACTGATGCAAAAAAAATTTATGAAAAAAAAATTTTTTGTTGAAAAATAATTATAATTCTTTTTATTCCCCAGCTGGTGAAAAACGGTTTTATTCACCACGAGGTGAATTATTATTCAAGTTACAAACCCAAGTTATTAAAATTTTTGGTTTTAAGAAAATGAAAATAGTATAATAATAGTAATTCTTGTTTTCTTTTTCGTTAATTGTTAGCTTATATAGTCAAAGTGTGTTGCACTTAAGAGGACTTTAAAAGTAAATTTCTTAAGTCCTCTGGTTCCAAGTTAGAGTTTTTCAGAGGTTTATTTAGTTCTCCAAGAGGACACATTTTTTCCCTGGTACGATTTTATCCATTTAGCAAATTTACCAGCATATGTACACAAGGCATATTCGCGCCAAATTTCGGGAGTCTAGCTCTTTTGGAACATCGCTTAAATGTCGTAGATTCGAGTTTCTTCATTTACCTAATTTACAGCTCTTTTGGTTTTGACTGCATCTTTCCACAGACAGAAGGATCCGATGTTGCTCATTTACCAAATTTATTGCTCATTTGAGAAAATATATTGATCTAGCGCCCTGTTAAGTATGGTAAAATTTGACAGGAATATGTATTATAGTCATTGGCTGGAATATGTATTATAGTCATTGGCTGGTAAAGTTCAAAATGAACAAAATCGGATCAGGGGAAAAAAATTTGCCCCTGGAAAAAAATTTAAGCAAATGAAACATTTCTTATAGTAGAAGAAGATGAAGGTCCTGTAGGTGGACCCAGGCTAAGCTATACAATGGTGCTTAGGACTTAGCGAAATTAAAGTACCTTATGTGGAGAAGTATATACTTACGTACGACCCCAAATTCATATAAAATAGTCTCAATTAAATTTAAGCCGACACGTGTTTTTGCCTTTGATGAAGTTCCTGTTAATTCGGCTTTTATTCAATTTTTTTCTAGTGCATTAATATGTCAGATCAAAAATTTTACATTCTACTATAAACAACTTACGACTTTTTCCATTTTTTGGCAATTAAAAAATAATTGGTTTCCCAAACTGAGTCGAATGAACCTGCATTTAATGTACAGGGCGATTCAGTCACGACCCGCCGAATTTAAACAGCGTATCTTGGCTTATTTCATGAAAATATGTCCACAACGACCATCCCCGAAAATGCAAATAAGCCAAGGAATACGCTGGTGAAATTCGAGGGGTCGTAACTGAATTACCCTGTATAATCGTTTCTTACTTTTATTGTGATTTAAAACAAAATCTTATACTAAGAAAACCATTAGTGTAACTACAATTTATTAAATTGAAATTTTATTATTCCATTAAAATTTCTAATTACATATTTTTTTTATGATTTAAAGCATTTTCTGCTAAGTTATCTTAAATTAAGTCGCCTAAGAGTATGCAGTAAAATGTTGGTTTATTATTATTATAACCTTTATCAGTGTTAGTTAGTTTCCTGTTACACTTTGTCCTTAAAAAACACTACTTTACTTACAATTACATAAACTAACAACACTCACAACTTTGTAAAAATATAAAGTAAGTCAGTAAAATATTGTATTCATTACAACACTACAACTCTTAAACAAGTGCTAATGAAAAGATAAGCTTTATGGCATCTAAAAAGTTAAAATAAAAAAATTGCATAATTTGTTTAGCTAACGTGTTTTTTTTTTGATTATTTTTTTTTTGATTATAGAAAAAAATTGTGTTAAGGTGAAATGAAAACAAGGCTATAATTTTATTTACACGTATGTTTGTACTAGTATATTTATGTACAAGAGTATGAGTTAATTTTAATTAACTCAAAAGAAAAATACTTTCATATATAAATGTATGTACCTTCGTATATTCTAAATTTTAATGAGTTTATTTTAATTACCAACAAATTGTTATCTTTATAACACAGCACCAAAGGAGTAGTAAAATTAAGTGGATTTGTTATAAATGAACATTTTATAGAGCTAAAAAAAAAGAAAATAAGTGAATTTCAACACTTTTTGTAGAAATAAATTACAAAAAAAAAAAAAAAATTATAAAAAAATATATGTAGTATACTTTTAGGAAGGTGAACAATTTTAATTATTGTGGTATACTT
The DNA here is from genome assembly GCA_963921195.1 of Pegoplata infirma. Classification (NCBI taxonomy): domain Eukaryota; kingdom Metazoa; phylum Arthropoda; class Insecta; order Diptera; family Anthomyiidae; genus Pegoplata; species Pegoplata infirma. The sequence goes on from OY992538.1 coordinate 225,109,917, forward strand.
TTAGGAGGGTGATAAAAGGGTTAAGGGGGTTTGGAGGTTTACTTTAAAAACTTTTTTAAAGATTAACCGATAAACTTATATGAGAAAAAATAGGGTCAGAAGCCGGCCTAAGAACAAATGTAAGCAATTGTTTAAATTTTTTAAAAAGAAAATATATTTTAGAACACGAGCTGGGTAAGTGACTGATTCATCATCACACAGACAAAAAAAAATTTTTTTTTGACAAATCTTATTGCATTTTTTGCAAGGACTAAATTTGGTCATAAGCAGGGTTGCCAGAATTGTTGGGTACAAAATCGTCAAAAATGTACGATTTTTGTAAAAAAAATCGTCAAAATCGTCATCCCATTTGCAAAAATCGTCAAAAAATCGTCAAAATAAAAAGGTATATTTATCCTTGATTAAAGAGTAATTCCAAGACATTCAAGCGATGTCCGCCCGTCTGTTGATGGCATGATGCAGTCCAATTCCAAAAGAGCTATATCCATACAGTTTGGCACAAATATATCTTATGGCCATTGGCTGATTCAGTTCGAAAATTGGCAAAATCAGACCAAGAAGAACAAAGTTCCCCTTGTAAAACTAAACCTGCGTCCGAATTTTTTTTTACATTTTTTGTTATATTTTTAAGCATATGAAATAGTTTTATGAAAGAAAAGGTTATGCAGTTGGGTCCAGTTAATTGGAAAATGTTTTTTTTTCTGTTTACCCTTTTTAGTGGACACTTCTATAAAAAATAATAATGATAAAATTGCATATCATAATAAATCAAAGAAAGGTCCTCCACCAAAAAACTCCCTATAATTTTTTTTACATTTTGGAGGGAAACAGAGAATGTAACACTCTCACTTGTTTCTTTTGTCCCTTTCTGTACAAAAATATTGGTGGATAGTTTTTTTTAACTAACAATAAGCAAAAAATATTCATTGAATAATAAAGTTCTATTAAAAAAATTTTAAAAAGTAGACAAAATTTTCAGGTTTTTGTTATTTTTAAAAATCGTAATTTTTTGGGCAAAAATTGTCAAATCGTAATTTTGCTATTTTGGGGAGTAAAAATCGTCAAAATGCAGAGAAATCGTCAAATCTGGCAACAGTGGTCATAAGTCATTTGTTGAAATCTCGTTTCCTTTTCGAGTTATTAACACACAAAGTTGCAGTTAAAAATTTATAAAAAAACTTATTGCAAAAATATTTTGTTTTGCAACAAATTCGATTAAATTTAAATGAAGTAAGTAAATAAAGAAGTTTTAATCACGGTATTAACCATTCGTTATATTTTTACAGAAAACGCGAAGTTTTTCGATCGGAATTTAAAAGTGCAATTTTTGGCAACAAAAACATTGCAATGGCGAATTTGCAGTTTTATTGCATTTTTTCCGAGGAATAATTTTTTTCTTAAGTAAATTTTTCATACCTCTCATTGTTTTCGAGATAAGCTTAAAATGTCAAGTTTTTGACGTTTGACCTATTTTGAAAATTTTGAAGCATACCATCAGGAAGTTTTTTTTTTGTCGAATAATGCTTCTATAACAAACAATGACTTTTTGCCCAAAATTATTTAACCAAATAGTTGTTAGAAAAATCTTAAAAATGCTCTTTTAAAAATATTGTATTTATTTAATACAAAGTTTAAATTGGAAAATTGTTCATGTACTTTAACATGTACTACCATAACTTTTTATATGTTCTCTAGTTCTATATTTTATTTTAAAAATTTTATAAGAAAGTGAAAATTCTTCTTATGTCAAGAACATGTCCCAACATGTTCATATGAGATGAAAATTGTATTAAAAATTTAAAAACAGCTCTTTAGGGGCATATAAACTCTAATGATATACTACATACAACACATATACAATTGAAATATAATATGTTTTTGTGTGTGTGTGGCTTTTTCTCTATCATAAACCTTCATTTATATTGAAAAGGAAAATAAGTAAAAAAAAGAAAAAGAATAAATAACCCAGCAAAAAAAAAATTAACATCCAGAGAAAATAATTTAACTCAAATGCTTTTTCCTCACAAATTTTGGGTTTCTTATCGTAAATATAGAGAAATTTAAAGAGTCTGGATAATTTTAAAAGAAATTAAGAAAAATAAAGGAAAAATAAGAAAAGTTTAGGAAAAATTAAAAAAACAAATTCAAGTTAAGAAATTTTCATAATAATTGCAGTGTTTTTTAATTATTTGGATTTATTAAAAACATTTTGTAATATTATACCTAAAGTGTGATTTAAAAATGCTGATAAATATATAAGGACAGTTTCAAATAAAACACACATAATGCCACTATTACTCGCTGTATTATTTCATGTGTTTAGTTATTGGTAGCTCCTAAAGACATGCTTTAAGAATATTACAAAAGCACTGTTTAAAATATCCTTGAAAATAGGAAGAGTCGCAGATGAATAAAACTTTAATCAGATTATTATTTAAGAAGCCCACATTTTGTATGATATATCCTAATCCAAGTGAATGCAAAATACAGCTAAGTTATATTTTTTAAAACTTTCCGAGGTTTTCAAAATGTTTTAGAGCTTTTTTATTTTTTTTAGTGTGTTTGGTATTTTTTTTTTGTCTTGAAAATTTTTCACAAATGTTAGAGGATTATTTATGAACGAAGTTTGCCTTTTTTCTGACTTTTTAAGAACTTTTCAGAGTCTTTTACCTATTTGTTTTTTTGTTGTACCGATTTTTTCATTATTTTCCTGATTTGTTATCAATTCAATAAAATTCAAAATATTTACTGCTGGACTTCTGGATTCCAAATAATGAATTCTGATTTAACTAGAATTTTCCTGACGTTTGTTCAACGATGTCTTATTAGACAGTAATTTTTTTTAACTTTGGATTTTCTTAAGTATCCGTGCAAATTTTTATTGTCCTCGGTCTAAAATTTATGTGGTACATATTTGAGGCCAGTCGGATCGAATTAGACTGTGGCGCTTGGTGGTCAAAGTTTTGGACTTTTGAAACATTTAAAAAAAATAATAAAAAAATATACTTTATATCTTTCGACACACCATATTAGTTAATTTTGTTGAGCTGAACACGAATATAAATACAAACAATTTTAACATCGGTCGATCGGTTATCGAGGTATTGCCGTTTCAAAATTACAAAAAATGGCAGTGTTTTCCTACGCTAAAAATTTTTTTTAAAAAAAGTCTCAAAATTTCATCGATCAAAGTTTTGGATTTTAAGAAACGTTTTACCAAAAACTCTAAATTTTGATCGAAGAGGTCCACATGTTAAACTGATTGGATTATGCTTAAATAAAAGAATGAAAATATATATGGGGCATTCCACGTCAAATCGGACACTTTGACAATTTTTTTTTTTTTAGATTTTCCCAATTTGTTTAGAGTTTTTAGTACCCTTCGAAAACTCCTTTGTGGTAAATTTTCCGATTTTTTTGATGACCCGTTCAAAAGATATCGAATTTTTAAAAATTGGTAGTTTGTTCCTTTACTCAAACTTCTTTTCCTCATAACTCCTTCAATAATAGTCCAAATTTCAAATTTTTCTTTTCAAAATTTTTGTTTTTTACGTACATTTAAAAAAAAAATCCCAAAAAATTCTTAAAAGCGATCTAGTTAGTATGCCATTTTTAAGTTTTAAAATTTAAATCTCATTTTTGAAAATGTTTGTACTCTTCGATTTTTTTTTAAATTTTTTTGTGTAAAACTTCTATTGATTCTACAAATTTTTTGCTCAGGAGGATCGTGGGATAACGATTATTACTATTTTTTAAAATTTTTTGAAAAAAAATGAAAAAGACATTTTTTAAAATTTGCTCCAACCGCTCTAACTGCCCTAATAGTGCCCTTAGAGCAATCAAATGTATGACCGACCCACAATATTTTTTAAGTCCAAACATTTTCTCTGAACACACCTACCCTCTATCTTTAACTGTAAAGGCTGTCCCCATACATTTTTTTTATTTTTTTGTAAATTTGTTGTATTTAATCAGCTTCTACCGGTCCAATGGTGCGTCCGAGAGGGGTCATTAGTGAGACCGACCCCCATTTATTTTTACCCTACAACATTTTTTTAAAACATACCTACGCCCTATCTTCAATCCCTAAGTAGGCTCCCATACAAATAACAGTTGGAGCAAATTTTATAAAAATGTAATTTTGAATGGAAGCCTACTTAGGGAATGGAGATAGGTCATAGGTATGTTTTAAAAAAATGTTGTAGGGTAAAATAAATGGGGGTCGGTCTCACTAATGACCCCTCTTGGACGCACCATTGGACCGGTAGAAGCTGATTAAATTAAACAAATTTACAAAAAATAAAAAAAATTGTATGGGGACCGCCTTAAAAATTAGAGATAGAGGGTAGGTGTGTGCAGAAAAAATGTTTGGACTAAAAAAAATATTGCGGGCCGGTCATACATTTTGTTGGTCTAAGGGCACTATTAGGGCAGTTAGAGCGGTTGGAACAAATTTAAAAAAATGTCGTTTTGTGTGGGAGCCCCCTTAGAAATTGGAAAGAGGGTATTAGTTTGTTCCAAAGAAATGTTAAGACGTAAAAATTAATGGGGGTCGGTCTTATAAATGACCCCTCTATGACGCACCATTGGAGCAGAAAAAATGATTTTAAGATTGGAAAATTACAATAAATTTTTTTTAAAAAATTTTAAAAAATAGTAATAACACTGTAAGTAGGTGAAAATGACACACCAAAACGCCGAGACACGTCAACCTAATTTTGGGCCGTAGAATCCAGTGGTGTACCCCGTTTTGAAAAGTTAGCTCAAAATCCCGAGATATTTCGATTTAAAATTTGCAGTAGATTTAAGGCGATTTTTCATTTTATTTGAATGAAAAAACTTAAAAATTTGTTAAAAACTTGTTATTTATCAAAATTTTTTATCTAGGAAATAATGGACGTCCATTTTCAATCGGACATGCAGCAATTCTTGCTCCTATTTTGATGAATTTTATAATTTTTTTTGGTTTTATTCAATTTTTACTCTTAAATTTGCAAATTTAAAATCGAAATATCTCGTTATTTTGAGCTAACATTTTAAAACGGTGTATACCACTGGATTCTATGACCCAAAAATAAGTTGGGGTGTCTCGGCGTTTTTGTGTGTCATTTCAAAAGTTTAAATTTTACTTACAGTGTAATCGTTAGAATCGATAAAAGTTTTACACCAAAAAATTTCAAAAAAATCAAAGAGTGCAAACATTTTCAAAAATGAGTTTTAAATTTTAAAACTTAAAAATCGCATACTAGATCTCTTTTAATAATTTTTTTTGATTTTTTTTTTAAAAAGTACGTAAAAAAACAAAAATTTGGAAAAAAAAAATTGAAATTTGGGCCATTATTGAAGAAGTTATGATTAAAAGAAATTTGAGTAATGGAACAAACCACCAATTTTTCAAAATTCGATATCTTTTGAACGGGTCATCAAAAAAATCTAAAAATTTACCACGAAGGAGTTTTCGAAGGGTACTGAAAACTGTAAACAAATTGGGAAAATCTAAAAAAAAAGTTTTTCAAAGTGTCCGATTTCACATGGAATGCCCCATATATATTCATGATCCTCGTTCGATTCTAAGACGATCTAGCGATGTCCGTCCGTCCGTCCGCCTGTCCGTCTGTCTGTCTGTTGAAAACACGCTAACTTTTGAAAGACTTTACGGAGGCTCCTAAAGTTTAACACATAGGTTTGGCATTTACCTGGTCAGGTTGGTATTGCAATCCAGCGAAATCGGTCGATTGGTTCAAAAGTTATGAGCAAAAGAGTGAATTTCGGCTAGGGTTTTTCGCGAATTTACGAGATAAAAAACACGATAACTTTCTAAAGGCAATTCTGAAGATGCTGAAGCTTGGCATATTTGTCGTTTCCCTGAGCTGGTTGATATTGAATTTCAGCCATATCGGTTAAGTGGTTCAAAAGTAATTAGCAAAACCGTAAATTTCAGATTCGCTTCACCTTAAATCCACGTGTTGAAAACCCGTTAAACATGTTTTAAAAACATTGGTAAGTCACAAAAATATTTTACAACGTATTTTTGTCACTTAAAAATATTTTTACACTAAAAAAAAATGCACTCCAAAAAAATTTTAGAGTCCAAAATTTTACACTCAAAAAAAAATTTAGTAAATTATTTTTTTTTTCAAAAATTAGTAAAAAAAGGTTTTTTACACAAAATAAAATATTTCTAATCAAAAATTATATTTTTTTCACGTTAGAAAATTTAATATAACTTAAAAAGGGCATTGTGGAGGGTATTCATAGATTCAGCCAAGTCGAATTTAACTTTTCTACTTGGTTTAACTCAAATTTTTTCCCCTTAAAAGGTTGATTTTCATATTTATAGATTTGGTTTTGTATGATTTTTGTGTAATCTTTAAATAACTAAATTTCACGTAAAATTTGCATAGGAAATCAGAAAAACATCAGTAAAATTCAGAAAAAAATCAAGAAAAATCAGATAGTTTTAAAAATATTTTAGAAAATATAGAAATTTAAGAAAAGCTTAGAAAATTAAAAAAAAAAAAAATTAAGAAAAATTCTGGAAAAGACAATTCAATATAATTAAGAAAATTTTTAACATGAAGGCATAGGCGTATGCAGGATTGTTTTTTCAGGGCCCAACAACAACAACAAAAAAAATTTTGTTGTTCTTCTCGTGAGATTTGTGTTTTCCAATACATATAAAAAAAAAATAATTTTTGTTGTTGTTGTTGGGCCCCCCCTCTGAATACGTCGTTGCATGAAGGGGTGTTTTGCAATAATTTGATTCAGAGTTTATCATAGAACATGTGTTGAAAAGTTTCTGAGTTACACGTGGTTCAGTACGAAAAGTTCCAAAAAAAAAACGTTTTTTGACAATATCTTTTAAATTTGAGGGTGTCTGGCAAGTTTTGATGGATCCATGTCTGCTTTTCAAAAACATTATGGAAAATACTTAAGAATAAGAAAAGTAAAAAAAAATTCAAATTTAGTAAAATTATAGAAATTTGCTGAAAAGCTCCTCGATATTAAGAAAAATTTCAAGAATGGTAAAAAAATATTAATAAAAATCGGAACAAATTAAGAGATTATTTTGGAATCTGCTTAGCTGAATTCTTGCTCCTTGTCTTTTTTCAAAGTCTACCCAAATCATGCAAATTTGTTTGCTGGGTTTTATAAATATTCTATTTTTTTAGCTTGCAATTTCCATATAACACACTTTATTACTAAAAATGCCAAACTGAATAAAACAAACAAAAAAAAAAAAAATGTCAAAATGCCAACCTTTTGGGAAATTTACTTTCATAAATACATAAATACTGTAAAATTTGAAAATATTTAACTGTTACCAGTTTTTTTGTCCTTCATACACTTAAAATATTCAGTACTTTTTATTTTTGTGGATATTTGTATATGAGTTTGTTTTGTTAAGCCATAAAAAGTATGATATATTAATATTTAAATATTGATATGAATGTATTGTCATATACTAAATATTTTAGGCTCAGCTGTTTGTAATAGAAAAACAAATATATTGCAAACTTCTGACTCGATTAACAGGATAGCAAATAAAGGAAAATTGTCAGGATAAAACTTTTTGCAACATGTTTAAAATTGCATATGTTTAGGCAGAGTAAATATAAAATATTTTCATTAAAAACCTTAGGACTTTTTAATTTTTCGACATTAAAAGGTCATTGTTTTTTATACCACTGAGTCGAATGAAATGTCAAAAAAAAGGTTGAAACAAATTTGCAACATCAATTTTTTCTTTGAGCCTAAAAGTATGCACTTCGTTTTCACACGAAACAAAGAAAATCGTTGACTCAGTAGTACTCTGCTACTTGGACTTAATAGGAAAATAATTGTTATTTTATTTTGGCTTAAGCATGGATTAAGATCATTTTATAATTTTCTTAGACTTTGTATTTTTATATATGACCATTTACTTATTGTTAGACTATTGTACTCTAACAAATCCATAATTGTACTGTAAAATTGGATTACTTCAAACTTGAATATATCAAAAATTTAGTTCGTTTTCAATTCATAATTATAAAAGTAATTTCTAAATTTGCAGTGGTTGCATAAAATCAAGATTGAAATTTTTCTCTTTTCAAATTTACTGATTGATTACAAACTATTTTTTTAGGAATAGGTGTATCCGTTTTGTCCTTGTATATTTAAATATTTTTTAAAACAAAAACTGACATCAGCATTCATAAAAATTTTGTAATTTTTCTATTTCCCGAAAAATATGCATATTTAAAAAAAATTTGACATTTTAAATTTCACTTAATATTGTATGTTTGTATTTTGGTTTCATTTAAGTTTCTTTTTCAATATTTTGATAACCGTTTTTTTTAGTTCCATTTTTGCATTTTATAGTCTTTTATTTTTATCCTTAATATATTCATAAAATATATTTCAATGCAGTTGATGCAATTTAACACTCATAGAAAAATGTCCAAGGATTATGGAATACAAGTAGGAATGCAAATATATTGATCACAATACTTCAGACATATTCCAAATTGTGTACCCTCTAACTACAGTATGGGGGTATACTTACTTTATCATCCATTGTGTAAAGCTTCGAAATATCGGCAAAGGACACCATAAATTATATAAATTTTTGCTAAGTCCGTCTGTCTATATACATGATGCAGTCCAAAATAATAGAGCTATCTTCTGAAAGTTTGACACAAATACGTTTTATGTTCCTGGACAATTTAAGTTCGTAAATGGTAAAAATGCCTGCGAATTTTGTGTTCTTGCCCAAAACATTTAATCCTTATAATGTTTTGCTAAAATAATGTTATATTCGTTTGCCATTCCATGCAAAAAGAATTGAAATATCGGTGGAGTACCCCATTAAGTTAGTTAGGCGGGCAAGGGGTAACTTTTTTCCCCCTGGCCCAATTCTGACCATTTACGAACTTAAACTGCCTGGGATCAAAAGACATATTTTTGCCAAACTTAACGAGTCTATCTTATTTATTTTGGACTACATCGTGTCTCATACAGACGTACGGACGGACATACGGACATTCTAGAAAAGTCTTAGAATCGATCATAGATCAATAATATATACACTTTATTGGGTCCCCGACCGATATTTCGATGCGTTACAAACGGAAGGACAAAGTGAGTATAACCTCATACACAGTGATGCCAACTTTTTATAGGCAAAACGCGCAATACAGTGACTCAAAAAGCGCTGAAAAGCGCTAAATTGGAATAATGTAAAAAGCGTCAGAAAGCGCTAAAAAATATTTTGAATTTACAGGTTTTTATATAGATTTTTATAAAATCATCAGCCCAAATTCACAGAATAACTCTCAAAAAAATGCTAAACATAATTTTTAAACTAATTTTTTTTTTGTTTTTATTATAAAAAACATTTTTTTTTTGTAGTTGAAAAAATGCAGAAGAAAAATTGAATTTCTAAAAATTATAGACATTTCTGGTATTTCCTATACCGGTTTCAAACACCCCAGTTAGTGTCATCATCAGTAGGATTTTAAATGTCAGTTTGTCTTGGTAATGAAAACTGTTTTTTATATATGTGAATATTTTTAGTTTCTACAGAATAAATTTTGACAGTTTCCAACACTACAATTCTATTTCTAGCAATCTCAACCTCACTTCATACTCTCTTTCAACTTTTTTGTCTCTTACATTATTGCGCTAGGGTTACCAACATGATCTGGAATTGCAGACACAAATGAAGGAATTTGCATTTTCTGTTTCGGAGACGTGCCTAATGGCGACATATTTTGTCAGTAATTTTATTTGATTTTTTCTGTAAGTACAGATCGAGCACGGGCTCTAATTATATTTGTTATAAGGGTTCAAGTTGAAAAAATGCAGAAGAAAAATTGAATTTCTAAAAATTGTAGACATTTCTGGTATTTCCTATACCGGTTTCAAACACCCCAGTTGGTGTCATCATTTTTTTATCAGTCACTTTTTTTATAAAATATTTTATTAAAAGCTTTTATTCATCAAAAACTTTTTTTATCGACAAACAAAGACAAACAGAGAGATGGATATCACTAGAATGTCTTAGAAATCTTTACGGATCAATAATATATAAACATAATGGAGTCCTCAACCGATATAACAAATTAATATAGCGTTATTTTTTCTAGAAAAAAATTTCTTTGGAAATAACACCGATTCAAGCAGCAAAACATTATCGTGATTCAATGGTTTGGCCACGAGTACAAACTTCGCTGACATTTTTAAATTTGAGATTGGGCAGTTTGTGGACAATCGGTGGGTGCCCTCTGAAAGACCTCCATTGTTTGATTAAGGGAAAAGATGCCGCCATTAACATCAACTCCGAGATTTATAGGTTTTTTGTCGAATTTTTCTAAATAACAATAAAACATAGATATGACTAAAACTTAACATGTTTATTTGTTTGGTATTGCATTTGAGTGATATCGGTTCAGCGGTTCAAAAGTTATGAACGAAAATATAAGGTCACCTCGAAAATTTCAGTACATTCAACATAACCTAAAAATACAAAATGCTTTAAAAGGCCGGTACGTAAAAAATTTAATATTGGCGCGTTCTCTTCCCAAACGGTGAGTTGAAAAGATAATAATACGGATTTTTGATACAATATAAAGCACACAGAAAAAAATATGTAGGAAACAAATTTGAGTAATCACTTGTTTAAATTTAAAAAAAAAATTTAGTAATTTTTTAATTGAGAAATTAAAAATTTACTCAAAAATTTTAAAAACAATTTAAGTAAATAATTTAATAAAAATTTAATAGTTTTTGAATTTTTTTTAAACTCTCATAGTTTTTTGAATTCTCGTTTAGTTTATAGTTTTTTGTGTATGTATATGAAAGTTTGTAATCGTCTTTATAAAATTTTCCTATGTTTTTGAGACATAAATATGTTTGGTAAAGTTTGAAAAAAACAAGAGTTTTGTTTTTTTTTGTAAAAAAATTTAAAACTTTTTTAAACGTTTAACCGTCCAACCTGAATCAAATTACGTCGCGTAAGGCGTAACGCCCAATAATTTTTCGTTTCTAATATTTATATGTGAGTAACCAAAATCAAACGGACGTAAAAATTTCAAATTTGATGTGTTTGTTTTTGTTTTTTTTTACGTCTTGCGCTACCCATTTGATTCTGGTTCGACCCTAAAAAAGATAAAGAGATAAATTTTGCCACAATTAAAAATTTACTCAATTTTTTTTTTAAACATTTAATAAATTTTTATTAAAAAATTACTCAATACTAATAAATCGTTTACTGGTACAAAATAGAGTAATTTTTTACTCAATAGTATTAAAAATTTTCTCAAATATTTTTTTTATTTTTTTCTGTGCATGATATAACGAATAATTCTATATCTTTAACTCAAAAATAACGTTTTTTGAGCTATGCAAAGCAAATGAGTGCTATGTGAACAGAATTTGACCCCGAATGGTATTTTAACAAGTAACAAAAATAAATTCGCTTTTTTTTCACCAAAAGTTTTTTATGCGAAGAATTTTTATTTTAATGATATTTTTTTGTATTATTAAATTATTATTTTATTGTCTGTATCTGTGTTATGCAATCATTTGGATTGGTATTTACCATATAATATCTGGACTTAACAAATATAAACCTTATTTAGGATTTACACATCTACGACTCTTCCTGTTTTTGAATTGTTTTATACAGTACTTTTGTAATATTCTTTAAGCATACTTTAAGGAGCGACTAATAACTAACAATAGCGCCATCTTTTTTAAATACTTGAAACTTTCGTTAAATGTTTTTTTTTTAGAATTTTCAAAGCACACTATAAGGATAATATTAGAAAATGTACTTAATAAATCAAAATAATTAAAAAATACAACATGTGGTTTACATTGTCAAAATCTGCATTGTTTTTTTTTGGAAATTTTTTTCTGAAATTTTTTTTATTAAAAATTGTCTTACTTATTTTGAGTGTACAGTTAGTATGTGTTTATTTTGTTTACAAACATTTTAGTTTTTATTTAATTTTATTTTCAATATGACCCACTTTATGGAATTTTTTTTTGATGGCATACATCTGTTTTTTTAGGGTTTGTATATGTTGTATTTATCAATTTTTTATGAATTTTTTAGTTTAAAAAAAATGGCTGAATTCAATTAAATCATTGTTTTAAATCTATATTTTGTTAGACTTTTCAATGAAAAGGATTTAAAAGGATATTGGATTTAAGTTTTTTTTTGCTGTGCTTATTGTTAGTAGAATGTATTAAACAATAGGGTGACACGTTTTTCATAAACAAAAAATGATTTTGATATACATTAAGACTAAAAGTTTTACTTATCTACGACTCCTCTTGTTTTTAGTTGTGTTTTGCAATCACATGGATTAGGTTTTATTACAAAAAATGTGGACTTATTAAAAATTAATCTTATTAAGGTTTTACTCTTTTACGACTCTTCCTGTTTTTGTGTATATGATAAACAGTACTTTAGAAATATTCTTATAGCATACCTTAAGGAGCAAACAACGACTAACCCAATCACATCATACAGCGAGTTGCGTTTTTGATTTTTCAATTTTTCAAAACCAGAAATATTGAAAAAATTTTAAAATTTGCATCGAGTTACCTTGACTAAATATTTATAAAATTAAAACTGAATGCACCATAATCTTTAAAATTTGCCTTCTTGTATATTCTTGTTTTGTGGGCTATTGTTTAAAAATTTTTATTTTGAAAAATTTTCAGAACCCTTTCCGAAATTTTCCATTTTCTTAAAAAGTAAAGTTTCTTAAATTTTCCATTTTTTAAAAAAGTTTATCGAAGTAGTGAAAACCCTTCACAATGCCCCAAACAAATGAGACCCTTTGACTAAAAAAAATTGCTTTGATTAAAATACAAATTTTCTTAATATTTTTTTTTAAATAAAAATAAATACCCCCCTTTTGTTATTATTTTGTCAGCAAATTTTGATTAATAAATTAAAAACATTGCATACTTTCAGGCTTGAGTTAATACCACAAACAAAGCATATTTTTAAAAGGCGGATTTATATTTCAGTAAAACTAATATTGAAAATGTATTGCTGGGGGTATTATCACCATAATAGAATTTTTTATTTTTAAGTTGAAGTATTTTTTTATATATCATATTTTTTTGTAATTCGAAATTCTTCGTTAAGCAGAATTCTTTTATAAAGTAGAAATTAATTAAGCAAATTAATTATTGTTTGTTATTTGAAATGCATACATTTTAAAAAGAATATATCAACATAAATATTGCGGAATTTTTGTTCAATATATTACAATTTTTTAATATATTTTATAAATAATAGTTGTGTTTTAAAATCCCTTGGTTTAAGATTTATCATGTAAAATGTGGACACATTTAGTATTAATCACATAAGGAGCACTAATCACATTCATCTACGACTCTTCCTGTTTTTGTTTGTAATATTCTGAAAGCATACCTTAGGGAGCAAAGAATAACTAACCCCATCACCTCATACAACAAATAATAGTGCAGCCTATTGTGTTTTATTTGAAATATTCGGTATAAAACTTTTCTAGCATATTCAAAGCACTCTTAAGGGATAATATTAGAACATATAATTTATAATTCCACCTAATTAAAAAAACATAACAAATGTTTCCTCTTATAATTCTGCCCTTAAAAAAAAGCTCTCTGTATTGATTGTCATTTTTTGATTGCCTACATTTAGGCTTCTTTTTGCATAAATATTTTCAAAATTACTTTTATTATTATTATATTTTTCTAACCTTTTGTCAACATAACAAGTGATATTTATGTTAAGACCATTTATGGCAAACAACAGCCAACAATAAAGAAATATAATATATATATATAATATAATAATGGCATAATAGCATAACAATATCGATGACAATCAACAATATATGTGGCAACATAGAAAATTGTTACAAAACAACAATAAGTAGATGAAGAGACAAAAAAAAATAATTTACATTTTTATAGCTGTTTATTAACAACCTTGTTTTGGTTTTGGATAACTTTCTTTTTTTTAGTGCCAAAACGAATTTTCAATGTCCTTATGAAAATAGAGAATCTTAAATAGTAAACATAAAATATAGGACCCAATTGCCAAAAAATTATAATAACCCACATCAAAGTGATATTATCATATCTGCACCAATTTCTTAATAACAGTGGAATATTTTTTAAAGAGAACGGAATTGATGTTGAAAAACTGTTGAAGGAAGTTAAAATTAAGGGCAGTTTTTTTTTTTAAAAGTTGGGCAGTTTTATTTTAAAAGTAAAAAAAAAACGCCCTTAAGATATGCAACAATTAAATATAATTGTTAACTGACAACTGATAACACATTCAATTCAATTCTTAAGGCCAGTTGTAACAACAACATATTTTGTTTTATTTTTAAAATTATGTATAAAAATTATTTTTTTTTTAAGCATCAATTTAGGCATAACAAAAATTATATATTTTAATTTGAAGATCGTACGACATTTAGCCTTTTTATCATTCTCAAGATTATTAGTTTCTTATATTATTGATGCGAATAATTTTTGTCCTTTAGAAAATATTTCAAAAAAATGTAGAAAACAATGTAATATCAATTTCAATGCTAAGCATAAAAGTATGCACTTCTTTTTACATAAAAAATCGAAAAAATCTTTGACTCAGTAATACCGTGAAAATTAGTCTTTACTTCTTATTTCATTATCAAAGATTAAAAACATTTCTATGTGAAATAAGCCTATTAAATTTGTTTCCAAAATATTAGCAGTGTCCCAGTAACGGAAATGGGGATTATGTCATTTCACCCCAAAAATTATGGGTTGATATGTTCTAAGAAAAGATCCGCCAAATTTTACTGAAGATTTTTTAAAACTTTATTTAGCTCAGAAGTTTATTGAATACATTTTTTAGCCATATTCAAACCGAATTAAAAAAATAATAAAAATTACAGTGGGCCAAAAAAAAAAAAACTTTAGCTAAATTTTCAAAACTTTTTGGTAGTTTTGTGGTACTAATGGTATACTTTAATTTTTTTGGTGGCATTTAAGATATAAAATCTTTTTGCACTGTGTTGTTTACCACATCGTTTTTTTCCAATTTCAAATTTTACTAAAGTTTAAGATATTTTTAACATGATAATATTTTAAGGCTGGTTTCTTATTTTAAAAAAGTTGCAGGATGCCACTTGAGTTTGACTTTATAAGCTAACGATTAACAAAAAAGAAAATAAGAATTACTGTTATCATTTTCTTAAAACCAAAAATTTTAGTAACTTGGGTTTGTAACACCTCGTGGTGAATAAAAAAAAATATTCACCAACTGTTGACTAAAACGTGACATAATTATTTTTCATGAATATTTTTTTTCATCAATATTTTTTTTCATCAATATTTTTTTTTTCATCAATATTTTTTTCATCAATATTTTTTTCATCAATATTTTTTTTTCATCAATATTTTTTTTTTATCAATATATTTTTTTTCATTAATATTTTTTTTCATCAGTAATTTTTTTCATCAATATTTTTTTTATCAATATTTTTTGTTTCATCAATAGTTTTTTGTCATAAATTTTTTTCATCAATATTTTTTTTGCATCAATATTTTTTTTTCATCAATATTTTTTTTTCATCAATATTTTTTTTGCATCAATATTTTTTTTTCATCAATTTTTTTTTTCATCAATATTTTTTTTTCATCAATATTTTTTTTTTCAT
This sequence comes from Pegoplata infirma, assembly GCA_963921195.1. Taxonomy (NCBI): domain Eukaryota; kingdom Metazoa; phylum Arthropoda; class Insecta; order Diptera; family Anthomyiidae; genus Pegoplata; species Pegoplata infirma. The sequence continues at coordinate 225,125,618 of OY992538.1, forward strand.
CAATATTTTTTGTTTCATTAATATTTTTATACCCTACACCACACTGTGGTACAGGGTATAATGAGTTTGTGCTGATGTTTGTAACTACCCGAAATATTGGTCCTAGACCCACTTTTAAGTATACCGATCGACTTAGAATCACTTTTTGAGTCGATTTAGCGATATCCCTCCGTCCGTCCATCTGTCCGTCCGTCCGTCTGTCTGTCCATGTAAACGGTGTAAACACGATCGCAATTCTTAATCAATTGACTTGAAATTTGAAATTTAAGCCTCTTTTGGCCCAAGGACGAAGCCTATTGAAATTGGAAAAAATCGGTCCATATTTAGACCTAGCCCCCATACAAAGGTCCTCTTTAGTTTTGGCTCAAATGACTCTAATAGCCGCATTTTAATTGGTATCTTTTCGAAATTTGGCAGGTAATCACCACACAAATCGCCATTCCGAATTTTAAAGAAATCGGACCAGTTCTTCTTGTAGCCCCCATACAAACCACCTTCCCGATTTTCACATAAATCTCTCAAATTTCATGAAAATAGAAAATATTTAATTAAAATTCTGTTTGTGTATGTTAAACGCGTACTTTAATAACCTTATCAAATCTTATTATCATCGGACCATTTTTGGACTTAGGTCCCATGTGGAAATTTCGCCCGATATTCAGTTGAAGCGATTTATTGTCAACAAAAAGAAGCCTATTCCACTCAAATTTGATTTACGAGTGCTTTTTACACTTATTAAAGATTTGACAAAATATAGATCTAATCAGTCCATGTTTGAACTTGGGACCCATTTTTCGGGAAACTCTGGTGTAGGGTATTATATGGTCGGTCTTGACCGACTATAATTTTCTTACTTGTTTTTTTTTTCATCAATAATTTTTATATCCTACACTGCTGATGTTTGTAACTACCCAAAATATTGGTCCTAGACCCACTTTTAAGTATACCGATCGACTCAGAATCACTTTTTGAGTCGATTCAGCGATGTCCGTCCGTCCGTCTGTCTGTCCATGTAAACGGTGTAAGCACGATACAGGTCGTAATTTTTAATCAATTGACTTGAAATTTGAAAATTAATCCTCTTTTGACCCAAGGACGAAGCCTATCGATATAGGAAAAATCGGTCCATATTAAGACCTAGCCCCCTTATAAAGGTCCTCTTTAGTTTTGGCTCAAATGACTCTAATAACTGTATTATAATAGGTATCGTTTTGAAATTTGGCAGGTAATCATGTTTTACAGAAATCACCATTCCAAATTTTAAAGAAATCGGATCAATTCTTCTTGTAGCCCCCATACAAACCACCTTCACGATTTTCACATAAATCCCTCAAATTTCGTGAAAATAGAAAATATTTAATTAAAATTCTGTTTGTGTATGCTAAATACGTACTTTAATAACCTTATCAAATCTGATTTCAACGGACCATTTTTGGACTTAGGCCCCATGTGAAAGTTTCACCCGATATTCAGTTAAAGCGGCTTATTGTCAACAAAAAGAAGCCTATTTCAATCAAATTTGATTTGTGAGTGCTTTTTACACTTATTAAAGAGTTGATAAAATATAGACCTAATCGGTCCATGTTTGAACTTAGGACCCATTTTCCGGGAAACTTTGGTGTAGGGTATTATATGGTCGGTCTTGACCGACTATAATTTTCTTACTTGTTTGTCATAAATTTTTTTTCATCAATACTTTTTTTCATAAATATTTTTTACATCAATATTTTTTTTTCATCAATATTTTTTTTCATCAATATTTTTTTTTTCATCAATAATTTTTTGTCATAATTTTTTTTTTACAATATTTTATTTTCATCAATATTTTTTTTCATCAATTTTTTTATCAGTATTTTTTTTTCATCAAATCGGGAAACTTTGGTGTAGGGTATTATATGGTCGGTCTTGACCGACTATAATTTTCTTACTTGTTTGTCATAAATTTTTTTTCATCAATACTTTTTTTCATAAATATTTTTTACATCAATTTTTTTTTTTCATCAATATTTTTTTCTTTAATATTTTTTTTTCATCAATAATTTTTTGTCATAAATTTTTTTTCAACAATATTTTATTTTCATCAATATTTTTTTTTATTGGTATTTTTTTTTTTCATCAATATTTTTTTATTTTCATCAATATTTTTTTTTCTTCAATATTTTTTGTTCATCAATATTTCATTTCAGCAATATTTTTTTTTTCATCAATATTTTTTTTTCATCAATATTTTTTTTCATCAATATTTTTTTTTATCAGTATTTTTTTTCCTCAATATTTTTTTTTTCATGAATATTTTTTTTTTTTTTCATTAATATTTCTTTTCATCAATATTTTATTTTTCATCAATATTTTTTTCATCAAATATTCTTTTTTATCAATAAAGTTTTTTATAAAAAAAACTTTATTCAGCAAAAACTTTTTTATCGACAAACATAAACAAACAAATAAATGGATATCACTTCTTACAAGGGAAGTATCTCAACCCTTATGAACCGATTTGCCTGAAACTTAAAATATATATCAAAGAGACAATTCTAAGGTTGGGGTGTTTCGGCTTATCGGCCATATCGGGGATTTAGGGGTTCAAAACATGAGTCAAAAAATGGCGAACAATTTTTTTTTGGATTTTTCAGCCATTTCTTTTTAGAAAACTATATAATGTTTTCATATGAGAAGAAAGGTTTTTTTAATGCCTATCCAATGGTGGCATAGCCTTGTAAATTTCGGCTTCTTTAAATATTTTTTTCAGGAAAATGTGTAAATTTTGGGGGGTACTTATGTGAAGACATAGACCTACGATATCCATATGGATAAGAAATAATCTTTATTAAATTTAAGTCGACCTGTATTTTTTCCCTAGACGATATTCCTGTTAGTTCGGAAGTTATCAAAATTTTCCCGAAGGTCCACATGGTTTTATAAGGGGACAACGAAATTTTTAAACACCGATATGGCCGATAAGCCGAGACACCCCAACCTTAAAATCGTCTCTTTAATATATATTTTAAGTTTCAGGCAAATCGGTTCATAAGGGTTGAGATACTTCCCTTGTTAGAAACCTTTACGGATCAATAATATATAAACATAATGGGGTCCTCGACCGATGACAAATTAATATAGCGTTATTTTTTCTAAAAAAATTTTCAACGCAATGTGCAATCTAATGTGTAGATCAATAATAATTAAAATTTGTGATCACCGCCATAGATATCAAAAAAAAATTTAATATTTTTTTTTTTTTAATTAAAAAAGATATTTTAGCTAATAAATGATTTAATAATTTAGTGTCCCTTAGTAAAGCCCTTTACTGTCTCTACAAAAATTTTATATAAAAATATTTTACCATAGAGAAATATTAGAAGAAGTAAAAAAAAATCTAAAATAATGTCATATTAAAAACAAACCACAAACAATTGTTTACACATATTCAAAAGATAATGCGTATGATATTAATAATATAAAAAAAAATAATAATGTTAAATTTATAAGAATATTTTCTTACTTTTTTTGTATTTTCTAAAGGACCAAGGACCTTTTAAGTTTGTAGTAGTAAATAAATATGTGTGGTATTTTGCATATTATGTTTATATTAAAAATCTAACAAAAAATTTCATCTCTAGTGGTTTTTTTCCATACATTTTTCTTATCTCAAAATAACAATATAAAATACTTATGATAAACACACATGTCTGTTTATCATAGAAAAAATATATTTATTTATAAAATTTTCTACTTAAGAATAAACGAAATTGTCCCTTTAGTGTTTATAGAATATTTTTTTTTTTTTTTCTATTTTTGGCGAATTATTTCTTTCCTTATATGATGATCCCCTTAGAGAGTGGGGGATTTTCTTTTGCAAATGGATGGGAAAAAGTATAAATATGATAGTTAAGTGGAATTTTTATGATGACATTTTTATTAAAAAACGTTTTAAAAGAAATATTTCCATAAAACTAAATTGGTTTAAACTTTTTAAGTGATAAAAATAAGGAAATAAAAAAAAGAAATCTAAGAAAGTTTCTTTTTTTGGAAAAAGAAAAAATGTTTTTAATTTTATATATATGACGGCTTAAAATATTTGGTGGTATCCCATCGGAATGAACGGTATGGGTGAGCATCATTTTAGAGCTTAAAGAAAAACTTTAAAGGAATTTGTGATGCATTAATAACGCTTTTTTGGAGAATTATAAGTTAAAAATTCTGAAAACCACTTTAAAAAAAAAAAAAAAATTCTGTGTCAATCAAACGGGGTGTAGTTTCCAGATAGTGTTAATTTTTTAGGAAAGCTTCTAAGAGTTCCTTAAAAAAATAGCTTTATACAAAATATATGTTATATTATAAAAAAATTAAATAAACACTGTAGCTGTGTTTTGCAGTCACTTGGATTAGGATTTATCACCCAAAATGTGGACTTACTAAATATTAATTTTGTCAAGGCTTTACTCATCTATGACTCATTTACATTAGAAAAATCCTTGCTATGGAACCAGCATCTAAATAATTTAACCACAAAAGCCACTTGGGCTACATATGCCTGTCAGAGGCTTTTTGGGAAAACCTGGGGACTGAAACCGCATATGATCTTCTGGTCCTTTAACACCATTGTGAAACCCATGCTGCCCTGGTATGGTGGCCTAAGGTTGAACAAAGCACGGCCAGGACAATTTTGGACAAAGTCTATAGACTCGTTTGCATCGGCATCACTGGTGCTGGTAAAACATGTCCAACCTACGCCATTGGGGCCTTGCTTAACATTCCACCATTACATATCTCGGTAATGGAGAATGCTTGCAAGAGCGCCCTTAGGTTGACAGAACTTGGTAATATGAAGGAAGGTGACTTACGGGGACACATGAAAATCGTTAAGCTTTTTATAAATGACCCTGTTCTAAAAGTCAAGGACAGAATATTACCAACACGGGTATTCACCAGGAACTTTGAAATTAAAATCCTTGAACGGAGCGAATGGTCAAACATGACCTGGGACCCTGATCCTGATTCCATGATATGGTATACGGACGGGTCCAAGCAAACCAACAAGGATACAGGCGCAGGTATCTTCGGACCCAACTTTCAACGCGCTTTGCCCATGGGCAAATCTCCATCAATATTTCAGGCGGAACTGTACGCCATTCACATATGCGTGACCGAATGTCTTCGTAGAAGGGCAAAAGGCTTACGCATATATATAATGTCTGAAAGTCAGGCTGCACTGAAAGCTCTCAAAGCTTATGATGTGTCATCCGGACTTGTCATGAACTGTGTTGAATCCCTTAACAGACTAGGACGGGATAACGACCTAACCCTGGTATGGATTCCAGGTCACGAGGGTCATACGGGGAACGAACGTGCCGATTGTCTGGCAAACCGTGGTACCCGTAGACCATTCATCGGTCCGGAACCATTCTTTGGTCTTCCGAGGGGACATGTTAGGGAAAAACTCAAAATATGGAGTGAATCTAAGTTCATCGAACACTTGAACTTTTGTGCTGGCCAAAGGCAGGCGAAGAGATTCATCACTCCATCCAGTTCGGCAGCAAAGCTGCTACTATCCTTGGACAAAAAGGATCTCCGGATTCTAACGTCTTACCTAACTGGACATTGCAACTTACGCTACCACCTTAGGAAAAGGTATCTATCTGACACGGAGACGTGCAGATTCTGCGAGATAGAGGAAGAGACGGCAGAACATGTTCTTTGTACATGCCCAAGACTGACCGGTAGAAGGCTTCGACATCTGGGGGGACACTTGTTATCTCCAACTGACATACGAAACTCTTTGCCAAATAGGATTCTCGGCTTTATTAAAAGCCTGAATATTTAGGGCACCCCCTCTCAGGCTGCACAAAAGATCATTCTGGTCGCAGTGCATAAGGCCTCTTTAATCTAATCTAATCTAATCTATGACTCATCCTGTTTTTGTGTATATTTTATAAATATGAAGTTTTGAAATATTCTTAAAGCATACCTTAAGGAGCAAACAATAACTAACCGCATCACATCATACAGCAAGGAATAGTGCCAACTTCTGTGTATTACACGAAACTTTGGTTGTATATATTTTTTGTTTGCATTTTCAAAGCGCACTTTAGTGATAATATTAGAAAATGTACTTAATAAGTCAAAATAATTAAAAAACACAAGACGAAGACGAAATTCTCATCTCTTTAGACGTCGTATCTCTTTTTACAAATATACCAATCCACTTGGCAATAAATAATATAATGGCACAATGGAATATTTTAAAAAATCACACCACAATACCTAGGACCCAATTTTTAAAAATACTACAATTCTGTCTCAACGACAACAATTATTTTATATATGGCGACACTTACTACAACCAGACTTACGGAATGCCCATGGGTAATCCATTATCACCAACAATAGCTGATATCGTTCTAGATACACTATTAGAACAAGTTACCGCAGATCTTAAAAAGGACGACGTCAACATAAAACTCATTTCAAAATATGTCGACGATTTGTTTGCTATTATAAAAAGAAAGGACGAAGAAAACATTCTAAAAAAATTCAATAACTACCACAGTAAGCTTAAATTTACAATAGAAAGAGAGGAAAATTATTCTATACCATATCTTGATATGAAAATAATTCGAGAAAATAAAACAATTATTACTGATTGGTACTCGAAAACAATTGCATCAGGACGCCTTATTAATTATCATTCCACACAACCAACAAGTCAAAAAACAAATACTGCAATAAATTTAATAACAACGGCGTTAAAATTAAGTGATACAAAATTTAAGTCCAAAAATATTAAAAAATTAAAAGACATACCAACTAATAACAGTTACCCAACATATTTAATTAATAATTTAATAAATAAGGCGCAAACAGAAAAAGTAAACGGGGTAAACATAAACACTACATCTGGCAACACCAAGTATTTCAGCCTCTCATACATTCCAAAGCTCACAGTAAACAAACAAATTCAAGAAATCATAAATGACAAAGAAATTAAATTGGCGTATAGAGCAAACAAAACAATTAATACACTATTTACAAAAACAAAGACACAAATAGAGAAAAAGGACCAAAGTAATCTTGTATATGAAATTACATGTTTAGGCAAAACTAATGAACAGTGCGGCAAAGTGTACGTGGGTACAACAAAGAGAAGCCTTAGTACACGAATATCAGAACACGAAACTGATATTAGAAAAAACAAAACAGCAACAGCTCTTTCCACACATTGTATTGAAGAAGAACATGTACCCGATCCAGTGTTGCCATATATCAAGATTTATCTTTTTTTGCAAGTTTTTTGAGGTGCTAAAAAGATTTTTTTTCTGAAAAAAAGATTTTTGGAAAGGTAAAACCAAAAATTTAATTTCTAAATAAGCTCAAATTACCTCAGAAATATATTTTTTTTTATAAATTTAGTATTATTTTTTCATTCTACGCTATGCTGTAACTTGTTTTTTTATGTTAAAATTGAATTTAAAATACACTTTGTGAGTTTTTGTAATGATTTTAATACTTTTTTCAAAAAAAAAGTTTTTTTTTACAAAAAAAAGATTTTTTTTCAGAAAAAATAAGATTTTTCAAAAAAATATATGGTAACACTGACCCGATCTAACAAACATCAAAATATTAGACAAGGAAAAGAGAACAAATAAACGATACACTCTAGAAAGTTTACGAATACAGGAAAAAGCTCATAATGCATTAAATACGAAAGAGGACAAGAATAACACGAATGCAATATATACAATTGCAATCAGTGGCGGGTACAGCTTTTGGCTTTGGGGGGGGAAATTTTTTTTTACTTCAAAGAAAAAAAAATCATAATGCTTTCTCGGACGAGCAAAAACAGGGATACGTTTCAATTGCAAAAAAAAATATGGGAAAGCTATAATATCATAAAATTTATTAGTTTTTGCCGAAGGAGGTTTGTTTTTCATAATCATATGTATTTTGTTTAGATAATTTTTTTTTTTGCTATAACTAAATCTGAGAATTTTTCAATAGAAGAAATTCTTTCTACAGATGATGAAAAAATTATTTTTTTATAGGGCAAATGTCTCAGAATCTAAGACTTCTTCTTAACGCAAAATGTCTCAGAATCTGAGAGTTTTTTCGTATACAAAAATTTTTGGATTCTAAGAACTTTTTTCCACAGAAAAGGTCTCAGATTCTGAGAAATTTTACTATAGAGAAAGTGTCATATTTTAAAGCATTTTTGAGATATTTTTCCTATAGAAAAGGTCTAAGATTATTAGATTTGTTCGTACTAAAAAAATTTCAGATTCTTTTTTCTATAGAGAAAGTCTGAGACCTTTTTCATATAGAAAAAATCTCATATTCTCAGACTTTTTTTGTGAAGAAAAAGTCTCAGATTCTGAGACCTTATTCCTAAAGAAAAAGTCTCAGACTTTCAGACCTTTTTGCCATAGAAAATGTCTAAGATTCTGAGAGCTTTTTCTTAAATAAAAAAAAATCTAAAATTCTGGCACTTTTTCCCCTAAAGAAAAAGATTTAGAAAAATTTTTCCTTTATTAAAAGTCTCAGATTGTAAGAACTTTTTCCTTCAGAAAAAGTTTAACATTCTGATTCAAAGACCTATATAGAAAAAGTCTGAGATTTTGAGACTCTTTCTAAAGAAAAAGTCACAGATTCTGAGACGTTTTCCCTATAGAAAAATTCTTAGATTCTAAAACCTTCTTCTAATATAAAAAAGACGCTTTTTTCTAAAGAAAACGTCTCAAATTTTGAGACCTTTATCCTATCGAAAAATTCATAGATTCTGAGACCTGCTTCCCAAAGAAAAAGTGTCAGATTCTGAGACATTTTTCCTATAGAATAAGTCAAAAATTTTGAAATTCTGAGACCTTATTCCTATAGAAAAAGTATTAGATTCTAACACCTTTTTCCTATAGAAAAAGTATTAGATTCTAACACCTTTTTCCTATAGAAAAAGTCACAGATTCTGCGACCTTCTTCCAATTGAGTAAGTTTCAACTTCTCAGACTTTTTTTCAACAATATAAAGTCTGAGACTTTGAGACCTTTTTCTTTTTAAAAAATATTCAGATTTTGAGACCTTTTCCCCTCAAATAGGTCTCAAATTCAGAGATTCTTCCTATAGAAAAAGTCTCAGATTTTTAAACCTTTTTCCTTTCGAAAAAGTCTCAGGTTTTGATACCTTTCTTCCGTAGAAAAAGTCTCAGATTCTGAGACTTTTAGAATTCGGGAATTCTTCTGCAAAAATTCTAAAAATAAAATGTTTGAGGATGTGAAAAATCTTAGAGTTTTTTTGTACCTTTTTCTATGGAAAAAGTCTCAGATTTTGTGACCGATTCTAAGACATTCTAAAAAAGTTTTCCAAAATAGTTTTTCAAACGTTAGACTACCAATATTTTTAAGATTTTAAGATATTTTTCCTATTCCTATGCAGTAGACCAACATTTTTTATGTAAACTAAATCCTGTTACATTTTTCTAGACAAAAAAACATATTCTAAGTAATTTTTTATACTAAAATTCATAATAAGATTGAAAGATATTTTTTCACAGAAAATTTTCAGATTAAGTCACATTTTTCCTTTAAAAATTTTCAGATTTTTTGCTATTAAAAATTTTTGGATTTCGAGATTTTTTTCCTTCGGAAAATTTTGTTTGGAAAACTTCCTTCTTTCTTTTTTCTTCTTTTTCTTTCTTTTCCTTTCTTTTTTCTTTTTTTTTTCTTTTTTTTCTTCTTTTTTTTTCTTTTTGGAATTTGGTCTGGGGGGGGAAATTTCCCCTTTTTCCCCCCCCTTGTACCCGCGCATGATTGCAATATTTTAGTTAAATAATTTTTCTGCTGTGATATAGTTTAATAGAATTTATACTGTGATACTAATTTTTTAATAATTATATTTTTTACATTTGTTTTGTTAAATAAATTTTATGTTTTATGTTGTGTGTATATGAAACTAAATGTGTTAAACACTTTAAATGTAAATAATTGACGAAAAGATTATATGTGAGTTATATTTTGCCTACGAAACTATGTTGTAGTGTTTTTATTAAAATATTGTTTTTTCTGTTGTTTTTTCTATTGTATATTTAATGTATGGTTACCAGATCAAATAATAAAAATATCCCCCTGAAGATGTTGGGAATCTCCAACGAAACGTCGGAAGAAAAAATTATGAAATAATCTTTTTATTTACATATAGTACATGACCTTAATAAGCCCGCTTAGAATTTTCTAAAAACTTACCAATAAAATTAGGAAAAGGTCGATAATAATTAAAATACAACATGAATTTATTTTATTAAATTTGTTTTTGTATCATACTTTTTAGCGTCAAATAAAAATTAAAATAAGTAGTTAAATTTGACTTGGACAAATCCATGAATATCCTCCACAATGCCCTGTTAATGTTATGATTAATTTTCTTATCGAGTTAAAAAAAAAATCAAGAAACTTGGAAATATTTTATTTTAAATAATTTCACTATAAAAAAAATTTATCTATGCGAAAAATATATCAGAATCTGAGAATTTTTGTATATGAAAAATGTTTGGGAATTTTTCTATGCGAAAAATGTATCAGAATCTGAGAATTTTTCTATACGCAAAATGTCTATTAAACTGAACATTTTTCTATACTCAAAATGTCTCAGAACCTGAGAGTTTTTCTATACGAAAATATCTCAGAATCTGAGAATTTTTCTGTACGAAAAATGTCTTAAAGAAAAATCTCTCAGAATCTGAGAAATTTTTCTATATGAAAAATGTATCAGAATCTGAGAATTTTTCTATACGAAAAATGTCGCAGAATCTGAGAATTTTACTATAAGAAATATGTCTCAGAATCTGAGAATTTTACTATACAAAAAAATTTTCAGAATCTGGGAAAAATGTCTTAGATTTTTTTATATACGAAAATTTTTCTATACGAAAAATGTCTCAGAATCAGAGAATTTTTCTATAGGAAAGAAAATGTCTCAGAATCTCAAAATTTTTCTATACGAAAAATGTCGTAGAATCTAGGTTAAATGTCTCAGAATTTGAGAAATTTTCACTACGAAAGTTTTTCTGATAATTTTTCTATACGCAAAATGTCTCGGAATCTGACAATTTTTCGATACGAAAAATTTCTCAGAATATAAGAATTTTTTTATATAAAAAATATCTCAGAATCTGAGAATATTTCTATACAAAAAATGCGCCAGAATCTAAATATTTTTCTATACGAAATAAGTATGTCTCAGAGTCTGAGAATTTTTCTGTACGCAAAATTTCTCAGAATCTGAGAATTTTTCTATTCGTAAACTATTTTCAGAATCTGAGCATTTTTTTTTTTGGAAAAGGTTTTCTAAATCTAAGAAGTTTCTCGACGTCAAAGACATGTTATAATAATGATCACTAAAATCAACTATTTTCGTTCCAGCCCTAATCTAAGGAAAAGTTTTTTTTAGCATGATAATGTTTTTAGGTTGGTGTCTAATTTTTAAAATGATGGAGGGCGCCACCTCAGTTTGACAATATGAGCTAACGACTAAAAAAAAGAAAATAAGAATTACTGTTTTCATTTTCTTAAATCCAAAAAGGTTTGCAACTTCGATTTGTAACTTGGATAATAACTCACCTGCTTTTGAAGAAAAGCGTTTTTCACCAGATGGTGATTAAAACGTAACATTTTTCAACAAAAAATTTTTTTTTCATCAATTTTTGTTTTTTTCATGAATTTTTTTTTTCAATTTTTTTTTTTCATCTAATTTTTTTTTTTCGTCAAAATTTTTTTCATCAATTTTTTTTTTCGTCAAAAAAATTTTTTTATCAATTTTTTTTTCAGAAAAAATTTTTTTTCATCAAAGTTTATATTATATGCAATGAATATTTTTATACATATGCAATGAATATTTTTTTTTTTCATCAATTTTTTTTTGTCATCAATTTTTTCTTTTTTTATCAAAAACTTTTTTTCTGTCTATTTTTTTTTTTTTCATAAAAAACTTTTTTTTCATAATTTTTTTTCCAAAAAAAAATTTTTTTTCAAAAAAAAATTTTTTCATAAATTTTTTTTCATCAATATATTGTTTTTATCATAATTTTTTTTGTTTCATCAAAATTTTTTTTCATAAAAAAAAATTTTTTTCACCATTTTTTTTTTTTCATCAAAACTTTTTTTTATTACAATTTTGTTTCATATCAAAAATTTGTCTTTTAATTTTTTCCTTATTTTTTCGCCAAAACTACTTTTTTACCAAGTTTAAAATTCTGACATTAAAATGTTCCATTTGTTCAACAAATGTACAAAAAACAAGTGATAGTGTTAAATTCGTCTGTGCCAAATCATTTATACTATCCAAAATGTAAAAAAAACCTTTTTCACTTCCACAGACAGATGGACGGATGTATAAACATAATCGGGCCCTCGACCGATATTTCGTTTTGCTTTGCATGGCAAATAACATTATTTTTTCTAAAAAAAACTTTGCTTGGCTAGTACACACAAATCTTCAGCAAAACATTATCATGATTTAATGTTTTGGGCTAGAGTACAAAAAAATAGATTTTTGCAAATTTATAGCGATGATCCGAAATTGCTGCTATTATCGCTCTGGCACCTCCAGTTAAGGTTTTTTTTTAACAAAAAAAAAAAAAAAAAATCATATAAAAAGAGATTTTTGGAATTTTTTAGCAAATATCATCAATTTCTGCTGTTATCGCTCTTGCACCTCCAGTTAAGGATTTAATTTCTATTAAAGATTTTAAGAACAAATTTACATAAAAATATATTTTTGTCAATTTCAGGTGTTTTTGCACTAGCACCCCTAGTTAATCATTTCAAGGCTTTAGTAGAGTTGCTAAAACGAAAAAAGCTGAAATCGGGAATCACCTCTTTAAATTCTCAGATTCTGATAAATTTTTCGTATAGAAAAATTGTCAGATTATAAGACATTCTTCATATAGAAAAATTCTTCGACTCTGAGAAAATTTTCGTATGAAAAATTTCTCAGATTCTAGACATTTTTCGTACAGACTTTTACATTCGAAAACATTTTTCGCATAGCAAAATTTTCATATTCTGAGAAAAATTCTAGGATTCTAAGACATTTTTCGTAGAAAAAATTACAGATTCTGAGACATATTTCTTATAGATTTTTTGCATTCTTTTTCATTTTAACAACCCCATTACCAAATAAATAATATTATGTACAATAATTTTTATTATCAAGTTCCTTGTACAACTTTTTGGTTCCTTAACTCTGCTTAACTTTTTTTTTCCTAAAAGTAGTTGTGCTATTTCAAATAAATTTATTTTATGAGACAAATAGTTTTAACCTTTTTGCTTTTTTCTTGCAGTGCTTTTGGCTCTGTTAAAATTTTACATTATAAGCAAGTGCCAAACTTTATATGAACACCGGAAATCCTTTTAACACTTTGGTAAATGCCTTTTTTTACTGTACACACACGACTAAAGAAATCTACAAACACACACACATTTATAGTAAATGTAAAGCACACATGAGGGTGTCTGTTTAGAGTTCATTTTGTGTTGTTGTATACTTCAAAACTATTATTGTCTGTGCATTGACTTTATTCATATAAACTGCAAAATAATTTTATTATTATCATAATTTTATAATATTTATGTTTTGTATAACAATTTTCTTTTGTAATGTACGCATCTTGACCTCGATCTACGTAGTTATATCGGGCGACAGAAGAAAAAGAAAAAAATTCGCGAAAAAAAATTTTATTTCGCGAATTTGTTTCTGTGAAGTATGATTTGAGTTCTACACAGTTTCGTAAATAAATATAAAAAAAAAAAAAAATTTCGAAAAAAAATTGCGAGAAAATTTCGCGAAAAAAATTTTCAGCGATAAAAACTTCTGCGCTATATTATTATTTGTATATGCAATAGACTTAAGATGATAAAAACTTAACAATTATCTTAATATTATAAACAAATTGTTGTGTTTTTAAATAAAAATTTAAAAAATAATTCGCGAATATCGTTAAAAAAACGCTAACTTTGAAAATAACTAATAGGATTTGCCATAGGATTTTGTGTATACGAACTAGCTTTGTCAGATAAATGACGTAAACTTTAATTAAACTAAAAAAAAATTTTAAAACTAAATTTTTCCAAAAAAATAAATTTTTCACGAAGAAAAAAATATTTTTTTCGCGAAAAATTTGCAATATTGTGGTATGTTGTGTATACAAATTATAGCAAAAGTATAAAAATATCATTTTTATTGTACATGAGCATTAAAATCTTAAATTGTGAATTCTATAGTATTCACTTTGAAAAATCGCTAGCAGCTTTTTGGTCAGATTGTTAAAAAAGTTCCAAATTCGAGCACAGTGGTTTTATTAAAAAAAAATAAAAATTGTTTTATCAACATTTAAAATATTAAATTTTTAAGAGGGCTTCTCTAGCTCGAGGTAATTTTTTTTTCATATAATTTTCTAATAGAAATAATTCATTTCAATTATTTTCTCATAGAACAATTTTCAAGAAAATTATTTTTTCTGTTAAAATTAATAACCGTGTAAATCTTGTCATAGGTGTATTGTTATTTTTGTTACTTTGACTTTGTTTTCATTTCTTGGAGTTGTTTAAAAAAAACTTTATGTCATGACAAAAACTTTTTTTCTTTAACTATAATATGAAAACTTATGCAACAACGATTACAACGACTGTTTTTTGTGTTTCTTGGTTTATAGCCAAAATTCATTGAATATAAACTATTTGTATGAGGTTGTTTTTGGTAATATCTTTAAAAGGCATAGTGGGGGTGGTGCTCATAAGTTTGACTTGACATATCATAAAGTAAGAAAAAAATAATAAGAAAATTGTGTTTTGAAAAAGAGGGTACCCGAAAAAGAATTGTATATATGAACTTTTTTAATTGAATCAGTCGTATCTTAAATTTTGTTGGTTTAAACAAAAGTCTCACAAGGAAAGAACCTCAACCGATTTGCATGAAACTTAAAATATATATATAAAAGAGAAAATTCTAAGGTTGGGGTGCCTCAGATTATTGGCCATATCGGGGATTTAGGGGTGCAAAAAATGACGAAATTTTTTTTTTTTTGATTATCAGCCATTTCTTTTTGAGAAACTATATGATTGTTTCCATACAAGAAAAAATATTTTTTAATGCATATCCAACGGTGGATATGTACATTTTTGGGGGTATTTTTTGTGAAGACACAGACCTATGAATCCATATGAATACGAAATAATCTTTAATAAATTTAAGTCGACACGTATTTTTGCTCTATGCGATATTCCTGACGCCACCTTAGTTTGACTATAAAATCTACCGACGAACAAAAAAGAAAATACGAATTACTGTTTTCATTTTCTTAAAACCGAAAAGGTTTGTAACTTCGATTTGTAACTTAAATAATAATTCACCTGCTGGTGAATAAAACCGTTTTTCACCAGCTTTTTTCCATAATTTTTTTTTCATAAATTTCTTTTTATCAAATTTTTTTTTTCATAAAATTTTTTTCATAAAAATTATTTTTTTTTTCATAAAATTTATTTGTTTTTCATAAAATTTAATTTTTTCATCAACCCTTTTTTTGTTAAAAAAAAATTATTTCATCAATTTTTGTTTTCATTTAAAAAGAATTAAATTTTTAACATGATAATGTTTTTTTGCTGGTGTCAAATTTTAAAAAAAGTTGCAGGACGCCACCTCAGTTTGACTATATAAGCTAACAATTAACGAAAAAGAAAACAAGAATTACTATTTTCATGTTCTTAAAACCAAAAATTTTAATGACTTTAGTTTGTAACTTGGATACTAATTCACCTCGTGGTGAATAAAACCGTTTTTCGCCAGATGGTGAATAAAAAGTAACATAATTATTTTTCAACAAAAAAAAAAAATTTTTTTTTCATCAAATTTTTTTTTTATCAATTTTCAATCAAATTTCTTTTTTCCATCAATTTTTTTTTTTCATCAATTTTTTTTTTTCATCACACTTTTTTTCATAAAATTTTTTTTTTTCATATTTTTTTTTTCATCATACTTTTTTTTTGTCAAATTTTTTTTCATCATTTTTTTTTTTTCATCAAATTTTGTTTTTCATCAATTTTTTTTTCATTAATTTTTTTTTATCAAATTTTTTTTTTCATCATTTTTTTTTTTAACAAATTTTTTTTTTCATCAATTTTTTTGTTATCATATTTTTTTTTCATCAATTTTTTTCATCAAATTTTTTTATCAATTTTTTTATTATCAATTTTTTTCTCCCCAAAATTTTTTTTTTTCATATTTTTTTTACATCAAAAAATTTTTTTTTTCATCAAAAAAATTCATCAAAAACTTTTTTTCATCAAAATTTTATTTTCACCAAAAATTTTGGGTTCATTAAATTTTTTTTAAAAGAATTTTGTTTTTCGCATACAAATTTTCCATTTGTTTATCAAATGTACATATAACAAGTGAGAGTGTTATATTTTTTGGTGCCGAATCTTTTATATTCTTCAAAATGTAAAAACACTTTTTTGCACTTATTTTTGCACTCACTTACGAAATGTACAGCTCTTTTGGTTTTTAATGGGGTCCTCGACTGATATTTCAATTCGTTTTGCATTATTTTTTCTAAAAAAACTTTGGTTTGGCAAGTACACCCAAATCTTCCGCAAAACATTATCATCATTTAATATTTTGGGCAAGAGTACAAAATTCGCAGGCTTTTTTCTTGTCCCTTCCGCATTATATTTTTCCTATTAAAAAATTCTTATATTTTTCCTATAGAAAAATTTTAAGATTTCGAGACTTCTTTTTAATAGAAAAATTCTCTTGTTTTCAAATTTATTTTTTGCATAGTTATAAACAAAAGAAAGTAGGTAATGCAGAAGAGAACAGTATAAATCTGTGCAATATAAAGTATAAATCTGTGCACAGTATAAATATGTGTAAGCATTCAAAATCAACCACTCTCTTGTTTGTAAGTGATGCCATTCAAAAGTTACAACCAAATCCGCTTTAGAAAGACACAAAATTTTTTTCATAAAAAAAAATCTCTTGTTTGTAAGTTCAAAAGTTACAACCAAATCCGCTTTAGAAAGACACAAAATTTTTTTCATAAAAAAAAAATTTGTGATAAAAAAATTTTTTTGAGGAAAAAAAAAACTAAATATATAGAATAGTTCCCTTCCGATAACTCTAGTAAGTGCAATACATTAAGTACTTTAAATTTATCAGTGTTACCCACATTTTCCTTAAGATTTGTTTTCCTTTTGAAAACATTTGTGCATTTTTCCTGACTAACATTCCTTACAAGCAAAAAATAAAATTTATTAAAAAAACTATTTGGAAAAAAATTAAAAAAAGCTCAAAACATAAACAGCAGGCGGAAAATAACAACTAACACGCATATTGTAGATACAAAAACCAACGTTACATTTAAACGAAGCTGACATATTGCCACAATACCATTGGCACCGCCACCAAAACAACTACTTCTATAACTACTTCCCCATAGTTTTTTTGTAACTAAAAGAAGACAAACGAACACAAACTGCACAAAAAATATTTAAACTCCTTTTTAGCCACGCCTGAAAATTTACACAATTATATTTAACTCATACCAAAAAATGACAAAACCAACATATTGTTGTTTGACTTTTAACAATTGTCAGCTAAGGTCTAAGGATTGCAAAGGACTTTTTTTTTTTTGCAAAAAAAAAAAACCTTTTTGTTTAACAATTTTTTTTTTTTAAGGATGGCTGCTTTAACATTTACAAAGAAAAGATATGCTAGATATTTAGGAAAGGAAAGGGTGAAGGAGGTTAAATAAAAAAAACAAGCGTGAAAAGTAGGAAAACTCCATCATTTAAAGTGTCCGTTAGTAACACGGTTAAAAAGGGCTAAATGCAAAAAAAAGGTCTTATAATCAACTAAACTAAATTACTAAACAAATGTTAGCGTTTCGGGGGAAAAACTGACTTAAATATGCATAAATAAATTTGTATGTAAACGTACTCTATATGCAGATATACATACAACGTCGACTACGTTACGTAGTTAACTCACAAGGGAAGTCTCCCTAGTGTCACCCGCGGATCTTTATGGAATTGGTTTTATTTTGTAGATCAGAAAAATTAAAGGGACACGTATTTTTTCTTAGCGGCCCAAATTCATATTTAGGGGGTAAAAAGGAGGGGGGAAGACAAGGCCATTTTTCAGTTTTTTTCGTTTATGTCCTATATTGTGCAAAGAAACCTAGTCATGTTACATACCAAATGAAAGGTCTTTGGAAAACCTATCTACGTGTGCTAAGAACGTGTCCAAACATGCACAACTTTTCGTCGTATAGAGTAAAATACCAAAATTTTAGGACATTTTTGTTAATAAGTCGAAAAATATTAACTTCTTTGGACCGTTGTTAGCACCACAAGATAGGTATTTTTAATACCTTTAATCTGATACCACACATGCCTATATTAATTTTGTTTAAATAGGCGTAAATCGTAAAAAACTGAAAGAGGTCAATTTCCCCCCATACAAATCGACCCCCCCTAAAAATGAGTTTGGGCCGCTAAAAAAAAATACGTGTCGAATTAATTTTCGTTCTAAACAACATATCCAAATTTCATGAAGATCGGAGGGTGACACCAGGGAGACTTCCCTTGTCAGTTGTTTAGCTTGGTTGTTTTGTTGGTTGCAGCGGCAACAGCAACAAAAAGCGAATGTTGTTTAAAACGTAAACTGTCAAAACGGAACTCTCATTTCCCATTTAAATGCTGACAAAATGACAGTACGTCGTCATCATCAACGTGTGATGATGACGGTTGTTTTTCTTCCTCAATTTAAAAAGCCAACCAATACAATACAGTTTTACTAACAGATGTGGATTTAAAGATTTAAGGCGCTAAATTTTAATTTTATATAAAGTCATAATGTTAACTTAATCGTAGTAGGGGTAGATAGTGTAGGATTCACCGTCGAAACAAAACATTCCGAAAAAAGTACTTTTAATGCTTTTAAAAATTTGTACTTATATTCATATTTTCAAAAAAAAAAACCTGTTGTAGATTCTGAGACATTTTTCCTAAAGAAAAGTCTCAGAGTCTGAGTCGTAGAAATTTTGGAACATAAAAAATCTCAGAACATTTTCTTAGAATCTGGAAATTTTTCTTAGAAAAAATCTCTGATTCTGTTATATTTTTCTCTCTATAAAATATATCGACAAATTCTGATTTTTTTAAGGTTCTAAGATTTTTTTCCCTACAAAAAAGGTCTCAGCTTTTCATATTCGAAAAGTCTCAGATTCTTAGATTAAAGCATTTGATTTTGGGACATTTTTAAATAGAAAATTCTAAGTTTCCGCGATATATTTTCTATAAGAAAAATTACACTGAAACTGTAATTTTTTAGATTCTAATACATTTTTTCTAAAGAAAAAATTGTAAAATTTTTATTTTCTTATTTTTCCTGTTAATAATTAAAAGATTCCGACACACTTTTCCAAGAAAAATGCCTGCGAATTTTGTACTCTTGCCCAAAACATTAAATCATGATAATGTTTTGCGGAAGATTTGGGCGTACTTGCCAAAGCAAAGTTTTTTAAAAAAAAAATAATGGTTTATTACTTTGCTATTCCATGCAAAACGAATTGAAATATCAGTCGAGGACCCCATTAAAAAACCAAAAGAGCTGTACATTTCGTAAGTGAGTGCAAAAATAAGTGCAAAAATTGTTTTTACATTTTGGAGAGTATAAAAGATTCGGCACCAAAGAATATAACACTCTCACTTGTTTTATGTACATTTGATAAGCGAATGGAAAATTTTTATGCGAAAAGCTTAGACTTGGTGAAAAAGTAGTTTTGTTATCAAAATTATTTTTTTCACGAAAAACAAAATGATTTTTTTTACGAAAAACAAATTAATGTTAAAAAAAATTTAATGAACCCAAAATTTTTGGTGAAAAACAATTTTGATGAAAAAAAGTTTTTGATGAATTTTTTTTTTGAAAGGAAAAATTTTTTAATGTAAAAAAAAAAAATCGATGAAAAAATTTTTTTTTGGTGAGAAAAAAATTGATGATAAAAAATTTGTAAAAAAATTTGATGAAAAAAAATGTATGAAAAAAATAAGATAAAAAAAATTATGAAAAAAAAAATTGATGAAAAAACAAAAAAAAATTATGAAAAAAAAAATTTTTGATGAAAAAAAATAATTTGATGAAAAAAAAATTTTATGAAAAAAAAAAATAATAAAAAAAAATTGATAAAAAAGAAGTTTGATGAAAAAAAAAATTATGAAAAAAAATTGATTGAAAAAAAAAAAATGATGAAAAAAAAATTTTATAAAAAAAAAATTTATAAAAACAAGTAAAAAGGTTAAATTCGGCCTTGCCGATTGTAGTGATACCCTCCACAATTTCAAAAAGATTATTCCAAAAAACTTTTTTTAAAAGGAAATTACTTAAAAAAAAAAAGTATATTAAAAAAAAAAAAAAAAATCCGCGAAAAAAAAAATGTTGGTAAAAAAAATCCGCAATTTTTTTCTTTTTTTGTCAAAAAATATGTTCACACTTGCTTAAATACCATTCGGTGTTCAATTCTGTTCACATATGTCACCCCGCAGCTGATGTAAAGCATTTTATATTTTTAGGTTATGTTAAATGCTCCAAAATTTATAAGGTGTCCTTACATTTTCGTTCTTAACTTTTGAACCGCTTAACCGATATCGCTCAAAAGCAATACCAAACTTCTCGGGAGAACTTCCAATAAATATGTTACGTTTCAGTCATCTCCATATAATATTGTGGCCGTAATCACCATTTCCACAGACAGACAGACAGGCTGACAGACGGACATCGCTAGAATGTCTTAAAATCGATAACTGATTAATTATATATATACTTTATGGGGTCTCAGGCCGATATTTCGATATTTCACTAGAGTGGAGTGTATAAAAAGGGACAACAATTTATTGTGAAAAAGAAGTTTTTAATGAATAAAACAAATTCTTGATGAAAAAAAATTGTTTAAGAAAAAAAATATTTTGAAAAAATAAAGGAAAAGAAAATTAATGAAAAAAAATTGATGAAAAAAAAAATTGATGAAAAAAATTTTATGAAAAAAAAAAATTGATGACAAAATGATAAAAAAAAATTGAAAAAATAAAAAAATATGAAAAATTTTTTTTTTTTTAATGAAAAAAAAAGAGTTTATTGAAAAAAATAAAAATTTGATAAAAAATTTTTGAAAAAATCAAATTCGAGAAAAACAAAAGTTGATAAAAAAAAAAAATTTTTGATAAAAAAAGTTGATGAAAAAAAATTGATAAAAAAAAACAAAAATTTGATGAAAAAAAATTAAAAAAAAAAAAAGTTTATTAATTTTTTTTTTTTTTACGAAAATAATTATGTTACGTTTTATTCACCAGCCGGTGAAAAAGCGTATTTAGAAACCAGCTGGTGAATTTTTATCCAAGTTACAAATCGAAGTTACTAACCTTTTTGATTTTAAGAAAATAAAAATAGTAATTCTTATTTTCTTTTTTGTTAGTCGGTAGCTATAGTCAAACTGAGGTGGCGCCCTGCAAAATTTTTTAAATTAGACACCAGCCTACAAACATTATCATGCTAAAAATTATCACGTTATTTCCTATTCTTTTTCTATTTTCTTTTAACTTATCTTCTTCTTAGATTTTTTATTATCAAAATTTCCTTATAGAAAAAGTTACACCGGTATTTTTGCATTTTGTAATTTAATAACAAAATTAAATAACAAACATTTTTATGTCAGAATTATAGACTTGGAGAAAAAGTAGTTTCTGTGAAAAAAATAAAAAATTAAAAGAAAAATTTTTTGATGAAAAACAAATTTAAAAAAAGTTTTGGTGAAAAAAAAAATTTGATGGAAAAAAAATTGATGAAACCAAAAAATAAAATTGGTAAAAAAAAAATTTTGTGAAAAAAAAAATTTAATAAAAAAAAAAAATTTTGAAAAAAAAATATTGATGAAAAAAAAAAATTTGATGCAAAAAAAAAAAAAAAACTGAGAAAAAAAAAATTGATGAAAAAAAAAAAAATTTATGAAAAAAAAAAAATATGAAAAAAAAAATTATGATAAAAAAAATTGCTGAAAAAATTGATGAAAAAAAAAATTTATGAAAAAAAAAATTTATTAATAAAAAAATTTTATGACAAAAAAAATATAAATAAAAAAATAAAAATAGAAAAAATTGATGAAAAATAACTTTTTTGTTGAAAGACAATAATGTTACGTTGTTTTACTATCTGGTGAAAAAACGATTTTATTTACCAGCTGGTGAGTTATTATCCAAGTTACAAATCGAAGTAGCAAACCTTTTTGGTTTCAAGAAAATGAAAACAGTAATTCTTATTTTCTTTTTTGTTAGTATTTAGCTTATATAGTAAAACTGAGGTGGCGTCCTGCGTCATTTTAAAATTCATTGAACCGCTAAACCGATATCGCTAAAATTCAATACCAACTTCTGGAAGCATCAAGAAGTATCAATGGTATAGACACACTCATCTTTGTTTCATATATTGGCCGTGATATTTATATCAACAGATCGACCTTAAATCGATTGAGAACTTAGAAATTTTGTACTTTACGGGACCCTCCACCGATGTATCGTTAAGTCTTAAACGGTATTTCAATGTGTTGGCCCTTTCTTTATCTAAGCGCCCAACTACGTGCATTTCGTTTCCTTTATACCCCCTTATACAATTACAACAAAATGAACAAAAAAACGTTAAGCAAAACCTCATCATAGTCATTTCTTAGTCATTATTAACACATACTACTATGACTATAAACCCACAACTGTTACAGCAACAAAATATAACAACAAAAAAACAACCAACTCCTAGTGCAAAAAGTTGGTTAAAATAACGGAAATGGGGTAAAACCTTTTCAAGAAATAACGTTAGTTAAAACGTGCATGACATTTGCGTTTTTAATAAAAATTGTGTTTAAATGTGTTGTATACTTTTGCTGTGTTTTCCTATGTTGAACTCTATTGCATAAAGTTAGGCTTAGTTAAAATATTATGATGGTTTTTGTGTGCCGTATGTCGTTCATATTACTTAAGTTACATTTACTCTATAATTGCTGTGATTTTGAAATTTAAAGGATTTGTTTATGCAGGTTATACCATCACCCTTAAACTAGACTAAAGCAATAATAAAATGTAAGTAATATGAGTTGCATATTTTTTACAGTATTTTTTATTTTTTTTGTATGCCACTTGTGGTTAATTGTTGTTATCCGTTTCTATTTCTTGTTATTTGAAGTAAATTTTATTACTTCTACTTAAGTATTTTTTTAGAACGGAAAACTAGAAGGGATATAAGTACAAAGTAGTAAAATAGAAATTATAACAAAATTTTTAAAAGGAGTTTTGAAGTTAGATTAACAGTAATTTTTATTTATACAAAGTATGCAGGCAGGCTTAATTAGATAAAAAAAAATTAAAGCATACTTTAGGGGTAAAATTATAAAAAGCTGTTGAACTGATATTTGCACTGGTTTTCAATTTTTCTAAAGACTCTTAGTTATAAAAAAAACTTAATTTAATAATGTTCTAGTTTTATAAGAAATGTACCATATTTTAGGGATAAAAGGTATAATTTAAAAAATTTGCTTAAAACTATGTGTTAAATTTGTAAGGCATTATTTAAGAGGGTGAAAGTATAAAACTTATAATGACTAATAATTGCACTGTTTTTATATTTTTCTGAAAATTCTTTTGTTATAAAAAACCTGAGTTTAAATCGGTTTTTATTTAAAAAAAATGTAGCATATTTTAGAGATAAAAATTCTTATTTATTTTCAAAACTAAATCATATTTTTACATCTTTTTTAACAAAAAAAAATGTATTATTTTAAATTAAAATTTTAGCATGAGTCATTAAAGTTATTATAGTTTAAAAAACTTTGCCTACTTTAAGGCTTTCAAAGCATTTCCTATTTAAAGCATATTTAGTTTTCCTCACAAATATCTAGTATTTTCCGTTTAGTTTTATTTTCTAATTAAATATTTGTTGTATTTTCTATATCATTCTTTATGGTTGGTATTTAAGTTTGTTAATTATATTTTGACAAATGCCACCACATTTTTATCTTCTATGCTTTTGTTTATATTTTGTTTGTTCTTCTTTTGAAGACTTTTGTGGAATTCAACTAAATTAATTCAAACAATTCTTTGACTATAAAAGAAAACCAGCGCCAAATATATCGAGGTCAAGGTTTTTGTTTTTTTTTTGTACATTTGAATATGTCGCTATAATGGGTAAAGAAAAAAAGATTTTTGCTTTGTAAATTAAAAGAAAATTAATTAATAAATTAAGTATTCGTAGAGATAATGAAGAGAAAAATTAATGTTAAAGTTTTCAATTTTGATAGAGAAATATAGGTTTTGATGGATATACCATCTACATTTTTACATTACTTCAGGGGGCTTATTCTCGTAGCGATCGAAATTCTACTTGAATGTGAGATTTTTCAATTTTTCTTGACGCCTTAAACTATGCTTTGATAAATTCGTGATTTTTTGATGTTTCTTTACAACACCTTACGCCTTAAACTATGCTTTGATAAATACGTGATTTTTTGATGTTTCTTTACAAACGTAAAACTATATTAAGTTACACGATAATGTTTTAACAATTTTTTTTTCACCAAATATTTTTTTTTGCTAAATTTTTTTGGAATCCTACACACACAAAAAAAAAATTTACAAATTATTACCAATTTTTCAAAAAAATTTTTACAAAATTTTTTTATTTGCCAATTTTGTTTTTAACAAAAATTTTAATGCTGGTATTTGTAATTATTTGAATTACTAAAATACATTTTCAAGTATTATCCCTAAAAAAACTAAAAATTTAAAAATTAAAGTTTTAATTAAAACACAAAAGATGTCGCTATTGTTAAAAAAAGGATGTGATAGGGTTAGGTATAATTGTCACCTTAAAGTATGCTTTAAAAATGTGGCAATCCTAAAACAAACGTACATATAGGCCCTTACCACAAGAAAACAAAAAGCCTATTTTAACAATAGTTTTATTTTAAATTTCAAATTTTCAATACGTTTTTTGAAAGTCGTCTTTAAAAACAAAAACAATTTATATGGAAATAAAATTAAAAGCTCATTTTAAATTTATTTTATTTTCTTGTGGTAAGGCTGATTGTTTTTTATTTTTTTTAAACAGTTGCTAGAATTTTTTTTTTAATAATATAAAATTTAAAATTCTTTTTAAGGCTGTTTTTCTATTTTTTTGTTTTTTTTGCATTATTCGAACCCCAAATTACAATCTTGATTTTCCTTGAAATTCTTTTGTGTCTAGTCAAAATAATATAAAGCTTTTTTTCTATAAATTTTTGGTTTATAATTTAAATTGCCTTAAAAAATAAATTTGCGTGTCAAACAGAAATTTTGAGTTTAATTTAGCAATAACAAACAATTTTTTTTTGTATGTCACTTTACTAGCAAACTATTGCCAATTTTTAGGCAATATATTTCTATTGGCTGTGGCTGGTTATTTTGCCATATATATTTTTTTTATGTATTGGACATTCGCTTAAGGTTAACGGCATTAAGAGTGAACTAGAAAAAGTTTTTACAATGTTAAGTTTTTACATAAAATTTTTATATAGAATCATATCTAAAATTTGAGGGGGCTTTTTTAGCAAAATTGCTGCCTACTTTTTTACCGCTAAGTATGCTACAAAAAATAATTCAACATTAGTTTTTGTTACAAGTTGTCGTAACACATTTTTTTTTAATTCTTTTAAAATTAAAGAATATTTTTCTAAAAAAAAATTGTTGTGATCCTCCTTTTTATTAATATTAAGGCGGGTTTGAGCAAATATGAAAAGAGGCATATATGCAAATTAAATAGCGTTTAACTATATGGGAATATAAAACAAAAGTGGTGGTGTGTGAAAATGCTTAAAATTCACGCAAAACATAATTGAATCGTGAATTTTGAAAAGGACTTATCTTCCAATAAAAACAAATAGAATATTTCACGTTTAATATATTTTACTGCATGTGTAAAAATGGATTATATCTTATTTAATCAGTTTATATCTATTTATATATGATCGTATATTGTATACTAGCTAACTCGCCCGGTACTTCGTTACCGGTTAGCTGTAAAAAAAACAACTTTATTACTTCAAATTCTTATTAATTTTTATTTAAACATAAAAATTATTAGTTTCGACCTTTAAAATATTATATTTTGAGTAGATTTTATTTTGGCGAAACGATCCCATTGTTCAAACTTTAAGTTTCAAGGAATATTAGTGCATAAGAAACAATATGTACCAAATTGAAGCGAAAATTCAAAAATTTATTTTCCCAGAATGTAATTTCCGCGAGTAGATCGTTAAGTACCAATTTTAAGTATCTCTACTTTCTCCCTTTTTCCCCATTAGAAGCAGAATTTTCATAAAAGTACTTATTTTAGAATGTTATTTCCGCAAAAGGATCGTACGGTCCAAATTTCAAGTATTTAGGACCATTAATTCAGCAGATACAAAATTGCCCTACTTTTCCCCCATTTCCACCTATAAAACAAAATTTTCAAAAAAGTACTTTTTTCAGAATGTTTTTTCCACGAGAGGATCGTACACTCCAAACCGTTAGTTCAGCAGATACAAAATTGCCCTAATTTCCCCCTTTTTCCCCGTAGAAGCGAAACTTTCAAAAAAGTACTTCCATTAGAATGTTGTTTCCGCAAGAGGATTCAAATTTCAAATTTGCCCTACTTTCCCTCTTTTTCCCCCTATAGAAGCAGATTTTTCCAAAAAAGTTCTTCTTCCAGAATGTTATTTCCGCGAGAGGATTGTACAGTCTAAACTTCAATATCTAGGACCATTAGTTCAGCAGATACAAAATTGCCCTTCTTTCCCCCTTTAAAAAGTAATTTTCAAAAAAGTAGTTCTTTCAATTTGTTATTTCGCGAGATGATCCATATTGCAAATGTCATGTTTTTAAGACCATTAGTTTAAAATTTACCAAATTGCCCTATTTTGCCCCTCTTGGCCCTCCTTAAAACCAAAATTAAAGTTTTAGTTCAGAAGATACAAAATTGCCCTATTTTCCTCTTTCTACTTTTTTCAAGATGTTTTTTTTTGCGAGATGAGCCTAGAGTTCCAATTTCAAGTTTCTGGAACCATTTGTTTAAAAGATAAATAATGTACCGATTTTCCCTATTTCCCCCCTTTCCCACCGTGGAGGAGGAATTTTTCAAACAATATTTTTTTCGGAATGTTGTTTCCGCGACCAAAAAAGACCAAACTTCACGTTTCTGGGACCATTTGTTTAGAAGATAAAAAATTCACCGATTTTCCCTATTTTCCCACCCTTGGAAGCGGAATTTTCAAAAAATTTTGTTTTCCGCATGTTAATTCTGCGAGAGGATCCTAGAGTCCAAATTTCAAGTTTCTGGGACCATTTGTCCAGAAGATAAAAAATGTACCAATTTGCTCTATTGTCCCCACCTTGGAGGCGGAATTTAAAAAAAAATATTTTTTTAGTTTTTTTTTCGCGAGAGGATTATAGAGTCCAAATTTCAAGTTTCTAAAACTATTAGTTCAAAAGATACAAAATCCCCCAAAGGGCCCTACTTTCCCATTTTTCCCCCTTAGAAGTAGAATTTTTAAAAAAGTTCTTTAAGTATGTAATTTTTGCGAAAGGATCGTTCAGTTCAAATTTCAAGAATCTAGGACCATTAGTTCAGCAGATTCAAAATTGCCCTTCTTTCCCCCTTTTTCCCACAGAATTTTGAAAAGTACTTTCTTAAGAATGTTATTTCCGCGAGAGGATCGTTCAGCCAAATTTCAAGTATCTAGAACCATTAGTTCAACAGATACAAAATTGGCCTACCCTCCCCGTTTTCCCCCTTGAAATCGGATTTTCAAAAAAAAGTGCTTCTTTCAGAATGTTAATTCCAAGAGAGAGGATCGTGCAGTCTAAATTTCAAGTATCTAGGACCATTAGTTCAGCAGATACAAAATTGCCCTACTTTCCGCCTTTTCCCCCTTAGAAGCGGAACTTTCCACAATAAGTACTTTTTCCGCAAGAGGATCGTACAGTTCAAATTTTAAGTATCTAGGATCATTAGTTCAGCAGATACAGAATTGCCCTACTTTCCACCTTTTCCCCTTAAGAAGGAGAACTTTCAAAAAGTACTTCTTCTAGAATGTTCTTTCCGCGAGAGGATCGTACAGTCCAAACTTCAAGTGTGTTGGACTTTTAGTTAAGCAGATTCAAAATTGCCATACTTTCTCCCTTTTCCCCCCGTAGAAGCAGAATTAAAAAAAAAGTACTTCTTTTAGAATGTTATATCCGCGAGAGGATCGTACAGTTAAATTTTAAGTATCGAGGACCATTAGTTCAGCAGATACAAAATTGCCCTACCTTCCCCTTTTTCCCCCTTAAAAGTAGAGTTTTCAAAAAAGTACTTCCTTGAGAATGTTATTTCCGCGAGAGGATCGTACAGTCGAAATTTCAAGTATATAGGACCATTATTTCAGCAGATACAAAATTGCCCTACTTTTCCCCTTTTTTCCACTCAAAATCGGAATATTTAAAAAAGTACTTCTTTCAGAATGTTATTTTCGCGAAAAGATCGTACAGTCCAAATTTCAAGTCTCCCGGACCATTTGTTCAGCAGATACAAAATTGCCTACTTTACCCCTTTTTCCCTCTTAGAGGCGGAATTTTCCAAAAATTCCTTCATTCGAATTTTATTTCCGCGAGAGGATTGTGCAGTCCAATTTTCAAGTATCTAGGACTATTTGTTCAGCAGATACAAAATTGGCCTACTTTCCCCCTTAAAGAAGAATTTTTAAAAAAGTATTTCTTTCCGAAAGTTATTTCCGCGGGAGGATCGTACAGACCAATTTTCAAGTATCTAGGACCATTAGTTCAGCAGATTCAATATTGCTCTATTTTCCCTCTTTTTCTCCTTTAAAGAGGAATTTTTAAAAAAGTATTCCTTTCCGAATGTTATTTCCGCGGGAGGATCGTACAGTCCAATTTTCAAGTACCTAGGACCATTACTTTAGCATATACAAAATTGCACTACTTTCCCCTTTTCTCCCCCTTAAAAGCGAAATTTTCAAAAAAGTACTTCTCTTAGAATGTTATTGCCGCGATATGATCCCATATTCCAAATGTCATGTTTCTAACCCCATTAATTTAAAGTTTAGCAAATTGCCCTATTTTCCCCTTTTGGGCCTCCTTAAAACCAAAATTCTCAAAAAAATATATTTTTCAAAAAATAATTTCCGCGAGAGCATCCCGATTCAAAATTTCAAGTTTGTTCAGAAGATACAAAATTGCCCTATTAAACCCCTTCTACCCACCACCCCCACCCTTATAAAAGGATTTTTCAAAATATTACTTTTTACAAAATGTTTTTTCCGCGAGAGTAGAGTTAAAATTTCAAGTTTTTGGGACCATTCGTTTAGCAGATACGAAATTGCCCTTCTTTCCCCTTTTTTCCCCCTTTAAAAACGAATTTTCAAAAATGTACTTCTTTTAGAATGTTATTTTCGGGATAGGATTGTACAGTTCAAATTTTAAATATCTAGGACCATAAGTTCAGCAGATACAAAATTGCCCTACTTTCCCCCTTTTTCCCCGTAGAAGCATAATTTTTAAAAAAGTTTTTCTTTAGCAATGTTATTTCCGCGAGAGGATCGTACAATTGAAATTTCAAGTATCTAGGACCATGAGTTCAGCAGATTCAAAATTACCCCACTCACCCCTTTTTTCCCCCGGAATTTTCAAAAAGTACTCCTTTGTAATATTATTTCTGCGAGAAGATTGTACAGTTCTAATTTCAAGTATCTAGGACCATTAGTTCAGCAGATACAAAATTGCCCTACTTTCCCCCTTTTTCCCCGTAGAAGCGGATTTTTTGAAAAGTTCTTCTTTAAGAATGTTATTTTCGCGAAAGGATCGTACAGTTTAAATTTCAAGTATTAAGGACCATTAGTTTAGCAGATTCAAAATTGCCCTACTTTCCCGATTTCCCCCCAGAATTTTGAAAAAGTACTTCCTTTAGAATGTTATTTCCGCAAGAGGTTCGTTCACTCCAAATTTCAAGTATCTAGGACCATATTTTCAGCAGATACAAAATTGCCATACCTTCCTCTTTTTCCCCCTTTAAAGCGGAATTTTCAAAAAAGTACTTTTTTCAGAATGTTATTTTCGCGAGAGGATCGTGCAGTCCACGCGAGAGGATCGTGCAGTCCTATTTGTTTAGCAGATACAAACCGGAATTTTCAAAAAGTACTTCTTTCAGAAAGTTATTTCCGCGAGAGGATCGTACAGCCCAAATTTCAAGGATCTACGACCATTAGCTCAGCAGACACAAAATTACCCTACTTTCCCCCTTTTCCCCCTTAGAAGCGAAATTTTCAAAATAGAACTTTCTTCACAATGTTATTTCCGCCAAGAATCCCATAGTCAAAATTTTTAAGTTTCTGGGAAAATTAGTTCAGAACATACAAAGTGTACCAAATTGTCCTATTATCCCCCTTTTTACCACCCTAGAAGCGGAATTGAAAAAAAACTTTGTTTCGGAATGTTTTTTCCGCGAGAGGATCTTATAGTCCAAACTTTAAGTTTCTAGGACCATTAGGTCAGAGAAAAGGAAATGTACCAAATTGCCCAATTTTCTCCCTTTTCCCCTTCTTAGAAGTGCCTTTTTAAAAAAGTACTTTCTTCAGAATATTATTTCCGCGAGAGGATCCTATAGTCCAAATTTAAGGTTTCTGGGACCATTAGTTCACAATATAGAAAATGTTCAAAATCGTCCTATTCCCCAAATTTGAATGAAAAATTTTCAAAAAATACTTTCAGAAAATAATTTCCGCGAGAGGATCATATAGTCCAAATTTTTAAGTTTCTAGGACCATTAGTTCAGAAGATACAAAATGCACCAAATTATCCTACTTTCCCCCTTTCAACCCCCTAGAATCAGAATTAAAAAAACTTTGTTTCAGAATGTCTTTTTCGTTAGAGGATCTTATAGTCCAAACTTTAAGTTTCTAGGACCATTAGGTCAGAAGATAAAACATGTACCAAATTGCCCTTTTTTCCCCATTTCCCCTTCTTATTTAAAAAAAAAAAAAATACTTTCTTTAGAGTATTATTTCCGCGAGAGGATCCTATAGTCAAAAAGTGAAAAAAAATTTTGAGTGAAAAAAAATTTTGAGTGAAAAACAAATTTTGAGTGAAAAAAAATTTGTAAAAAAAAATTTTTGAGTGAAAAAAATTTTGAGTAAAAAAAAATTTTGAGTGAAAAAAAATTTTGAGTAAAAAAAAATTTTGAGTGAAAAAAATTTGTAAAAAAAAAAAAATTTTTTAAAAAAAAAGATTTTGAGTGAAAAAAAAATTTTGAGTGAAAAAAAATTTTCAGTGAAAAAATTTTAGTAAAAAAATGTTTTTTCCCCGAGAGGATACTATAGTTCAAATATCTAGTTTCTAGGACCATTAGTTCAAAATTCACTAAATTGCCCTATTTTGCCCCCTTTTTGTCCCCCTTAA
Organism: Pegoplata infirma; assembly: GCA_963921195.1. NCBI lineage: Eukaryota > Metazoa > Arthropoda > Insecta > Diptera > Anthomyiidae > Pegoplata > Pegoplata infirma. The sequence continues at coordinate 225,157,165 of OY992538.1, forward strand.
AACCGGAATTTTCAAAAAAGTACTTTTTTCAAAATGTTATTTCCGCGAGAGTATCCTATATTCAAAATTTCAAGATTGTAGGACCATTAGTTCAGAAGATACAAAATGTACCAACTTGCCCTATTTTCCCTTTTTCCCCCCTTGGAGGCGGAATTTTCCAAAAAAAAAAAATTCAGAAATTTTATTTCCGCGAGAGGATCCTAGAGTTCAAATTTGAAGTTTCTAGGACTATTAGTTCAAAAGATACAAAATCCCCCAAAGGGCCCTATTTTCCCCCTTTTGCCCCCCTTAGAATCGGAATTTCCAAAAATCCCTTCTTAGTGGGTGGTTTTGTCGGGAGCAGAACCTACATTCCAAATTTCAAGTCTCTAGCTTCAGCGGTTTGGGCTGGGCGATGATTATTGCCAATCAGTCATTCAGTCAGTCAGTCACCACACTCTTTTATATATATTAGGGTGGTTTTTTATTTTATTTTTTTTGGAATTTCGAGGAGCGCGCAGCGGATTTTTGTGCCATTTGATGTTAAAATAATTGTGTAAAAATTTGAGTTAAATCGGATAAAATTAACCCGAGGCGCAAGAAGGTCAAAGTTTCGAGAAAAAGCCAAAATGGCCAAATTTTGAAAAAACTTAAAAAAATGTAAATTTTGTAAAAATAAAAAAATAAAATATTTTTTATTTAACTTTCTTGCAATAATACTCAGAAAAAATTATCTTTACTTTTTATGACGGCAGTAACACTTTCAAACATGAAATACAAAAATTACCATGCATTTTGGGGGGTACCTGAAATGAGTGTTTTCGATTTTTTGAAAATTTTATTAAACAAAAAAATTAAATCTTACTATTCTATAGCAATGGATTATTAAATACATCCTAAAGCTTAAATATTTAAAAAATTGGGGATATCCATCGACTCAATTTTTTTTTGGAGTCATTTGAGTTTTGCGGATTTCAAGGAGTCAAATGACTCCAAAAAAAAATTGAGTCGATGGATATCCCCAATTTTTTAAATATTTAAGCCTTAGGATGTATTTAATAATCCATTGCTATAGAATAGTAAGATTTAATTTTTTTGTTTAATAAAATTTTCAAAAAATCGAAAACACTCATTTCAGGTACCCCCCAAAATGCATGGTAATTTTTGTATTTCATGTTTGAAAGTGTTACTGCCGTCATAAAAATTTAAGATAATTTTTTCTGAGTATTATTGCAAGAAAGTTAAATAAAAAATATTTTATTATTTTTATTTCTACAAAATTTACATTTTTTTAAGTTTTTTCAAAATTTGGCCATTTTGGCTTTTTCTCGAAACTTTGACCTCCTTGCGCCTCGGGTTAATTTTATCCGATTTAGCTCAAATTTTTACACAATTATTTTAACATCAAATAGCACAAAAATCCGCTGCGCGCTCCTCGAAATTCCAAAAAAAATAAAATAAAAAACCACCCTAATATATATAGATAATTATATCTGAAATTACTAATATCGAGATCTAATTATATTTCGAATTTGATCAAAATTGCAGAAATTTGAGAAAAATTATATCAGAATAGGTACAATTATATACCATCAGATGCGATCATATATTAACAGATCAAGGCAGATAAGATTAATTTTTACACGGGTAGCTTTAAAAAATTTGTTTCGCTTTCGTTCAAAAAATAATATTTAAATTTTCTAAGTACAGGTAAAATAAAACACAAAAGATGGCGCTTATATTAGCTGCGATAGTCGAAGAAGTATAAGACGATAATGTGACTTCAATGAAATGAGTCAACATTTCATATGGTAAATCTCAATCCAAGTGCCTGAAACAGTTTAATCCAGAAATCATTAAATAATTTCAAAATCGTTTATTTTATCGATTGTATCAATTTATTTCATAATAAAAACCATACATGTTCCAATTTTAATATCGAAAAGTGTTAATTTTTGAAATTTTAGTCGTATTTTTTTCCAAAAAGTAATCGTACAATTTTTTTGTGTTGACTTACACAGTAGCTGGTAACTTAAGTACACTAAGTATGTCATATATTTCAGATTGTTGTATACCCTAAAAAAATTTTATTTTGCCACTTAAGCCCTTTTCGTAAGTATGATTAAATTTTAACATAAAAAAACATTAAGGGTGGTCAAAGCAAAAGTTTATGCATTGCAAAAGTGTGTGTTTTGCAATCATTTGGAATAGGATTTACCATACAATATGTGGACTTAATACATACTGATCTTGTTAACGATTTAAAAATCTGCGATTCTTCCTTAAAGAATACCTTATGGAGCAACCAATAACCAACCCTATCAATTTCGAACGGTTTTCGAGAAAATTTTGAAATTTGCGAAAAATGGAAAAAAACTCAACATTTGTTTCTTAACCATTTCATAGAGCTTGGAAAATTTCCACCAAAAAAATTATAATTTTTACAAAATTAAAAAAATATTTATATGTCTTGCGATGCATTTTTATTAATTTTGGCATTCTGAACACGAATATCAACAAATTTCTTGAATACGTTGAGCGCTTTTTTAAATATTGCCGTTTGAAATTTGCCAAAAAATTTCAAAAAAGGCGGTTTTTCTTTCCTACGTACAACATAATAAAACAAAAAGTTTAAAAAAAAAATGTTTCCCTTTCATAGAACTTGAGAGAAACTTTCTTTTTTTATTTTTTCAAATGTTTTAATGGCAATATCTCGAAATCCGTTCGTCTTTCTTTTAAAAAATCATCTATCTATGAAAGCAAGATGCAGTCCAAACCAAAAGAGCTGCAAATAATGTAAATGAGTGTTTTACTTAAGTGCAAAATAATTTTTTTACATTTGTAGGTATTAAAGATTCGAAACCGAAGAATTTAATGCTCTCATTTGTTTTTTGTACAATTGTTAAACAAATGGAACATTTTTATATCAAAAGTAAAGACTTGGTAAAAAAGTAGTTTTGGTAAAAAATATTTTTTTTTTCATTAAAAAACAAAATTATGATAAAAAAAATTTGATGAAAATTTAATTTTTTTTGAAAAAAAAGTTTTTGGTGAAGAAAATAAATTTTTAATCAAAAAAAAAAATTTATGAAAAACAAAATCGAAAAAAAAAATTGATGAAAAAAAAATTTTTTTTTGATGTAAAAAAAATGTTGATGAAAAAAAAATGAAAAAAAAAATTTGATGAAAAACAAATTATAAAAAACAAGTGAGAGTGTTAAATTCGGCTGTGCCGGATCTTTTATACCCTCCAAAATGTAAAAAAAAAACATAACATGGTGGGAGACATTGTGGGACCACCTTCTCCTTGCGATAAATGTTATTAAATGGACTTATTATGATTCTTCCAATTATATAATCCAATTAATCATTATTAAAATATGTTTTTTATATCCACGCCCGCAAAAGCGTGGATATTTTTTATTTTTTTTTTATCCGCTGGGTCCAAATGCAGGGTTTAGAGCTTCATCTGACATAAAAATGTTGCATTTGCTAAAAAAAAGTACAAAAAGACCTGCAAAAAAATACCGTTTTTCAGGGGTTGGTTTAGTTCTCCAAGGGGGAACTTTTTTCCCCTTGGTCCGATTTTGCCCATTTCCGAACTTAACCTGCCTAGGAATATAAGAAATATTCGTGCCAAACTTCGAAAGTTTAGCTCTTTTATTTTGGACTCTATCGTGTCCTCTACAGACGGACAGACGGACGGACGGACGGACATCGCTAGAATGTCTTAGAATCGATCACTGATCAATAATATATACTTTATGGGGTCCTAGACCGATATTTCGATGCGTTACACACGGAATGACAAAGTGAGTATACCCCCAGACTGTGGTTGGAGGGCATAAAAAAAAATTTATGAACGAAATAAAAATTTTATGAAAAAAAAAAAATTGTTGAAAAATAATTTTAATTCACCAGTTGGTGAAAACCGGTTTTATTCACAGGCAGGTGAATTATTATCTAAGTTACAAACCTTTTTGGTTTTAAGAAAATGAAACAGTAATTCTTATTTTCTTTTTTGTAACTTATATAGTCAAACTGAGGTGGCGTCCTGCATCATTTTTAAAATTAGACACCAGACTAAAAACCTTAAAAAAAATTTGATAAAAAAAAAATTTGATGAACATTTTTTTTTTTCTGAATTTCTAGTAGAACCGCTGAATTCATATTGAAAAGGTGTTGATTTTGTTTAAATTTGTATAGGTTTATGTATAATATATTCTTTTTCATAAATTCTTAGATTCGCACATAATTTAAAATAAAATTTTTCCATAGTTTTTACTTCCTCATAAAATAGGTTCTGTTGTGAATACTCCTACCTAAAAAAATGTTTGCATGCTAGTTAAAACAAACGCTCATTTTAGGAGTGTCAGCTTACCATACAGTAAGTAATAAAAATAAATAACTAATGTTTGTTTTTTAAAGCTTACTTTTAGGCTTTTGCGAAAAGTAGGATTTTTCTGCATAAAAAATAGGATATTCTAAACAACATTTAAATTTTGTGTTAACGTTTCTTAACGTCGTTTTCGTTTGTTGTTGGCTGTCATAGCCCAGTTACGATTTGTATATATGTCGTTGTTTACTTTTAGATTTATGGTATTGCTGAGTTTAGTATGTTAACGTGTTTGTTGTTGTGTTTCTTTATTTTTTTAACGTTGTCGCTTTTTATTTGGTTGTTTTTGTTATTTTTTGTTCACATGATTTTAAACCGATTTGCGTTTATTTATATTTTTTCATTGCTTCGTTTATGGCCTTTTCGAGCTTACACTTAAGGATTATCCTTAATTTTAGACTTGAGTGCTTTTCAAGTGATTTGCATGTTGTTGATTTTTTTTTTGTGAAAGTATAGGAAAATTATTGTTTAAGTGAATGTTTGGCTAGTAAAGTGGTAATAAAGAGACTTTGATTTTAAACAGAGGCGTAATGGACAGATTTTGGAGACCCAATTATAGTTAACCCTTTAATACTTATGATTTTTTAATTTTACTGTAAATTTTGTATATTCTTTACTTTAGGCCAGATATCACGGAAACACTGACAATCTGGTGCGGGTTTTATTTTGCCCCCCCCCCCTTCCCTCACCACATTCGATTGAAGATAAAAAATAAATAAACAAATGAGAATCTTTTACCAAAAAAATTGTATGGGTGGCCTTTTTTCTAGGAGGAGCGGGAGGGAGGTGAATTATTTAATTTTGGATCGGAAAATATTTCTTGTTCCCCTAATTCCCATATATATGTTTCAGGACAATCGGTGGGTGCCCATTAGGGCGTTTAACCAAAAAAGTTTTTTTTGCAACTCTTGAAGCGGAATATAAACTCTTATGATTCTTGAGATGTTTGGAAGTTTAGGAAGAACTCGCTCAAATCGATTTTATCAAAAACAAGTGAGAATGTTAAATTCGGTTGTGCCAAATCTCTTATACCCTCCAAAATGTAAAAAAAAAATCAAAAAAAAAAACAAGTGAGAGTGTTACATTCGGCTGTGCCGAATCTTTTATACCCTCCAAAATGTAAAAAAAAATATATTAAAAAATCCATGGGTGTCTTTTTTTTTTTTGGGGGGGGGGGGGGGTTGGGGAGACGTTAGGGGGCACCTTCCCCCTACGATTTTTAACTTCTTCTGAGATAAGAATGTTGCATTTGCCTAGCAGAAGTACAAAAAACCCTGCAAAAATTGCGGTTTTTCTTGGGTTGGTTTAGTTCTCCAAGGGGGAACTTTTTTCCCCTTGGCCCGATTTTGCCCATTTCCGAATTTAACCTGCCTAGGAATATAAGACATATTCGTGCCAAACTTGGGAAGTCTAGCTCATTTAGTTTGGACTGTATCGTGTCTTCTACAGACGGGGACTTTGAGAGCACCTTCCCATTGCGATAAATATACCAAATGTTTCATTTATTTAACAGAAATATAAAAAACCATGCAAAAAAATGTTTTTTTTTCAGATGTTGGTTCAGTTCTTCAAGGGGGAACTTTTTTCCCCCTTGCCTGATTTTGCCCATTCACAAACATAACCTGCCTATGAACATGAGACATATTTGTGCCAAACTTCAGGAGTCTTGCTGTTTTATTTTGGACTGCATTGTGTTATCTGCAGACAGACGGACGGACGGACGGACAGACGGACATTCACAGAATGTCTTAGAATCGATCATCGATCAATAATATATATTATAATATATATAAAATATCGGTCCCCGACCGATATTTCGATGCGTTACAAACGGAATGACAAAGTGAGTATACCCCCATACTGTGGTTGGAGGGTATAAAAATTGTCAGGTGCGTTTGGGGGGGGGGGTGATGGGTGTCAGTGGGGGATTTGAAAGCACCTTCCCATCGCGATAAATATACCAAATGTTTCATTTATTTAACAAAAATACGAAATAACATATAAAAATTGTGTATTTTTTCAGAGGTTGGTTCAGTTCCTCTAGGGGGAACTTTTTTCCCCCTGGCCCGATTTTGCCCATTTACGAACTTAACCTGCCGTTGAAAATGAGACATATTTGTGCCAAACTTCAGGAGTCTAGCTGTTTTATTTTGGACTTTATTATGTTATCTACAGACAGACGGACGGACAGACGGACATTCACAGAATGTCTTAAAATCGATCATGGATCAATAATAAAAGGAGTGCATAGTTTTAGGCTAAAAACAAAAATTGATATTACGTAAGATTGTAGATTGTTTTTAGAAATTTTTCTTAAAATTTCGAAAATCATTCGGCTTAGCGGTTAAAGAAAACTTTTATTTTTTTGCTTGCCAGAAACTGAAAAAAAGTTTTAAGCTTTTTAAAGGCAAATTTATGATTTTTGTTCTGCCTAAAAAAAGGGAGGTTTTTCTAAGAGATGATTTTCATAAAATGTTGCTACATTTTATTTTTGAAGACTTGACCCTTTACAGAAATTTTTAAGTTTTTTAACGTTTTCTTTCCATCTGATCCAAATAATAGTGGGAATTTCCGGCGAAAATTGACGTCAGTAAATTTCTCATTACTGGAGTTATTATTTAATAAAATGTTACACTTGTTTTTAACTTAAACTTTATTTACTTCTTTATATTTTATTTATTATAATTTATTGTACGTACACTGTGTGATTTTTGTTGTCATAATTTACCATGACAAATGTGTTTTAAATGACTTTATGTTTTTACCGTTCGTTATTTATTTATTCTTATCAATTGTCATTATATTAATAATTTAGTATTTATAGTAATTGTCATGTTATGTTGTGTCAGTAAGTTAAATGCTTAATTTTCTTTTTTTTATCTAATCAATGGAAAAAAAATACCAAAATGTTGAAATGTCTAATGAAAGTGTAAAAATGACCAAAGTATAAAAAAAAATGTCTCTCCATATCAAATATTTCCTCAATAGTGTTGATGATGTGGGGAACCTTGAGGGTGATGCGGTGGAGGAGGAGCGTAATGAATCGGTTGTGGAGGACGGTGGGGTGGTGCTCCGTGGTGGGGTTCCTCATGATGTGGTGGTCCTGGTGGGTGATGTGGTTCTGGTCCTGGATGTGGCATGGCTTAAATTATTTTTGTTATTACTCTTTCAATCAAAGTTAACTGTTTAACATGAGTTTTTAAATTATATTAAAAACAAGTTGTCTATTTCTTTTAATTATATAGTAGTGGGCGCTCGATAATAATTTCAAAAGTTGTATCTTATCTTTTTTGATAAAAAAAGACATTTCTTGAGTCTTCATGGTGTTTATAAACTCATAAATTTTTCATTCATATTTATGAAAATATTTTTTAAATATTTCAAAAAACAAATTATGACTAACTGTCAAAAATAAAATTGTCATAATTGAAAAAAATATAAATATTTTTGGATTATTGACCTTTAAAATGACGTAGTAGTGGGTGTTATTACTGATTTAAAATATTAACGAAAATTACAAAACTGATAATTTTTAAAAAAGATAACAGATAAAAAAAGTCTACATAAATATAAAATATTTTATCATCAAAACACCAACAACTTCGAAAGTAGTCTTACTTTAAGGTATAGGCGGTTTTTCCTAAATGAGTAAGCAAAACCAAATAACTAAACAAATTAGAAGTTAAATTCGGCCTGGCCAACTCTTAAATGCCCTCCACTATAAAAGAAGCCTTTGTATTTTGTACTCTTGCATTCAAAGAAAAATGCTTCATCATATTGATGAAACCGTTTTATTACATATTTCATCATATTAATGAAGCTTTTCTTTAATATGATGAAATATGTCATCAAAATTGAAGTATCCAGCGATGACACATTTCATCATGTCACCATGATGAAATGTGTCAACAAATGCATTTTTTTAAAATAATTAAAATAATATTAAAATCATAACACTGCGGAACACTAAAAAATAAACAAGAGTTACGACCATCATTTCTATATATTTCGGACATGCTGATTCGAATGGCGTACTCCGTTTTTCGATGTATGGTACAGTTTTCTTGCAAAATGTCGTTAAAGACATCACTTCATCATCACTTTACGAGATGATTTAAGGCTCCATCTTTTAGTATATAATGTGGTAACCTTAAACAACTAATTCACCAAAAATTTTGCCAAAAAAGTTTTCATTTGCAAAAGTTATCTTAACAAAAACTAATATTTCAGTGTTTTTCATGCAATAATTATAGTTTTTGTTAAGATAACTTTTGCAAATGAAAACTTTTTTGGACAAATTTTGGGTCAGTTCATTATTTAAGGTTCCCATATTATATACTAAAAGTTGGGGCCTTACATCATCTCGTAAAGTGATGCTGCCATATACAAAAAAACGGTTTTTCGCAATTTTTATCATGATGGTCCATCTATATATATAAAGTAGTTACGTGACTGACTGATGACTGACTGACATACTAATCACGCATCATCCCACAGCCCAAACCACTGAAGATGGAGTCTTGAAATTTGGAATCGCGGATTTTTTTTTTAACTAAAATTTTTTTCGCGGAAATTTAAAAAAATTCAAAAATAATTTCTCTTTAAATAAAGTTTTTTGCAATAATCTTTTTGAAATTGTGGAGAGTATCACTACATTCGGCAAGGCCGAATTTAACTTTTTTACTTGTATAACATATATGTTTTTTGTTCACTATTCGTAGTGTCATGGGAACCTTTATGATCCACAAAATGCAAGTTTTTTATCAGAGACCAATTTAGGGGTCAATTTCGCGAAAACGTAAAAAATTAAGAAATCCGCGATTTAAAGGGCTAAAGATGAAAAGCTTTAAACCAAATTTACTTTAGAAATATTGCTACAAGTTATATAGTTGTTTTCCATGCCATAGCATTTAAAAATCATTTGCCTTGGAAATTTTTTTGTTAAAAAAGCAGCTGAAAATCAGCCAATCTTTAATGACATTTTGCAAGAAAACTGTACCATACATCGAAAAACGGAGTACGCCATTCGATTCAGCATGTCCGAAATATATAAATATATAAAAAAAATATAAAAAAAATAAAAAATAAAAAAAAATTCAGCCCTGGCTGGTATTTAAACCTACGGCATACCAGTTGTAGCGTTTATTTATCGACGCATTAGCTAGCTCAGAAAAAAAAAGAAAACAAGCTTGCACTTCAACTAAAAATAACACAAAAAATTTTTTTTTGTCAAATTACTAGGAAAAGTCTCGTAATCCCATTTTACCAATATTTGGCAGTTTTCCTTGTTTTTTTAACAAATTGAAATTTAATTTTTTTTTGTAATTTTACAATTTTTTTTTGTAATTTTACATATTTCCAAGATAATTTTACAAAAAAAAATCTAGTAAATTCACGAGAATTCCTTGTAATTTCAATTTTATTGGTAAAAAGATTGTAAAATTACAAAATTAGTGGTAAAAAGCTTGTAAAATTACTAGGAATTCTCGTAAAATAAGAGGTAGCAAAAAATCTAGTAAAATTACGAAACCACCTTGTAAATTTATCGTGTCAAAAAAATAAAAAAATAAATTTACAATTTTATTGGTAAAAACCTTGTAAAATTACAAAATTATTGGTAAAAATCTTGTAAAATTACTAGGAATTTTTGTCAAATAGGAGGTAGCAAACAAAAAAAATACAAGTTTTTCTTGTAATTTTACAAGTATTTTTTTCGAGTGAAGTTATTTAACGTTTGGTAATGTGCATATGTAAAGACTCAAACATTTTTGTTATATACAAGTTTTATAACGTTTGCTAATGGGGACTTGTAAAGACTCAAAAATTGTATTAATATTCAGCATCCCTCTCTATCTCTCGCACAGCTTTTGACAGAGCGTAGTTACATACAAACGGCTTTTAATGTATTTTTTTGTTGATATGCTTTAGTGGCTAGAGGCTAAGCCAAACAAACACGTTAGGGCGGCACCTTCCCCTTGCTATTTTGAACATCTTCTGAGCTACGAAAGTTGCATTTGCTTAGCAAAAGTACAAAAACCCTGCAAAAAATGCGGTTTTTCTGAGGTTGGTTTAGTTCTCCAAGGGGGAACTTTTTTCCCCTTGGCCCGATTTTGCCCATTTTCGATCTTAGCATTGCTAGGAATGTAAGACATATTTATGCCAAAATTCGGAAGTCTAGCTCTTTTATTTTGGACTGTATTGTGTCCTCTACAGACGGACAGACGGACGGACGGACATCGCTAGAATGTCTTAGAATCGATCACTGATCAAAAAAATATATACTTTATGGGGTCCTAGACCGATATTTCGATGCGTTACACACGGAATTGCAGGGTATACAAATGATGAAAAAAAAATTTGACAAAAAAAGTTTTTGATCAAAAAAAAAAAAAAAAATAATAAAAAAAAATTTTGGTGAAGAAAAATTTTTTAATGAAAAACAAAAAAAAATATGAAAAAAATTTTGAGGACAAAAAAAAAAAAAATGAATAAATTATTGGACATAATCGTTATCATTTTTAAGCTTTTGCTGGGTTGTTACAAATAGAATGACATTTTCCATTAACAATCGTCGCAACAAATATAAATAATACGTGCTATTTTTCACTACTATTATATCCGTACATATCAAACAAATATTTGAAACATTAATTTTTGGAAAGTCCCAAACTAATCTAATTAAATTAATGTTTAAAAAAAAACTAATATTTTTAGATATTATTCGCTGTAAACATTATCGATCATTTCTAAATAACTTATCGATAAATTACAAAAAAAAAAATATTATTCATACAAAATAATTAAAAAATGTTTATAAAAAACTTTATTTTAAATAGTCTTTAATTTAAACTTAATAAGAAAACACATAAAATATAAAAAACAAATAATGACACATGTTGTTCATTCGGGAGGAGGAAGTAATTTTAGTGGAAGTAATCACCATGGAGGATGTAACAATGGAGGAGCTAACCATGGAGGAGGTCATCATCATGGAGCACCACAGACATCTAAGGTAATCCAAACAAAAACTAATACTACAAATGATTGTAATTAAATTTTTTTTATTTGATAACATTTTTAATTGTGACAATTAAATTACACAGCTCAACAAGAAAATGCGTATTGGATTCTGGTCAGTGATTTGTATAGAGTTTGGTGCGCTGAATCCAAATCCGGAGCCCAAATTTGTCTATCACGTCAGGATTTTGAGTAATTCGCGGTTAAAGTGCCGAAAAAGGGCATTTTTGACCCATTTTAAAAGCTTAAAAAATAATATCCTGACATGAGAATGATTTGGTATCAAGCTCATTCAAAAGTTTGTAATTTTCTCTTAAAGATAAGATGATATGTTCTAAAAATTTAATTTTTTAAAATGGTAAAAAAATCATTAACAAAAAACTTTCCATTTTTTAAATATTTATTTTATTTACACAGTGTTTTTTAACAAATTTCCATACAAATTCATACGTAAATTTTAGATTTAACGCACTTGTTGCTAATGATTTTTTTACCATTTTAGAAAATTAAATTCCAAGAAAATTTGATCTTGTCTAAAAGAGAAAAAAACAGACTTTCGAATGAGCTTGATACCAAGTCATTTGCATGTCAGGATCTTATTTTATTTGCCTTCAAAAATGGTCAAAATGGGCCTTTTTTGACACTTTAGCCGCGATTTTCTCAAAATTGTGACGTGATAGAAAAATTTGAGTAACGGTTTTGGAATCGGGGCACCAAAATCTATCAACTTTTTTTTGTTTTATCCAAAACGCAGCGACAAACCTTAGATTTGTAGAGCGGTGTTATTAATAAATTTTGGAATTCTTTGTGAAATTTAAAAATTTTTTAATAATTTATTTTAGTTTTTATAAAAAAAATAAAAATTATTTTATACGACATTTAAAATGAAATATTTTCAGTAGGTCTATTCCAGGTCGAGGTCATTATTTTCTTCAATAATTATTTTCTTCAAAAATTATGATATTCTCATAGAATAATTTTGAAGAAAATAATTTTTCTGTTCTAAATTAAGTTATGCTGGTAATTTTTAGTAGACACAGGTTTCGGAATTCATCGGATTCCATTGTCAAGACTATTTAGCAAATATAAAATATTTTCAAAACCACACACAAAAAATTATTGGCTAAAATTTTTCAATTTAATCTATTGATCAACAAAATTTAAATTAGTCAATCAATGTTATGATTCAAATTTTTTTTTTCAACATAAGAGATTTTTTGAATACTATACAAAATAATTGGGTTTCAATTTTTTTATTGTAAGCAACGTTTTGGAAAGCAAAACAGATGCATTTTTGCATAATTTCGTCATAAGCTTACAAATAGTTCGTTTAATCAATCATTATTTTGATTGATTATAAATTAAACTTTGATCAAATTTGTGATCAAAATCGGAAAAAAAATTATTGAAAACCCCTTTTCAAAATAAAATGAAAACATATTCAATTAATTATCTACAATTTGATGATTGGTATAACAATTCTCTTTATTGGATGAATTTCAATCAAAAAATTTATTGAATCCGCGTTTTTGTTGTTTGAAATTTGTTTCAAATTTTTTCAGTGCCGCTAAATATATCAAAATTTCAGCGGTCTTTAAATATGTACTTAAGGTAATAATGCTGATAGTGAGCACATATTACAAGGTAACCTTGCATTTCTAACCAGATAATGATGCCTCATTACCTGGTTAGAAAGCCTGTAATAATGGCTCATTACCAAAATTTTTCTTTGCCAAATTTAGTAATTTGTTTTCAATACTATAAAAAATTTATTTAGATTCGGGTTTTTTTTTAATTTTTTGAGCTTTTTTTATTATATAATAAAATTATTATTTTTTTTTGTTTATCTTTATTCATTTAGCCTAATCCTCCAGCACCCATTGTCATTATTCCACCACCAAATCGCAGAAATTCCAAATCGGCCGCATGTTGCTGTTGTACGATTTTATAAGAGTTTTAAGTTAAAATTAGTTAAGGAATTAAATGTGAAAAAATATTTTTGTAATGTATATAATTAAAATAAAATAAGAAAAAATATCGTATTCCGTTTTGGTCATTTGCTTCGTATTGTCAATATTTAGATCCAAATTTAAATAACACTATTTTACAGAGATTTTGATCTACGACATTTTGAAACTATTTTGCATGTAAAATCTTGTGTTAAATTCCGAAAAGAGGTCCAAAGTCTTAAAACTAGAACTGAGGTTAAAAGTTTTAAAAGTAGTGCCATTTCTAGATGTTCCAAGCTTTAAAAATTTTTGACTTTTTAAAAGAGTGGTTTTACTTGAATAAAAATCTCCAGACCAAATCGTTTCATTTATTTTTTTGGTTTTAAATTAAAGGTAAGTAAATGTTTTATTAACTTTGCATAAGGGTGGCTTAGGGTGTTTTATAAACGCTGTATTCAGAAAAAACAAGTAGAAAAGGTAAATTCGGCTTTGCCGAATCTATGAATACCCTTTTAAAGGATAGTACATTTTTAACGTGAAAAAATTTACAATTTTGATAAGAAATATTTTATTTTGAGTATTTTTTACTCTTTTTTGTCATTTAAAAAACAAAAAGAAAAATTACTAATTTTTTTTTGAGTGTAAAACTTTTTTCGAGTGTAATGTTTTTTTTTACTGTAAAAATATTTCTGAGTGAAAGCAAGTACTTAATTATACAAAATATTGAAATTTTTGTAAAAAATATTTTTTTTTTTGAGTGTAAATTTTTTTTTGAGTGCAAAATTTTTTTGAGTCTAAAATTGTTTTCGAGTGTAATTTTTAAGTTACCAATGCTTTTAAAACTAAACATGTTTAAAAAACATTGCTTTAAAACAAAACAAGTTTGAAAAGTATTGCTAAGTTACCACCAATGCTTTTAAAACTTGTTTACCACGTGGCATTTAAGATGAACCCAATCTGAAATTCGGGGTTTTGCTTATAACTTTTGAACCACTGGACCAATTGAGCCGAAACTCAATACCATATAGACCTAGCAGTCTCATTATTGTCTTTCGAAAGTTATCGTTTTTTTCATCTCGTAAATTGGCGAAAAACCCTACTTTATGGGGTCATAGACGTATATTTCGATGTGTTACAAACGGAATGACAAACTTACATATATATAACCTCTATCACTAGAGTGGAGGGTATAAAAACGGTTGCGAAAAACGAGTTTTCTCCAAAAACGATTTTGATCGACAAAAACAGTTTGCTCCAATAACATAATTTTTGGAACAAAATCCAAAAAAACCGGCACATTTTTGCCAAAAGAGAAAGCATCATAAGCTAACGACTAAATAGAAATAAAGTAAGAATTACTGTTTTCATTTTCTTAAAACAACAAAATGTTGAAACTTGGATAATAGTTCACCAGCTGGTGAATAAAAAAAATTCCAGCTGGTGAATAAAACGTAACATTGATTTTGAAATTATTTTCACGAAACAGTTTTTTCTATCAAAAATTTTTTTTATGAAACTTTTTTTCATCAAAAAACTTATTTTCTTTATCAAAATTTTTTTTTTTCATCAAAAATGTAATTTTCTTTGATTTTTTTTTTATTTCTTTATAACATAAAGTTTTTATAATTTTTTTTTTTTTATAAATATTTTCTTTAAAAAAAAAAAAATTCAAATAAAAAATTTAATTTTCATTGATTTTTTTTTTTTTATTTCTTTATCAAAAACATTTGTTTATAATTTTTTTTATAAAAAACTTTATTTCATCAAAAATATGTATAATTTTTTTTTTATCCAAAAATTGTTGTTGTATAATTTTTTTTTTTTCATCAATACATTTGATAAATTTTTTTCATCAAAAACTTTTCTTTCATTATATTTTTTGTAATTTTTGTTTTTATCAAAAACCTTTCTTTTTCATTTTTTTTATCAACATTTTTTTCATAATTTTTTTTTTTTTTCATAAATTTTTTTTTTTCTCAAATTATTTTCCAAGTCTGCACATCTTTTTTGCACAGAAAAAAAAAAACAATTTCATTATTTTGTATAACCACGCCCACAAAAGGGCAGACTGAAAAAGTTTAAGTTGTAAAGGCCTCTGGGTTTTTTTAGAGGTTTGTAGAGTGCTTCAAGGAAAGCTTCTTTTCACTGGTCCGATTTCACCCATAAAAGAGCTTTACCAGCCTTGAACACAAGACATATATTTAGTCCTTTAAAATTCCTAGTTGGAACATAGGGCCACACACAAGACATAGTCGTAACAAAATTCGGGGGTCTAGCTCTTTTGGTTTGGACTATTGTACTTTCCACAGACCAAAGATAGCTAAGGTTCGTGTAAAATTTGTTTTGTCATGTTCTCTTTTATTCACTGACAATGAATCATTAAAATTTTCTTTTGCAATTTGCTTATCAAAAATACGTCATAATTTCTTTAGGGGGATTTCTAAAAGGAAAATCTTGTATGAATCATATGAATATTTTCACAACAATAATAACCAATATAAAGCGCTTCAACACAGCCACTTAAATAATATTTTTAGCCCCACAAGTACTCACGACTTTCATAAGATTAGATAAAGACATTTTCTGCAGTGTCTAATCTAGTTTATACTGTGAGCACAAAATCAATTATTGATAAATAATACGACTTTTGCTCATGCTAAATAATTGAGAAAATTATTTTTTTTTAATAAACTACAGTTAGTAAGTGATTTATATTAAACAAGTAAACATACACGATTTTAAAACAATAACAAAATGCCACCACACGGACATCATGGAGGAGGAGGAGGTGGCCATCATGGAGGAGGTCACCATCATGGAGGAGGTCACCATCATGGAGGAGGTCACCACCATGGAGGAGGACATCATCATGGAGGAGGTCACCATCATGAAGGAGGACATCACCATCATGGCGGAGGACATCATCATGGGGGACCACATCATCATCATGGTGGTCCCCATCATCATCATCATGGTGGTCCCCATCATCATGGTCATAGGGTATTTTTTTTTTCTATTTTTATGAAATGAGACGGTCAAACTAATTTACGTTTATACCTTTTATTTAGCCCCATCATCATGGACCTAATGTTGTAATATTGCCTCCAGTAACATCATTTGGTCACACACGTCGCAGACCCGTAGTCTGCTGCTGTACAATATTATGATTGAATTATTTGTGTGGATCTAAAATAAATTTATTTTTTATTAAAAAAAAAGTTTGTGTTAAAATGTCAATTATTAAGTTTAACAATTAAGTTTAGTCTTTGAAGTTTCAAGTTTCTAGTCTCGGATAACGAAGTAGTAAAAATAAATAAGTTAAGCTTAACCGTTATGATTTTCAAAATGCTGATTGTACAGTGATGCAAAAAGAATGAATAAATGAGTACAGCAAGAAACTGTTTTTAAAATTTCCCAAACACCTCCAAGATCTTGAAAAACAAGTAAAAAAATTAGTTTTTGAATTCTTTTTTTCGAAATTTTTGAACCTCTTCGTTCGAACCAACTTATGGGGGGGCCATAGGCAATAAGGTCATATGGCCTTATTTCTCAATTAGATGGGAAATAAGGCCATATGGCTTTATTACCAACACGATTGAGCAATAAAGTCATATTGATTTTGCAACCAAAGTGGAAATAAAGCCATATCAGTTGAAAATTTAATTTATTTTTGTATTTAAATCTTAGTCTGTAAAGAATTTATGTTCTATTGACTGAAATAAACGAAATGAAATGAAATGTGGAAATATATTTCCCCGTAAATCCTGCTACCCAAAAAAAAAATAAAAATTATTTAGCGAAGCCGCTAAATTAATTTATGGAGTTTGTATTCCTAAGCCCGGCCAAAGGCCGGCTACGCAGAAAAAAATTTTTTTTTGTGACTATATTTTAATTAAAAAACAACATATACCAGGAACCTCGTAACTTAGAGGGGGCTAGGGCACCAATTTTTTATTGGCAGGGTTTTTAATTGAAAGATTTTCTTAACAAAAAAAGTTTTTCTGTGTAGCCTTCCTTCGGCCGGGCTTAGGGATTACAAATCCATGCATTAAACCCACCCTCTCCGCAAATTAAAGTTTTCTAGGGTAGCAGGCCTTTGCGCTATAAAATTAGTTTGCCTCAAAAAGGCCTGATAACCAAAATAGCTTTGGATTGCAGAGAGGGTGGGTTTAATGCATGGAGTATGTAATCCCTAAGCCCGGCCAAAGGTTTCCGGTTACGCAGAAAACCTTTATTCAAAAAAAAAAAAAAAACAAATCATAGAAGTCGTAATTTCGACATTTCGTAAAAAAAAACATATTGGATTTTTTGACAATTTGGTTTTGGGAGAAATGACATTTTTAGACTTATCATTTTGGGCTATATGTCGCAGCTTGAGCGATATGACATTTACGGTTTTGGGCGATAAGACCTTGGGCGCTATGTCCGTACGGCATTTCAAACTCCATGAATTAATTTAGCGGCTTCGCTACGTGGAAATATATTTCCACACTCTCCGCAAAATAATGATGAACATTTTTAAAAAATATTCAAATGAGTAACAAAGCCATATATGGCTTTATTTCCAACAGTGGTTGGTAATAACGCCATATGGCCTTATTGCTCAACTCTTTGGGAAACAAGGCCATATGGCCTTATTGCCTATGGCTTTATTTCACCCCCCCCCCCCCCCCCAACTTATACATGACATTGCAAACATTCTACATGTGTTTCTTGATTTCACCGTCCTACAAAAAGAATAAAATTTTGATAAACACGAACTGGATAACACAGGGTCACAAAAAATTAACTTTTTCAATTTGCTTGACATTTGACAACTGATTTATATGGAGTTTAGTGTGCTGATTCCGAATCTGTTATCCGATTTTTTCCATCAGCTCGCGTTCGCGAGCAAATCGCTGTTAAAGAGTCAAAAAGGTGCGTTTTTTACCAATTTTGCAAGGCTATAATTTCCAACACTTATTTTAGAGACTGAGTTTTAATCACGAACTTAACTAAATTGGATGCGAGGATTCCAAAACTGGTATTACATTTTTTCTGACAGCTTTAGTTTTCGAGTTATGACGCAAGTAAATTTCGAAAAATTCTTTTCATCATTCCAGCCAAACCACTCTTGTGATTGTTAAAAAAAATATTTTACAAAATGTAATCCTTCAAAATATTGAAGTCCTTTTAAAAGGAAACAGTATCACGAAAAAAAAAAATCGTCAATGCACTTTTACTCCATTTGATCTCTACATTTGGACGTATATCATTCGGTTTTTATTTAATATTGGATATAGGACGGTGTTATGAATCTTGGTGCCCACTACCAAAGCTTCGAAGAATGAAATCTTTTTCGAATGAAAAAAAAAAATCCATTCAATTTTCATAGTCAGTGAATGCATTCGATTTTAAAAATTAACATTGAATGCAATCCTTGGAATGCATTCGACTGAATAGAAAAAATTAATGCATTCGATTTCTTGTTTATTCGCTTTAGAAAAATACATTTGATTTTTCATCATTCCACTGCGAATGCAATCGATTTTTTAAATAGATAGAGCTAAACGGATCCAAATTTTGGCCCATAGTATCGCCAACACTCTTTAGCTTTGATGACCCTAATGGGCCCTAATTCTGAATCCAAAAAAAGGTATCACCGAAAATTAAAAAAATGCACAAATGCACACGACAAAAAGTCCAACAGCATTTTTGTAGCTATTGGCTCGTAGAACACTCGTAGAACACGAAAGGCCTCCGAGCAATGGTTTTTTAGTAATCCAGTTTTTTTAATTCTCAAGACCCTACAGGGCCCTTTAATTTCAGTATCTCGAAAATACAGCCCAGTAGTGCACAACGGATAATCATTTTGGATCAAAATCTATGTCTACCTTTTAATTTTCAAGATATAGAAATTTAGGGGCCTTATAGGGTCTAGAGAATTTTAAAAACTGTGTAACAAAAAAAGGTAACTCGGAAAGCTTTCAGGTATTTGACGGTCGTACTGTACGAGCCAAGAGATACAAAACTAATTTTGCATTTTTGGTTGTGTCAGTAGTATTAATCGAGATATCCGCATTTGAAAATTTTCGGGAAATCTGTTTTTTTTACATTCAAAATTAGTACCCATTGGAGTCAACGCATGTGAAGAGAGTCGGTGATACTATGGACACAAAATTGGCCCCGTTTTGCTCTATCTTGGTTAGTTTTTTAAGTTTTTTATGCAATGAATGAATAAGCCATTTGATTTTTCTGACAATTTTCTCCCATTTATTATAAGAGAAAAGTTAGCAGAAAAACGAAAATTAAAAAAGACATGGCAACTAGGGCTGTCAAACGGGATCGGTTTTTTAAAATCCCGGGATTCGGGATTTAAAAATCAAAATCCCGGGATACCGGGATTTTTCGGGATCACGGGATTTTTCGGGATCCCGGGATTTTTCGGGATTCCGGGATTTTTAGGGATTAAATTTCTTTTATTATAAAAGGAAAAAAATAGTAGACTCTTTATGTTTCAGTTTAATTGTGCATATTATGTGGCTACTTTGTGTTAGTTGGTACCGTGCTAGCCTATTAAACAGGGAGTCGTGGATTTGACTCCCACGAAAACCCTTGGGTCGATTCGCTACAACGAAATTATTAAAAAAAGTTATTTCTTTATTTAAAGGCAATTACAAAATTAAGTATACGCCTCTTACGCAGTTTTCAAGTAATTATTAATATGAAATATTTAGCAATGAACTAAAAAAAGCCATGGGTTTATTTGGAAAATGACAACTTTTATTTGCTTATGGTTTCATCCCATTCCGATTTTGGTTGTTGCACTGTATAATTTTAAAACTAATTTAAAGAAAATTTAAAATAATAAAATCATTTAAAGGAGAAATGTAATAATATAATACATTAGACTTGCATTTTTTGCATAAAAAAGTTTTACTTCTTCTAATTTTGAACGTCCGGAAAAATTTTTATTCTCCCAGACCTAAAACTTATGTGGTACAAATGTGAGGCCAATCGGATTAAATTTACTCGTGGCGCCCTTCGATCAAAGCTTTGATTTTTTAGAAAATTTTCGCCAAAACCTGAAAATTTTGGTCAAAGGGCTCCGTGACTGTGGCTTAATGGTTTGTGCGTTGGACTATTATTCAGCTAGCCTGGGAAGAATTCTCAGCTCAGCAAAATTCGTGGCCAGCTACGTTGAAAATTCAAAAAAAGTTTTAGTTTTAATTTGTTGATGTAAATGTAACAACAATTGAACAAAGTTGTATTTTTAAAAATAAATTCTTATACATTTTTAATATTTCAAAAATCCCGGGATTTGAGCTTAAAAATCCCGGGATTCGGGATTCATTTTATGACAAAAATCCCGGGATTTCGGGATTCGGGATTTCGGGATTGACAGCCCTAATGGCAACAAACAAGACATCCATTTGATAAGGCTGCTCTAAACAAGGCTACAAAAGAACTCAAATCGATCTTAAGTTCAGATAGAAATCAAAAGTTTAATACGTTTTTGTTAAACTTAGATTCCACAAAGGCATCCGACTACTCCTTATGGAAGGCCACAAAAGATATAAATAATTCCATTAAACATATACCACCAATTCGTAAGCTCGATCGAACATGGGCAAAAAGTGATTTAGATAGAGCTGAAACATTTGCAATCCATTTAAAAGACGTATTCGTTCCAAATAATTATGATGGCCCGCCAGAATTCTTAAACTCCGTTGATATGATTCTGAATCAACCATATCAACTTGACTTGCCAATAAAAAAATTTTCCATTAATGAAGTGAAAAGTGCAATTGGGAAACAAAAAGATAAAAAATCGCCTGGCTACGATTTAATCACAGCAAAGATACTCAAAGAGCTTCCAGAAGAGGGATTGCAGTTTATTACATTTATTTATAATGCAATCCTGATTAAATCATTTGTTCCTCCTCAATGGTAGGTCTCACAAATCAAAATGATTCCAAAGCCTGGAAAGCCCCCATACGATCCGAATTCCTATAGGCCCATTAGTCTATTACCTATTCCGTCCAAAATAATGGAAATACTATTCCAAAATAGGCTTAATCCAGTTGTCGAATCCAAACAACTCATCCCGGATCACCAATTTGGTTTCCGAAAACAACATAGCACTATTAAACAGGTCCATAGGCTAGTTGAGCATATACATATTGCATTTGAGAGAAAATAATACTGTAATGCAGTATTCCTAGATATTTCCCAAGCCTTTGACAGAGTATGGCATAAGGGCTTACTTTGTAAATTAAGAGAAACAATACCCACAAACTTTTTCCTATTTTTGAAATCATACCTTGACAATCGTCATTATTTTGTTAAACAAGGTAATGAAATATCCTCCTTATACAGGTTAAATGCAGGTGTTCCACAGGGTAGCATATTGGGACCTTTGCTATATCTATTATACACTCATAAAAATTTGTTAGTATTCCTTACAAAAAAGTCTGTTACCATTACTAATAAAGTTTTCAATTTGTGCCCGATAACTTTTTCAGTTACCATTACAAACTTTGGTTTTCAAAAATTAGTAATCTCAAAAAACACTAAAAAAATTAGTATTACTAAATTTTTTTGTAAAAAAATTGTAAATTGTGTATTTTAAATTTTTGGTATTTTTTTACTATATGTAAACTGCGTATTGCGCTTGTTGTCGCCATTAGTATTTCAATGCAAGTCAGATTTTGTTTGAATTTTTTACCTGAAATATGTAAGAGAAAATATTGAATACATTTTTTTTTTTTTGTACAAAATATAAATTACATACCACATAAAATAAATGCTTTGAAAATTGTGTTGAATAAATTGGTGTTCTAGAATAAAAAATACATTATATTGATATTATTTAAATGGAACACATAAATATACAGTTGTTACCTGCTTTCATCATTTTCTATTTTGTTTTATTTATTGTCCTAAAAAAAGAGTTAATTTTAAACAAAAAATACTTTACCATTTGGTTGTGTTGTAATATTTTGTTGTTTGTACATTTTTTTATTTCTTCCGCTCCGCGACGTTGTCACTTTAAATGCTATTTTCCAACTGAATAATAGAAAGAAAGGCATGAAGAAAAGTACACAAAATTACCAAAACTATTCTGAGTATTAAGAAATCAACCCTTTGTGTACACTGCACACAAGAAAAAAAAATCGCAGATAGCGTAAAACAAAAAAGGGCCGCAAGTGGAGAAGAAAGAAAAAAGAATTGAAAAAGGTCGGTGTTTTTTTTGAATTTTGCATATCTTCTCTTTACTACATTTTGTTCCCTTTTTTATATATGTTTTTATTTGAAAGAAAACAAAGTAGTTACAATGAAGCAGACAAATAAGTGTAATTCAATATTGAAAATAATAAACATATTCATACTCATCAAAGCGCAGTTTTACCATTAAAATAAAAAAATAACT
The DNA here is from genome assembly GCA_963921195.1 of Pegoplata infirma. Classification (NCBI taxonomy): domain Eukaryota; kingdom Metazoa; phylum Arthropoda; class Insecta; order Diptera; family Anthomyiidae; genus Pegoplata; species Pegoplata infirma. The sequence goes on from OY992538.1 coordinate 225,179,918, forward strand.
AACTATATATTTTTTTAAATGCTCTTTTTAATTTCCAAATATTTTAATAACATTTTCTTTTTGTATTTCATTAGTGCATTACTTTTCTAGAAAAGAAAACCGAAAAGTTAATACGAAATTTTTAAAAAATCAAATGAAAAAATTATTAAAAAATCAGTAAAAAATTAATAGTTTGTAACGCGAGTTTACTAAAACGAATTACAAAAAAATATTTTTTTAGTACAATTTAGTAAAAAAGTTGTAAACTTGGGATACAAACAATTTTACAAACTTTTTTACTGATGTATTTTTTTGAGTGTACACTTCTGATTTACCCACTACTGAAGGAACACTACTCGGCACATTTGCAGACGATACAGCCGTAATTGCTTCCGATTCCAATCCAATTCAAGCCACACGAAAATTACAAACAGGACTCGATAATATTAACCAATGGTTACAGAAATGGCGCATTAAATCAAACGACAGTAAATCTGTCCATGTAACGTTTACTCTGCGAAGAAACACTTGTCCACCAGTTTATATAAACAATAGCATAATTCCCCAATGTAGGGATGCAAAGTATCTTGGTATTTATTTAGATGACAAACTTACATGGAGAAAACATATATTTACAAAAAGAGTAGCTCTTGGAATTAAACTAAGGTCATTAAATTGGATGCTCAATAGTAGATCCAAACTTTCTCTTGAAAACAAACTCACTATATATAAGTGTGTTTTGAAGCCAATATGGACCTATGGAATACAGTTATGGGGTACTGCTGCAAACTCAAACCTTGAAATATTGCAAAGATTTCAGTAAAAAATATTAAAACAAATCGTAAATGCACCACAATATTTTCCGATTTCTCAATTGCATAAAGAACTTAAAATTCCTTTAGTAAAGGATGAAATACGCACAAATGCCAATCGATACATGTCTCGTATAACAGAACATCCGAATCAGCTTGCTTGAAACCTGATGGGTCAATCATCTACTTTTTTAAGACTGAAGAGGAGAGCCCCAATAGACCTAGTAAACTAGGACTTACAGTTAGATGGATGGCGCAATGGCGACATATTACACATATTATTTAGTTTTAAGTAGTTCATAATCTAATGTGTTGCTGAATGTCTTACTATATTGTAAAAAGACAGATTGCAATAAAGTTTCATAGTATCAAAATAAAAAAAAAAAAATGTAATTGTGGAATGCAATCACTAAATTTTCATTCAGAATGGCAAATCGAGTAAAGGAGTGAAATCCTTCGAAGCTCTACCCACTACTATATTTCGACAAAAACCAAAATCATCGCCAGAGCCGTTTTTGAAAAAATCGAGTTCAAACGTTAGAAAATTGACGTTTTAAGGTTATTTTGAAAACGATGAGGGATGTTAAAAAAAAGACTAATGACATTTTTTCACAAAAATGTGTAAATTTTGAGGGTATTTATATGAAGACTTAGATTTACGATAATCATAGGAATATTAAATAAACTTTATTAAATTTAATTTAACATGTATGTTTTCTCTGGAGGCTATTCCTGTTAGTGTTAGTCAGTTCAGATTGTTTCGTAAGGTGGCAATGAAATTTTTAAGCACTGTGAGACACCCCAACCTCAAAATCGTTTTTTTTTATATATGCTTTAAGTTCCTGGCAAATGGGTTCATATAGGTTGGGGTACTTCCCTTCTAGGTCTTTAAAATTTTCTTTTGCAATGTGCTTATCAGAAATACGTCCCATTTTTTTTAGGGGGATTTCTAAAAGGCAAAACTTGTAAAAACCACATAAATATTTCCACAACAATAAAAAATATAAAGCGCTTCGGCAAAGCGGCTAAAATTGTGTTATTAACCCCACAAATACTCACTCACGACTTTCATAAGATTAGATAAAGACAATTTTTTGTAGTGTCTAATCTTGTTTTGACTGTGTTCACAAAAAATCTATCAATGATTGATAAATAACACGACTTTTGTTCATACTAAATAATTGAGTAAATCATTTTCATAAACTACAATTAGTGATCGATTTATGCTTAACAAGTAAACATAAACGATTATAAAACAATAACAAAATGGCACCACACGGACCGAATGGAGGAGGGGGTGGTCATCAGGGAGGAAGGGGTGGTCATCAGGGCGGAGGAGGTGGTCATAACGCAGGAGGGGGTGGTCATAATGAAGGAGGGGGTGGTCATAATGCAGGAGGGGGTGGTCATAATGCAGGAAGGGGTGGTCATAATGCAGGAAGGGGTGGTCATAATGCAGGAGGGGGTGGTAATAATGCAGGTGGGGGTGGTCATCAAAGTGGTGGTCATCATCATGGCAGAGGTCAACATCATGGGGGAGGTCAACGTCCTGTAGGAGGCCAACATCATGGAGGAGGTCATAAGCCTGGAGGAGGTCAACATCCTGGAGGAGGTCAACATCCTGGAGGAGGTCAAAAGCCTGGAGGAGGTCAAAAACCTGGAGGAGGTCAAAAGCCTGGAGGAGGTCAAAAGCCTGGAGGAGGTCAACCTCCCAATAAAGGACCTAATACTCCAAATCACGGGAGACCAAATACTCCCAATCATGGGGGACCACAAGTTACCCACCATAATAAACCACATAAACACCATAATGGAGCGCCACATCATCAAGGTCATAGGGTAATTTTATTTTCTTCATAATTATAATAAAAATATTACAATCTGATTAATATACAACTATTTCTTTTATTTAGCCACATCATGGTGGACCTGCTGTTGTAATAGTGCCTCCAGTAACATCAGTTGGTCATACACATGGCAGACCTGGCTGCTGCTGCTGTTGTACAATATTATGAAAGAATTATTTTTTTATGGAGATACTTATAATAAAGTTTTTATTTTTAAAAAAGAAATTTCTTGTAATAATCGTGTCTGTCATGACTTCAGAACGTTTTCAATTAGAGCGAAAATTTTCGAATCACATAAAAAAAGATTTGGTGTTTCCAAATCACATATTTCTTAATTATATGTTCGAAAAATTTTACTAAGATATGCTAGATACGAAACACGGGCTTTTTTTTAAAACTAAATAACATTAAATAAATAAATAAAAAAGTTTTGCACAATTTTTAAACAAAAATATATATTTAACACCAATTTATCATTGAATTTCTCATTAAATAATATATATTCACGAATATGAGTTGAATAAATTACTCTTATGTACCTTAAACTCAACAATGTTTCGCATCTTGATAATTCTATGAACATATGGTAATAAACCCCAGTTGTAAAATGTAGTACTTTTCAATAGTAATATTAACTGGCAACACCATGGATTGGCATCACCATTTATCGAAAATTTTTCGAAGATAAACAACGCCATGTTGAATTTTGTAAAATTTTATAATTAATTTATTTTTACAATTTTTTAGTATTTTAAGTCAGTTAAACTAAAAGTGTTGTGCATTAAAAAATGAAAAATTTTGTGCTCTTTCTTTTGAAAGTATTTCTCAGCCGGGAATACGTGTAGTTATTGAAATATGTGATTTTTTTAATTTGTATACTTTTGTTGTTGTTTTTGCACAACTTCCGAACAAAATTTCGATAAATTATGGAGTGTTTTTAAAATAATTTTTACATATATTTAGTCTTAACAAAATGTTGATTTTTTAATGTAAATAAAAAGAATATATATCAAATTATAAATTAAACATGGGTTTTTTATTTTTAAGTTAATATTTATAGAGGAAAAAGTCCATTCTAATTACTTTCAGTTAGCTTTTTGCACACGAAAGTAAAACGAAAAAAAAATTCGGAAGTGAAACCCAGGACACCAAAATATTCGGAAGTATTTCACTTTCACGTGGATGTGAAAGTCATGACAGACACGAATATCATTAAATATTTTGGTCAAAACAAGTTGGACTTGCGTTTGAAGTCTTTAGTTTCTAGTCTCGCAAAACGATATGGTAACTTTAGGACTTTATTTGATATCCTTTCTCTTATCGCTAACAAACCTTATTTTTTTTTCTTAATTTTTGAAATGTTGATAAGCAAAGAACATATTCTAGATTATGTTGAATAAAAACGTCTTTCAAAAAATGCCTTCATCCAAAGTTTTCTACAAATTTCCAATGCAGGGACTGTAGCCCCTGCATAAAAGCATTAACGATGGAGTTTTCCTTACAATGTTGAAATTATTACCTTTTCACTTCTATTCAGATTAATTTTCAATAAGTAATTATATTCTTTTAAATCCACTTAAGGGGAAGGTCTCACATGACTCATACTCCGAATGTGGCGTACGGACATAGCGCCCAAGGTCTTATCGCCCAAAACCGTAAATGTCATATCGCCCAAGCTGCGACATATAGCCCAAAATGATAGGTCTAAAAATGTTATTTCTCCCAAAACAAAATTGTCAAAAAATCCAAAATATTATTTTGGGCGAAATGTCGAAATTACGGCTTCTATGATTTGATTTTTTGTAATAAAGGTTTTCTGCGTAGCCGGCCTTCGACCGGGTTTAGGGATTACATACTCCATGCATTAAACCCACGCTCTCTGAAAACCAAAGCTTTTTTTTTTGTTATCAGGCCTTTTTGATGCATAACAAATTTGATAGTGTAAAGGCCTGTTACCCTAGAAAACTTTACTTTGCGGAGAGGGTGGGTTTAATGCATGGATTTTGTAATCCCTAAGCCCGGCCGAAGGCCGGCTACGCAGGAAAACTTTAAAATATTGTGTAAAAAAAAAAATATTAGTGAGTTTTATGATTATTTTTTTGGGTGCTATGACATTTTATAAATTCAACATTTTGATATTTGGGTAATATGACATTTTTGATAACACTGTGCTACAGTGTAAAAATACTTCTGATGTGACATAGTATATGTTGTTGGTCTTGTCGAGTAGATCACAAAAATGCCTATTAAACTTGCCAGACACCCTCAAATTTTAGAGTTATTGTCAAAAAACGTTTTTTTGTGACTTTTCTCACTAAAACTTGTGTAATTCAGAAAATTATCAACCGATTTTGAATTTTTTAACTGTTTTTGGTAGAAGAAGGATGGGGCTTTCCATATGTGTGAATTGGTCTATACATATAAGAAGGATATTTATTGATTTTTTCAAAAAAATCTAATTTTTTGGTTATTTTTTGAAAATTTTTCGAGTTTATCAATTTTTTTCTGCTATAGTTTGTTTAACAACCTTTATATTTATAAACGTATTTTTAAAGAAAATTTAATTCTGAATTCGATAAGCTTTATTCTGAAGAAATCGGATAATAATTGGCAGAGTTGTGATAATTTTTCTAAAAAAGAAAATTAAGATTTTGCAGGAAATCGCCGTTCAGATATCCCAGGCAAAAAAAATAAATTTATCATAAGAAATCATGTACAATATTTTTAAAGGATTTTGGCGCGCTGAATCCGAATCTGGCCTTTAAATTGCTCTATCTCGTCAGGTTTTTGAGATATTTAACTTAAATTGATATAACAAAAACTTAATAAAATAGCGCGATTTCAAGGTCAAATTCGAATTCAGGAGGCCAAAAACCGTTAAAATAATGATACGCGACCTCTTAGTATGTTCGTTTTTTTTTTTTTTTTTTTTTTGCCTGGGTTATCTGAAAGGCAATTTCAAGCAAAATCTTAATTTTCTTTTTTTAGAAAAATTATCACAACTCTGTCAATTGTTATCCGAATTTTTCGGCATAAAGCTCATCGTATTCAAAATTAAATTTTCTTTAAGAATGCGTTTATAAATATAAATGTTGTTGAACGAACTATAACAGAAAAAATCGATAAACTCAAAAAAAAAAAACTTTCAAAAAATAACAAAAAATTAGATATTGTTGAAAAAATCAATACATATCTTTTTGTTATGTATAGACCAATTCACACACATGAAAAGCCCTATTATTCTTCTATCCAAAACAGTTGAAAAATTGAAAATCGGTTGAAAAATGTTTAAGTTACACGTGGTTTAATGAGAAAAGTCCCAAAAAATCGTTTTTTGACAATAACTTAAAAATTTGAGGGTGTCTGGCAAGCTTGATGGGCATTTTTGTGATCTTTTCGACGAGACCTACAACCTTAACTACCTCATTTTAAAAGTATTTTTGATTTTGTGTTTTTTGTAGCACAGTGTAATTTATATTAATTAAAAGAAAATTGTTAAAATACCCAAAAATAATGGCCATATCGTCCAAAAAATTTTGCAACAACAACTAACACACATTTTGTTTGGGTTGAATGACTTTTTAAAATTGGGCGATATGCACTTGGGCGCTATGTCCGTACCAGACATGTGCACGGATGGTGTTAAAATGCGTTTAGAGACATTCTAAAAAATTTAGAATGTGGACAATATTCTATTCTTATCGTTCAAAACGAATGAGTTTTTCATTCTATGCTCACAGTGCAAGAGAAAGCTACACACACTAGTGTAACGACATTCGTAACACGAATGAACCAATTAGGGAGTACACAGACAGCCAATGATTTGAAAATACTGTACTCTGAAGCGTGTAGATAGAATGATTTTTATAAAAAAAAAAACAAAAATATTGTTTGGCTATTTGGGGGAATTCTTTTATAAAAAAATATATGTATGTATGCAAGTGCGAATTAAAATAAATTTTTTGTTATGTAGAATAAATAAAGAGGTAAATAAAAAATAATTATGGGGAAAATTAATATATTAAGAGTGGATAAAAAAATTTTAATACATAAAAATAAATATTAGGGTGGATTAAAAAATTATTTTTCTATTTCGAAAAATAATGTTCAATGTGGTAAAAAAAATGTTTTGCTTTTTGGCAGAAAATGTTAGTACCTATAATGATGAAATATGTAGTGTGTGACCAAATACAATTTTTTTTCACAAAATTTTCAACTGTTCTGCTAATACCGAAAGTTTGTCTATTTTTTTGTATGTGCATTAGGGTGAAGCAAATTATGCTTTTTTCGAATTCGTCGGTGAAAAAAAATTGTTTAATATTTTTTTTAAATATTTAGGCTAATAAAATATTATGCACCCTCAACCGTAAACTAGCGTAGAGAGATTTTCGTTATATAAGAACAAATGAGTGCAATTATTCTTCTTTGCAGACTGTGATTTTCTATTTGATTTTGATCACTACGCTACGTAGGGGGACAGTTACGGGTAGCTAACCCAGCATTTAGTTTATATTCGGACATTACTGAAATGTGTTTTTATGGTAAACATTTTTTTTTTCTGTAAAGAAATTTAAAAAAATGTCCTTTAAAAACAACTTATTTTCTTAAAATTAATTTCAAATTGCATTAAATGCCAAATTAAACAAAACGACAAATAAAAATAAACATCTCCTCAAAACTGAGTCAACATGACGTTATATTTTCAGCAAAAAACGAATTAAAAATATTTTTTGCAAAACAAGAAATAATAAAATAATTTATTGCAAAACAAGAAAAAAAATTTACAGACAAAAACAAATTTTTACAGACAAAAAAAAAAATACCATAAAAACACTTTTTAAGTAATGTCCGAATATTAAATAATTTAAGAAAAAAAATATATTTTTTTACTTTGTTCGGAACTCTCCGATTTTGAAGCCAAGGCCATTGTCTCACAGGATCAATATTTTAATGTGTTAATGTCAACCCTAAAAGGCAACTTTACCGACCCGACGTTTTCGAAATAGATCTAATTAGCTCCACCCTAATGTAAAAAACTTTAAAGCGGTACTTATTGTTGTTGGGAATACTTTTAGTTAAAAAAAACAAACACAATGTTTATGATTTGTTTCAACGACACAATAAGATTGTGCGTGTGCGTGTACGAGCAAGTGTAAAAAGACAAACAAAAAACTAACAGCATTATTTTGCATATTTTTCTTATACATACATACATCCTAATACATTTTTTCACAATGCATAATTTACTTTTTCATCAAAACGTTTTTTTTACTACCCCCATATTTATAATAAGTTTTCCAACAATTTTTTTTAAACATTTTTTTACAAAAACATTCTAAGCGATCAGTGTATGTTAAAAATATTCTATAACACGGTGTTATTTTTATAATCTCTACTATGTTTGTTATTCTAAAAACGAACGTTTGTTTCATTCTAATCGTTCAAACACGACATTTTTCGTGTTCGTTTAAACAAGCACAGCAAATTTTTTAATTTGTTGTTTAGCATCATAGTAAACATTCTCATTCGCAAACACTGTACTCTAAAAATAGTGTACTCTGAAGCGAATGATTTGGTGTAAGCGAAGAAGGGAATACATTTGAGCTCATGTCTGGTCCGTACGCCTCCGAATGTTCTTCAATTTACCTGTCTATCTAAATAAAAATCAAATGTCATTCGTTGGTAATCACTTGAAAACGGCTGGACCAATTTGGTTAATTTTTCTTTTAAATGTTTGTCAAAGCCCAACTGAGGTTTTTGCAGAAAGAAAAACTGATCAAGCCCACTTTATTCGATTTATCAAAAATCTGTATGCGGATGGACCAATTTTGCTAATTTTTTTGTAATGTTCTTCTTGGTCCAATTTAGTTTTAAACGGATAGAAAAAATGACCACGCATCTTTTACGCCCACTTTTCTATTAAACAAAAATCGGAGAAGCTGATTGATTATTGTATATATGTTCGTCATAGTCCAACATAGGTCTTTACTAGAGTTGTCAGTCGATTAAGAATAATTCGATTAATCGATCAAACAAAACCCAACTCGTGTTCGAATAATTCAAAAATGACGATTTTCGAATAACGAATAAATCGATTAATTAATGTCGATTAATCGAACAATTTTTTTTAATTAAAAAATTAAATAAATGCTTAGAATTTCATTTATTCTCATAAATTTTGAAAGATTTTATACAAAATGTAGGAAAGTTAAAATATATTGTAGGCATAGCCTTGGATAGCACATCCATTAGGGGGAGTTATCAAGTTTTTAATAAATAATTTAGAAAAATATAATAATTCTTTTGCATCAGACTTACTAAGACGTATTAAAATAAGAATTAATGAGAGACGTATAAAAGTGTTAAATACGTTAATCATTTTTCTAAATTCTGGAAATTTTCCGACCAATGAAAGTTTCTTAAAATATTCTCAAAAAAGCGAAACAAAAGAATATGCAAATAAATTATACTTCAGATTATTTTATGTTGAAAGTAATCACAATAATTCAGATAAAAGTATTAAAATAGAGGAAGTTATTAGTAATGAAAATAATAATCGTTTATGCGAGTTAAATAATTCAATTCAAAGTATTAAAAATTCAGAAAATAAAAAGGACTTTAGCGATATATCAGACGATATGGTATATTTGGAATTTATGCTCTTCTTACTATATCACCTACTTCAACAATTAGCGAAAGAGTGTTTTCAAAATCTAATTTAATAAAACCAAAAATCGTTTGAAAGCAAAAAAATTAAGTTAACTTTTATTTTTAAAAGATTATTTCTTAAGAACAACTTAAATTGTCTTATTTGACAAAAATTAAAATCATTTATGATATATTTTGTCTGAATATTGCAAATAATAATTTGTATTTGAATTATTTCTCAACAAGTATTAAAATCGACATCCATTAATTAAAAGTGATCTCAGTTATTCAATTTTTAAGTTTTTTTAACTTTTAACTACTTAGTTTATTTTTAAGTTTTGTATGCATTTTTTCGTTAATAAAAATTTTAACTTTTTTTTTTTAAGATTTTTTATATGAATTGTTTATTTTTATACCCTCCACTCTAGTGATAGAGGGTATATATAAGTTTGTCATTCCGTTTGTAACACCTCGAAATATTGGTCTAGGACCCCATAAAGTATATATATTTATGATCCTCGATCGATTTTAAGTCGATCTAGCGATGTCCGTAGAAAACACGCTAACTTTTGAAAGACTTTACAGAGGCTACTGAAGTTTGGCATATATGTTTGTCATTTACCTGGTCAGGTTGGTATTGCAATCCAGCCAAATCGGTCCAGTGGTTCAAAAGTTATGAGCAAAAGAGTAAATTTCGGCAAGGGTGTTTCGTGAGTTTACGAGATGAAAAACACGATAACTTTCGAAAGACAATAACAAGACTACTGTCTGTCTGACTATCTGTTTGGTATTAAATTTCTGTTTGGTATCAATCGGTCCAGTGGTTCAAAAGTTATAAGCAAAACCCTGAATTGCAGATTAATTGCATCTAAAATGCCACGTGTTTTAACAAGTTTTAAAAGCATTGGTGGTAACTAAACAATGCTTTTCAAACTTGTTTAATTTTAAAGCAATGCTTTTTAAACTTGTTTAGTTTTAAAAGCATTGGTAACTTAAAAATTACACTCGAAAAAAAATTTACACTCAAAAAAAATTTTAAACTCAAAAAAAATTTTACACTCAAAAAAAATTTTGTGTTTTTTTTTTACAAAAATGACAATATTTTGTGTACATACGTGCGTGCATTCACTCAGAAATATTTTTACAGTAAAAAAAACATTACACTGGAAAAAATTTTTACACTAAAAAAAAAATTAGTAATTTTTTTTTTTTAAATGACAAAAAAGAGTTTTTACTCAAAATAAAATATTTCTAATCAAAATTGTAATTTTTTCACGTTAAAAAATGTACTACCCCTTTAAAAAAATGCATTGTGGAGGGTATTCATAGATTCGGCAAAGTCGAATTTAACTTTTCTACTTGTTTTTTGTTAATAAAAATATTTTTTAAAATAATTTTTTATTCGTTATTCTCTTCGATTAATCGAATAAATTTTGATCTTTAATCGTTTGATCGAACGAGGAAAAACAATTATTTGAATTATTCGAATAAAGTTGAAAGTCGAATAATTGACAACTCTAGTCTTTACAGACAAAAAAATGGCCACGCCCACTGTTTTCGATTTATCTAAAATCAGAGAACAGCTGGACCGATTTTGTTAATTATTAATTTTAAATGTTCGTCACAGTCTAACACAAATTTGAACAGAAATTTATTTAAAAACATAATTTAGATGAAAAAAAAATTTGTGATAGAAGGAAAAAGATTTTTAATGAAAAAATTTTTGATAAAAAAAATTAAAAAAAAAAGTTATTTATGTTCATCAGAACGAAAATTAATTCGAAACAGTTTTTTTTTAGCGGCCCAAACTTATTTTTAGGGATTTCGATTTATACGGTGTAAGTTGACCTTTTCAGTGTTTCACGATTTACGCCTTTTTAAAGAAAATTAAAAAAAAAATAATATCAGATTAAAAGTATTTAAAAGACCTATTTTGTGGTAATAACAACATTCCAAAATTTTACCCAATTTGACGAAAAGTTTTGCATGTTTGGACACGTTCTTTACACACGTAGATAGGTTTTCCAAACACCTTACATCTGTTATGTAACAAGTCTATGTCTCTTTGCATAATATAGGAGTTAAACAAAAAAAAACTGAAAAATGGCCGTTTCTTTCCCCCTAATTTTTACCACCTGAATATGAATTTGGGCCTCTAAAAAAAAACACGTGTCCTTTTATTTGTCCTTGCTTACAAAATAAAAAAAAAAAATTACAAAGTACATTAGAGTGTCCCTTATTTTGGAAATGTTGGAAATGTTGAGACGGTACCCCCTCATTTTTTTCCTTTTGACTAAAAAATAACTCAGGAAAAATTTTACGCCCCTACGACCACGCCTTCCCTACGCGACGGGGCCTTAAAGAACAGGGCCTTAAAAATAATTTTTCCATACAAACCAAAATTTTTTTTTTTTATTTTAAATTTTTTTGTTATTAATTATAATATTACTTGGTTATCTTATTCATGACAAAAAATTTGATTTTGGTGGGATGAGGCTTTCAGTTCTAAAAAATTTTTTGAAAAATAAAATTTAGAGCTTTTGGGGTCCTACAGTAAAAATTTTTTAAAAATTTTTTTTTTTTAGTTTTGACAAGCAACGGTTTTAGTTGTAATGTTGCTTTTAATGGTATATATTCATAAAAAAATATTATTCATATCTGTGACATCTTGATCGTGTATCGAAAAACATCAAAAATGCATTTTTTACCCTTTTTTAGATCACGATAAAGATGTCACAGATAGGAATAATATTTTTTTATGAAAATATATCATTAAAAGCAACAATTCAACTAAAACGGTTGCTTGTCAAAACTAAAAAAAAATATTTTTTAAAAAATTTTTACTGTAGGACCCCAAAAGCTCTAAATTTTTCTTTTTCGAAAATTTTTTTAGGACTGAAAGCCTCATCCCACCAAAATCAAATTTTTTGTCGTGAATAAGCTAATCAAGTAATATTATAATTAATAACAAAAAAATTAAAAATCCAAAAAAAAATTTTTTGCTTGTATGGAAAAATGATTTTTAAGGCCCCGCTCTTTACGGCCCCGTCGCTTAGGGAAGGCGTGGTCGTAGGGGCGTAAATTTTTCCTGAGTTATTTTTTAGTCAAAAGGCAAAAAATGAGGGGGTACCGTCTCAACATTTCCAACATTTCCAAAATAAGGGACACTCTAAAGTACATGTATGAATTTCATGAATTTTGAGAGATTTTTTTTGAATTTTATGACAGTGATTTGTAAAGGGATCCTCAAAGGGACCGTTTGTGTCGATATTGCATGTTTTAAAATGGAACCATCGATACGATGTATGGAAAGACATACAGTTTTTTTTTTAATTTTCCAAAATCTATTGACCTGAAATTTTTACCACAAAAAATTTTGGACCTAGGACAATAAAAACGCTTAAAATTGGAAGAAAAAATTTTATAACTACAAAAAATTCCGGTTGTGACACTTAAATCAAGGAAACCTGATTCTGAACACTATTTTTTTGGTCCCCAATGTTTTTTTCAAATTCTGCTTAGATTAAAGTTCTTTAATACCTTCTTGAAAGGTTAAACAAAATCAAACCGAACTTTTAAAATTGGTAATGTCTGGACATTTTCTTTGTTAAAAATAATATAAATAAAGTTCCTAGTGCTTACTTTGTGTAAATTAACTTGTTTCTACTCTGAATAAAAATGAAAAAAAAAAAATACTTAAAACTGCCAACCATAAAAACGATTAGATAAAGCATTTATTTTTTCGAATCAACCGTTTACTCTAATCTAATTTATACAACATGCAGTATCTCAAATTTTTACAAAAGCTATTGATAAAAATTACACTCAATTATATTTTTATATGAAAATTTGTGCATAGTTTCATAAAAATAAATTAGTTTAATACTTGAACTTAGTTAGGAAACACGTAATAAATTTAACTAAACAACAAGAAACTCAAAATGCCACCACCACCGCAACATGGTCATGGAGGAGGAGGTCACGGTCACGGGCATGGGGGACCACACCATCACGGTGGACCCCCACACCATGGAGGACACCACCACCACGGTCCACCACGTAGAGTAGTTTGCTGTTGTACAATTATGTAGTAAAATTTAACGTTACCTAAGTATGTGTATCTTCGTAGAACAGCTGTTTGTAATGAATTTTTTTTATACTTTAATTTGAATACATAGTTAATTAATTTAAGTACAATGTGATCAATTGAAAAATAAATAAATAACAATAGTTTTGTACAGTAAAAAGAATTTAAATAAATGCTGTTAAATTTTATTTATTTAAAAAAAAAACTGAACTTTATTTATAAATAAACGTTTTGCCTCCAACTTCTCTCAATTTTTTTTTTTTAAATTTTAACTAGAGGTCTAAAAAGTTAAAAATTAAAGTTAAAATTAAAAAAAAATAAATAAACAAAAAAAATTTAAAAAATAAATAACTATTTTTTACAAGTAGGATAAATGGCCTTTAAAATGAGATATTACTATTTAAAATCCGTTTATTAGTTTTTGAATAAAGACGTTTTAAATATTGGTATGTTTGATCGTTTTTCATGTTTTTTTTATCGATTTTCAAATGCAAAAAACTTTGTAAAAAATGCATGCGAATTTTGTACTCTTGCCCAAAACATTAAATCATGATAATGTTTTGCTGAAAATTGGGTGTACTGAAAATTGGGTGTACTAAGTACTCTTGCCCAAAACATTAAATCATGATAATGTTTTGCGAAGATTTGGGTGTACTTGCAAAAGCAAAGTTTTTTTTAGAAAAAATAATGTTATATTACTTTGCTATTCCATGCAAAACGAATTGAAATATCAGTCGAGGACCCCATTAAAAAACCAAAAGAGCTGTACATTTCGTAAGTGAGTGCAAAAATAAGTGCAAAAAAGTGTACATTTTGGAGAGTATAAAAGATTCGGCACCAAAGAATATAACACTCTCACGTGTTTTATGTACATTTGATAAACAAATTGAAAATTTTTATGCGAAAAGCTTAGACTTGGTGATAAAGTTGTTTTGGTAAAAAAAATTATTTTTTTTCACGAAAAACAAAATTATGTAAAAAAATTTAATGAACCCAAAACTTTTGGTAAAAAAAAATTTTATGAAAAAAAGTTTTTGAAGAATTTTTTTGATGAAAACAAAAATTTTTTGATGTAAAAAAAAAATATGAAAAAAAAAAATTTTGGTGACAAAAAAATTGATAGTAAAAAACTTGTTGAAAAAAATATAATAACAAAAATTTATGAAAAAAAAATTTTGATGAAAAAAAAAAATTTGATGAAAAAAAAAAATTAATGAAAAAAAAATTGATGGAAAAAAAATTGATGAAAAACAAATTGATGAAAAAAAATTTTGATGAAAAAAAAAAAAATAAAAATTGAAAAAAAAAAATTTATGAAAAAAAAAATTGATGAACATCAAAACTTTGATGAAAATTTTTTTTTTTTGAAAAATAACTATGTTACTTTTTATTCACCAGCTGGTGAAAAACGGGTTTATTCACCACGAGGTGAATTACTATCCAAGTTACAAACCCAAGTTATTAAAATTTTTGGTTTTATGAAAATGAAAGAAGTAATTCTTGTTTTCTTTTTCGTTAATTGTTAGCTTATTTAGTCAAATTGAGGTGGCGTCCTGCAACTTTTTTAAAATTAGACACCAGCCTAAAAACATTATCATGTTAAAAATTTGTTTAATTGTTTTTTCTGAAACACGTGTAGAATATTTTTCCATGTACAATGCGTGTGCAAAATTTGGACACAAATTATAATAGTGAGGCCAGAAAAGTGTTCGGTTTGACATAGAAAGACTCATGTTCAAAAAATCAAAAAAGTTTGTAACTTAGATAATAATTCACTAGCTGATGAATAAAAAAAAATCTGGTGAATAAAAAGTAATATAATTATTTGTCATTAAATAAAAAATAAATATAAAAATAATTTATAAGAAATAAAAATATAATTATAAATAAATGTATAAATAAATTTTATTTTATATTTTTTTTTTTTCATAAAAAATTTTGTTCTTCGTGAAATTTTATTCGTTATTTTTCCTTTACATCAATTTTTTCATCAAGTCTAAAAATATTTTATTTGTTTAACAAAAGCACCAAAAACTAGTGAGAGTGTTCAATGTACCTGTGCCCAACTTTTTATAATAAAATTTTTTTTTTTCCAAAAAAAAAAAAATTTTGTGTTATAATATTTTATAATTATTTATATCCACGCCCACTAAAATGTAAAAGTTAAATTTTAAATAAAAAAATTTAAGATAATTGTGTAAGATCAAAATGTATAATAATTTCCAGAGGATCGTTTAGTTCTTCAGCGGTGAACTTTTAACATGATAATTAACATGATAACGTTTTTTAGGCTGGTGTCTAATTTAAAAAAAGATGCTGAGCGCCACCTCAGATTGACTATATAAGCTAAAGACTAACAAAAAAGAAAATAAGAATTATTATTTTCATTTTTTTAAAACCAAAAATTTTTGTAATTTGGATTTGTAACTTGGTTAATAATTCACGTCGTGGTGAATAACAAATTTTCACCAGTTGATGAATAAACATAAAATTATTTTTTATCAATATTTTTTTTAATCAATATTTTTATTTTAATCAATATTTTTTTATCAATATTTTTTTCATCAATATTTTTTTTCATTAATATTTTTTTCATCAATATTATTTTCATAAATTTTTTTTTTCATCCATATTTTTTTCATCAATATTTTTTTTTATCAATATTTTTTTTCAATATTTTTTTTGTAATCAATATTTTTTTTCATCAATATTTTTTTTTCATCAATATTTTTTATCATTTTTATACCCTACACCACTCTGTCGTACAGGGTATAATGAGTTTGTGCTGATGTTTGTAACTACCCGAAATATTGTTCCTAGACCCACTTTCAAGTTTACCGATCGACTCAGAATCACTTTTTGAGTCGATTTAGCGATGGCCGTCCGTCCGTCCATGTAAACGTTGTGCGCACGATACAGGTCGCAATTTTTAACCGATTTGTCTAAAATTTGAAACTTAAGCTTCTTTTGACCCAGGGACGGACGCTATTGAAATTGGAAAAAATCGGTACATGTGTTGACTTAGCCGCCATTCAAACGTCCCCTTTAAATTTGGGTCAAATGCCCCTAAAAACCGTATTTAAATAGGTATCAAAATTTGTTAGGTAAACGTTTTTTGTATCCACAAATTGCCGTTCCAAATTTAAAAGGAATCGGACCAGTTCTTCTTGTAGCCCCCATCAAACCACCCTCCCGATATTCACATAAATCTATAAAATTTGATGAAAATAGAAAACGTTTGATTAAAATTTTGTTTGTGTGTGTTTAACGCATACTTTAATAACCCAAAAATCTGATTATAATCGGAAAATTTTTGGACTTAGGCCACTGAAAGAAGCCTATTCCACTCAAATTTGATTTGTGAGTGCTTTTTACACTTATTAAAGTTTTGACAAAATATCACATGATGAAAATATCACATATTGGTAAATACAAACTGATGGAAGGACATTCATAAATATTTCATAGAATCGATTATGGATCAATAAATTTCGGGTTTCCTACCGAAAGTAAAAAAATTAATCCCGCATCGCGGTTGAAGTAAAAACTCTAAAAAATGGCACATTTCTACTTCTACTCTAGCCTCTCTTAACAAGATTGCATTCAAAAATATAGTAAAAACAATTTTCTTCGCGAATTATAGGACTTTTAGGTAATAAAAAATCGCGAAATCCTAACTAGATGAGCAAAGATTTTCTTAGATTTTTTTTATAGCGAGGGTGGTTTGCATGGGGACAACAAGAAGAATTGGCCAGGTTGCATTATAATATGGAATTATGATTAAAGCAAATGTTTACCTGTCAAAATGTTCAAAGGAAACTTTTTTAATACGATAATAAGAATCATTTGAGCTAAACTTTAAGGGGCGTTTATATTGCGGCGTTTTTATTTTAAGCTAAAGCTTCAAATTTTGGCCAAATGTATTGATCATTGCGAATTGTATGGTGATTACAACGCTTACATGGAGAGACGGACGTACAACGCTAAATTGACTCAAAAAGTGATTCTGAGTCGATTCTGGTACGATTGAAGGTCTACGACCAATATTTCGGGTACCCAATAAGCCAAATTGCTGGAATTCAAGTGTAAATCAAGCGTAATTCCAGTCATATTTTCAATTTTCAAGCCTTGAATTATTCTTGAATTACACTGTAATTCAATAGCATATACCAGCAAAACGGACACTTGAATTCAAGTCAAACAAAACAGTGTAAAACACTTGGAATCCAAGCCCTAAAAAAAGGGTAATTCCAGTCGAACCAAAAAATTTTTAAAAAAATTACTTGAATATGGCTTGAATTATAGTTGAATTCAAGCCCTATGCTAGTCCAATTCAAGCCTAATTCCAGTCCAATTCAAGCCTAATTCCAGTCCGAAACAAGCCTAATTCCAGTGTATTTAAATCAAACCAGCATCATTTGTATACATTAAAATTTTTTATTTTTTATTTATTTCACAATATATATAACTAAACTATGTATTCAATATTGAACAAAAATATTTACTTTTTGCAGCCTCATTAATCCATAATAAACTGGTCTGGACAAATTATCCTTGTCATCAGATATTTAAATGGAATCTTGGATTTTTGTACCAGAAAGCCTTAAAAAAATAAAATTTTATTAATATTTTTTTTAAACATATTTAATAGACATAACTTACCACGAATTTAGGGTTTTTTTGCAAACAATCCTGAAAATTTCGCCGATTTGTTTTTTTTCTTATTTGTTTGAAATATTTTTTTTTTTTTTTTAACAAAATTTTGTTTTAGAAATGACAATTTTTGCAAACTGTTTTAAATAAATACTACGACTTGTTGAACTTGAATTTAGCTTGAAATAATAGCTTGAATTCAAGTTAAATTCAAGTGAAATTTCAAACGCTTGAATTTTTAGTTTTCTTGTGCTTATTGGGTAGTTACAAACATCAGCACAAATTTCATCAGCAAATTTCGAAAAAAAAAATTCACTGTTTTACTTAGAATTAAGAAAATTGTTGAAATCCATTTTCAAATAAATTTAAATATAAAACCAACTAATACCGCACTTAAATTTGGTAAAAATTACATGTACTGATATTTATTATAAAAAATCTAACACTATTTTAAAATACACTTTTCAGAATTTAATCAAGGATAAACGTCATGCTGCCTAATGATGGTGGGGAGGACCATGATGATGATGACCATGATGAGGAGGACCATGATGGGGAGGACCATGATGTGGAGGTCCATCAAGGACCATAGAGTAATATAGGATACCCGAACTTTCAAGTTTGTGGGAATCACTATGGCAACTCGTCCAACTCGTCCAACTCGTCCAACTTATCGGGCCATGGTGGACTGTCCACGAAGGCACTAAAAATTAACCTTAGAATAGGCAAATCAAAATAAATCGAAATTTGGCAAACATTTAACAAAATTTTCGATTTAAATTTTGAAAAAATGGGAAAAATTAAGAAAAATTTCAAAAAAATTATTAAAAGTATAAAAAACAACAAAAAATTAATATTGAAGAAAAAAAAAAATAAAAACAAAAAAAAATAAAATAATATATAATATTAAAGAAAATAAAAAAATCACGAGAAAAAAATTAAAAAAAAAAAAAAAATTTAAAGAAAAAAAAAAAAACAAATTTAAAAAATTAAAGTAAAAAAAAAAAAAATTAAAAAAAAAGAAAATTAAGAGAAAAAAATTAAAAAAAAAAAAAAAATTTAAAGAAAACAAAAAAAATGACACTCATGGGATTTGAACCTGAGACCAACTAATTGCAGGGTGTACCACCTACCTACTCGTCTAAAGTATACTTTTAAAACACTATGCTAAAAAATACTATGCTTAATTAATATTAATTTACTTTTAAGAAAAAAAAAAAATAAATAAAATAAAACATTAAAAAAAACATTAAAAAAAATAAAACAAACATTTTAAAAAATAGAACATTAAAAAAAAAATGCAAAAAATAATAAAAAAAAAATATAAAAAAAAACAAAAAAAATTAAACATTAAAAAGTTGGTCTCAGGTTCAAATCCCATGAGTGTCATTTTTTTTTTTTGTTTTCTTTAAATTTTTTTTTTTTTTTTAATTTTTTTCTCTTAATTTTCTTTTTTTTTAATTTTTTTTTTTTTACTTTAATTTTTTAAATTTGTTTTTTTTTTTCTTTAAATTTTCTTTTTTTTTTTAATTTTTTTCTCGTGATTTTTTTATTTTCTTTAATATTATATATTATTTTATTTTTTTTTTGTTTTTATTTTTTTTTTTTCTTCAATATTAATTTTTTGTTGTTTTTTATACTTTTAATAATTTTTTTGAAATTTTTCTTAATTTTTCCCATTTTTTCAAAATTTAAATCGAAAATTTTGTTAAATGTTTGCCAAATTTCGATTTATTTTGATTTGCCTATTCTAAGGTTAATTTTTAGTGCCTTCGTGGACTGTCCACCATGGCCCGATAAGTTGGACGAGTTGGACGAGTTGGACGAGTTGCCATAGTGATTCCCACAAACTTGAAAGTTCGGGTCAAGGACCATAGAGTAATATAGGATACCCGAACTTTCAAGCAAGGACCATAGAGTAATATAGGATACCCGAACTTTCAAGTTTGTGGGAATCACTATGGCAACTCGTCCAACTCGTCCAACTCGTCCAACTTATCGGGCCATGGTGGACTGTCCACGAAGGCACTAAAAATTAACCTTAGAATAGGCAAATCAAAATAAATCGAAATATGGCAAACATTTAACAAAATTTTCGATTTAAATTTTGAAAAAATGGGAAAAATTAAGAAAAATTTCAAAAAAATTATTAAAAGTATAAAAAACAACAAAAAATTAATATTGAAGAAAAAAAAAAAATAAAAACAAAAAAAAAATAAAATAATATATAATATTAAAGAAAATAAAAAAATCACGAGAAAAAAATTAAAAAAAAAAAGAAAATTTAAAGAAAAAAAAAAACAAATTTAAAAAATTAAAGTAAAAAAAAAAAAATTAAAAAAAAAGAAAATTAAGAGAAAAAAATTAAAAAAAAAAAAAAAATTTAAAGAAAACAAAAAAAAAAAATGACACTCATGGGATTTGAACCTGAGACCAACTTTTTAATGTTTAATTTTTTTTGTTTTTTTTTATATTTTTTTTTTTATTATTTTTTGCATTTTTTTTTTAATGTTCTATTTTTTAAAATGTTTGTTTTATTTTTTTTAATGTTTTTTTTAATGTTTTATTTTATTTATTTTTTTTTTTCTTAAAAGTAAATTAATATTAATTAAGCATAGTATTTTTTAGCATAGTGTTTTAAAAGTATACTTTAGACGAGTAGGTAGGTGGTACACCCTGCAATTAGTTGGTCTCAGGTTCAAATCCCATGAGTGTCATTTTTTTTGTTTTCTTTAAATTTTTTTTTTTTTTTTAATTTTTTTCTCTTAATTTTCTTTTTTTTTAATTTTTTTTTTTTTTACTTTAATTTTTTAAATTTGTTTTTTTTTTTTTCTTTAAATTTTTTTTTTTTTTAATTTTTTTCTCGTGATTTTTTTATTTTCTTTAATATTATATATTATTTTATTTTTTTTTGTTTTTATTTTTTTTTTTCTTCAATATTAATTTTTTGTTGTTTTTTATACTTTTAATAATTTTTTTGAAATTTTTCTTAATTTTTCCCATTTTTTCAAAATTTAAATCGAAAATTTTGTTAAATGTTTGCCATATTTCGATTTATTTTGATTTGCCTATTCTAAGGTTAATTTTTAGTGCCTTCGTGGACAGTCCACCATGGCCCGATAAGTTGGACGAGTTGGACGAGTTGGACGAGTTGCCATAGTGATTCCCACAAACTTGAAAGTTCGGGTATCCTATATTACTCTATGGTCCTTGTCGGGTATCCTATATTACTCTATGGTCCTTGGTTCGGGTATCCTATATTACTCTATGGTCCTTGACCATGATGTGGAGGTCCATGATGTGGAGGTCCATGATGTGTAGGTCCATGACAGCACGCTGGTCTCATATGTGGAGGACCATGATGAGGCGGACAATGGTGGCAATGATGATCCATTTGTAACGAATAATTTTTTGTAATCAAGTGACTTGTTGTTTTGGGGGTTTAAAAAACACTACGTGTTAGTACAATCGATTGTAGCAAATTTATATAAAATAAGTACATTATTTTTTTAACTTGTGGTATTGTTTAACTAAGATAAGATGTGTTATTTACTAAAAACAATATCTAATCAATAGTTGTAAAATCGCCATTCATAGAGATATGTATTAAGAGTTAAAATATGAATTGGAGTGATTTTTGTGCTTAATAAATAATTTGTTTAGAATGAGTGTAAGTAACAAAATATGAAAGAACGATATTTAAACAACGACGTAAATTGAAAAAAATGTCCCAATTTGACCAAAAAAAAAACAAAAATTCATTTTATTATGACGAGGGCCAGATTATATATGACGATTGGTCAAGTTTTTTTTAATTAAAGCACAGTTTAAACTGTTCCTATTGAATAAATTTTATTGGTAAAAATCTAAGACTTTTCTATAAGAAAAATCTCAAAATCTGAAACTTTTTCTATTAGAAAAAGGTCAAAGAATCTGAGACTTTTTCTATAAGAAAAATGTCTAAGAAACTAAGACTTTTTTTATAAGAAAAATTTTTAAGAAAATGAGACTTTTTCTATAGGAAAAATGTCTCAGAAACTGGATCTTTTTCAATAAAAAAATCTAAAATTTTCTGTAAGAAAAATCTCAAAATCTGAAACTTTTTTTATAAGAAAAATTTTTCAGAAAATGAGACTTTTTTTCTATAAGAAAAATGTCTCAGAATCTGGGTCTTTTTCAATAAAAAAACTGTTTCAGTCTCTTTCTATAAAAATAATGTCTCTGAATCTGATACTGTGTCTATAAGAAAACTGTAGCAGAATCTGAGACTGTTTCTATAAGAAAAATGTCTCAGAATCTGAGAATGTTTCTATAAGAAAAATGTCTCAGAATCTGAGAATGTTTCTATAAGAAAAATGTCTCAGATTGTGATACTTTTCTATAAGAAAAATGTCTCAGAATCTGTTACTTTTCTATAAGAAAAATGTCTCAGAATCTGAGACTTGTTCTATAAGAAAAATGTCTCAGAATCTGAGACTTTTTCTATAAGAAAAATGTCTCAGAATCTGAGACTTTTTCTATAAGAAAAATGTCTCAGAATCTGAGACTTTTTCTATAAGAAAAATGTCTCAGAATCTGAGACTTTTTCTATAAGAAAAATGTCTCAGAATCTGAGACTTTTTCTATAAGAAAAATGTCTCAGAATCTGAGACTTTTTCTATAAGAAAAATGTCTCAGAATCTGAGACTTTTTCTATAAGAAAAATGTCTCAGAATCTGAGACTTTTTCTATAAGAAAAATGTCTCAGAATCTGAGACTTTTTCTATAAGAAAAATGTCTCAGAATCTGAGACTTTTTCTATAAGAAAAATGTCTCAGAATCTGAGACTTTTTCTATAAGAAAAATGTCTCAGAATCTGAGACTTTTTCTATAAGAAAAATGTCTCAGAATCTGAGACTTTTTCTATAAGAAAAATGTCTCAGAATCTGAGACTTTTTCTATAAGAAAAATGTCTCAGAATCTGAGACTTTTTCTATAAGAAAAATGTCTCAGAATCTGAGACTTTTTCTATAAGAAAAATGTCTCAGAATCTGAGACTTTTTCTATAAGAAAAATGTCTCAGAATCTGAGACTTTTTCTATAAGAAAAATGTCTCAGAATCTGAGACTTTTTCTATAAGAAAAATGTCTCAGAATCTGAGACTTTTTCTATAAGAAAAATGTCTCAGAATCTGAGACTTTTTCTATAAGAAAAATGTCTCAGAATCTGAGACTTTTTCTATAAGAAAAATGTCTCAGAATCTGAGACTTTTTCTATAAGAAAAATGTCTCAGAATCTGAGACTTTTTCTATAAGAAAAATGTCTCAGAATCTGAGACTTTTTCTATAAGAAAAATGTCTCAGAATCTGAGACTTTTTCTATAAGAAAAATGTCTCAGAATCTGAGACTTTTTCTATAAGAAAAATGTCTCAGAATCTGAGACTTTTTCTATAAGAAAAATGTCTCAGAATCTGAGACTTTTTCTATAAGAAAAATTTCTCAGAATCTGAGACTTTTTCTATAAGAAAAATGTCTCAGAATCTGAGACTTTTTCTATAAGAAAAATGTCTCAGAATCTGAGACTTTTTCTATAAGAAAAATGTCTCAGAATCTGAGACTTTTTCTATAAGAAAAATGTCTCAGAATCTGAGACTTTTTCTATAAGAAAAATGTCTCAGAATCTGAGACTTTTTCTAAAAGAAAAATGTCTCAGAATCTGAGACTTTTTCTATAAGAAAAATGTCTCAGAATCTGAGACTTTTTCTATAAGAAAAATGTCTCAGAATCTGAGACTTTTTCTATAAGAAAAATGTCTTAGAATCTGAGAGTTTTTCTATAAGAAAAAAGTCTCAGAATCTGAGAGTTTTTCTGTAGGAAAAATGTCCCAGAATCTGAGAGTTTTTCTATAAGAAAAATGTCTCAGAATCTGAGAGTTTTTCTGAGGGAAAAATGTCTCAGAATCTGAGAGTTTTTCTATAAGAAAAATGAGACTTTTTCTATAAGAAAAATGTCTCAGAATCTGAGACTTTTTCTATAAGAAAAATGTCTCAGAATCTGAGACTTTTTCTATAAGAAAAATGTCTTAGAATCTGAGACTTTTTCTCTAAGAAAAATGTCTTAGAATCTGAGACTTTTTCCATAAGAAAAATGTCTCAGAATCTATAAGAAAAATGTCTCAGAATCTGAGACATTTTCTATAAGAAAAATGTCTCAGAATCTGAGACTTTTTCTATAAGAAAAATGTCTCAGAATCTGAGACTTTTTCTATAAGAAAAATGTCTCAGAATCTGAGACTTTTTCTATAAGAAAAATGTCTCAGAATCTGAGACTTTTTCTATAAGAAAAATGTCTCAGAATCTGAGACTTTTTCTATAAGAAAAATGTCTCAGAATCTGAGACTTTTTCTATAAGAAAAATGTCTCAGAATCTGAGACTTTTTCTATAAGAAAAATGTCTCAGAATCTGAGACTTTTTCTATAAGAAAAATGTCTCAGAATCTGAGACTTTTTCTATAAGAAAAATGTCTCAGAATCTGAGACTTTTTCTATAAGAAAAATGTCTCAGAATCTGAGACTTTTTCTATAAGAAAAATGTCTCAGAATCTGAGACTTTTTCTATAAGAAAAATGTCTCAGAATCTGAGACTTTTTCTATAAGAAAAATGTCTCAGAATCTGAGACTTTTTCTATAAGAAAAATGTCTCAGAATCTGAGACTTTTTCTATAAGAAAAATGTCTCAGAATCTGAGACTTTTTCTATAAGAAAAATGTCTCAGAATCTGAGACTTTTTCTATAAGAAAAATGTCTCAGAATCTGAGACTTTTTCTATAAGAAAAATGTCTCAGAATCTGAGACTTTTTCTATAAGAAAAATGTCTCAGAATCTGAGACTTTTTCTATAAGAAAAATGTCTCAGAATCTGAGACTTTTTCTATAAGAAAAATGTCTCAGAATCTGAGACTTTTTCTATAAGAAAAATGTCTCAGAATCTGAGACTTTTTCTATAAGAAAAATGTCTCAGAATCTGAGACTTTTTCTATAAGAAAAATGTCTCAGAATCTGAGACTTTTTCTATAAGAAAAATGTCTCAGAATCTGAGACTTTTTCTATAAGAAAAATGTCTCAGAATCTGAGACTTTTTCTACTTATAAGAAAAATGTCTCAGAATCTGAGACTTTTTCTATAAGAAAAATGTCTCAGAATCTGAGACTTTTTCTATAAGAAAAATGTCTCAGAATCTGAGACTTTTTCTATAAGAAAAATGTCTCAGAATCTGAGACTTTTTCTATAAGAAAAATGTCTCAGAATCTGAGACTTTTTCTATAAGAAAAATGTCTCAGAATCTGAGACTTTTTCTATAAGAAAAATGTCTCAGAATCTGAGACTTTTTCTATAAGAAAAATGTCTCAGAATCTGAGACTTTTTCTATAAGAAAAATGTCTCAGAATCTGAGACTTTTTCTATAAGAAAAATGTCTCAGAATCTGAGACTTTTTCTATAAGAAAAATGTCTCAGAATCTGAGACTTTTTCTATAAGAAAAATGTCTCAGAATCTGAGACTTTTTCTATAAGAAAAATGTCTCAGAATCTGAGACTTTTTCTATAAGAAAAATGTCTCAGAATCTGAGACTTTTTCTATAAGAAAAATGTCTCAGAATCTGAGACTTTTTCTATAAGAAAAATGTCTCAGAATCTGAGACTTTTTCTATAAGAAAAATGTCTCAGAATCTGAGACTTTTTCTATAAGAAAAATGTCTCAGAATCTGAGACTTTTTCTATAAGAAAAATGTCTCAGAATCTGAGACTTTTTCTATAAGAAAAATGTCTCAGAATCTGAGACATTTTCTATAAGAAAAATGTCTCAGAATCTGAGACTTTTTCTATAAGAAAAATGTCTCAGAATCTGAGACTTTTTCTATAAGAAAAATGTCTCAGAATCTGAGACTTTTTCTATAAGAAAAATGTCTCAGAATCTGAGACTTTTTCTATAAGAAAAATGTCTCAGAATCTGAGTTCTTTTCTATAAGAAAAATGTCTCAGAATCTAAGACGTCTCAGAATCTGAGACCTTTTCTATAAGAAAAATGTCTCAGAATCTAAGACGTTTTCTATAAGAATAATGTGTAGAAAAGCCTAATTTTTTTTAGAAAATGTCTCAGATTCTAAGACATATTTTCTATAGAAAAAGTCTCAGATTCTAAGACATATTTTCTTTAGAGTCAGAGAAAAGTCTCATATTTAAAGACATTTTTTGTGTAGAAAAAGGTCTCAGATTCTGAACCATTTTTTTATAAAAAAAGTTTGAGATTTTTTTATATTGAAAAATTTGGCAGATTCTGAGTTATTTTTTCTATATCAAAAGTCTAAGATTCTGAGACATTTTTTCTTATAGAAAAAGTCTCAGATTCTGAGACATTTTTCTTATAGAAAAAGTCTCAGATTCTGAGACATTTTTCTTATAGAAAAATTCTCAGAATCTGAGACATTTTTCTTATAAAAAAGTCTCAGATTCTGAGACATTTTTCTTTTAGAAAAAGTCTCAGATTCTGAGACATTTTTCTTATAGAAAAAGTCTCAGATTCTGAGACATTTTTCTTATAGAAAAAGTCTCAGATTCTGAGACATTTTTCTTATAGAAAAAGTCTCAGATTCTGAGACATTTTTCTTATAGAAAAAGTCTCAGATTCTGAGACATTTTTCTTATAGAAAAAGTCTCAGATTCTGAGACATTTTTCTTATAGAAAAAGTCTCAGATTCTGAGACATTTTTCTTATAGAAAAAGTCTCAGATTCTGAGACATTTTTCTTATAGAAAAAGTCTCAGATTCTGAGACATTTTTCTTATAGAAAAAGTCTCAGATTTTGAGAAATTTTTCTTAAAGCAAAAGTCTCAGATTCTGCGACATTTTGCTTATAGAAAAAGACTCAGATTCGGAGACATTTTTCTTATAGAAAAAGTCTCAGATTCGGAGATATTTTTCGTATAGAAAAAATGTTTCAGAATCTCAGATTTTTTCTATAGAAAATTTTTTTCAGAATCCGAGACTTCTTCTATAAAAATTTTTTCTCAGAACCTGAGCCTTTTTATATTTGAAAAGTGAGACTTTTTCGATAGTAAAAATTTCTCAGAATCTGAGTCGTTTTTTGGTAAAAAAAAATACTAAATGGAAAATATTTCAGAATATATGACTTTTTCTGAGTTAGAATCTGAGACATTTCAATATTCTCACAAACTTGCATTATAATTGCACAAATTGCTGAAATTTACCCAATTTTAATTTCACAATTGCTTTGATTTAATTGTGACTTCTCAGAATTGCTTAATTGCTCATATTATTAAGTGAATTAATAAACATCAGTTTAATTTTGTTTAAATATTTTTAAGTAGTACATTTTTTATTTCATAATATTTCTAAATCTATTTTTTTTTAACAAATCCATCCATTATCTTGGTTGAATATGGTAGTGTGGATAATCATGATGTGGAGGATTATGATGATGATCAGAGTGTGGGGGCCCGTGATGATGTGGGGGCCCATGATGATGATGTGGCGGACCGTGATGATGTGGCGGCCTGTGGTGATGTGGGGGTCCGTGGTGGTGTGGTGGCCCGTGATGATGCGGTGGTCCACAATGCAGTGGTGGGCCATGATGCGGCGGTCCATGATGATGTGGTGGTCCATGGTGATAGCAAGGTGGCTTCATATGTGGTGCTCCATAGTAAGGAGGACTATGATGACAATGATCCATTTTATTCCGTTAAATTATTTTTATGTAATTTAGTAATTTGATTGAGTTTACAGTTTAAGGCTTTAGCTAATACTACTGGTTGTCACAAGCAATACAAAGAATTTATATTAAAAACAATGTCAATTAAAAAAAAAAAAAAAAATAGATAAGGAACTGTTGGTTTAAATCAATATCTTATCAATTCTTTAGTCATGTTGCAATAAATAGTACCTATGGCTAAACTGTTTAGAATAGAATAAACAAAAGGGAATTGACAAAAAAAAAAAACTCAAGATTATCCTAACCGTTTTGGACTACACAAAAACCAGTAAAAATAATTCCCCGAACGATTTAAAAATTATCTATATATGAGGCATTCCACACCAAATGTCCAGCGAAAAAAAACATGTGTACCGTAAACTTCTGAATAGGTGATATGGATAGCCCTATATGGAACTTAGAAAATTGCGTTTTGGTTTTTAAATTTTTCAAAAACTGGGCTTAGGAGGCGTGGTCAAATATTGGAAAAAATGGTAAAATTTGTGGCGAGTTGCCTTGATTAAATATTTATCACATTAAAACGGAATGCACCACAATGTCAAAAATTTACGTTCTTATATAGTTTTGTATGGGCTATCGATTAAATTTTTTTTTTTTTTGGAAAATTTTCAGAACCCGTTCTGAAATTTTCCATTTTTTAAAAAAGTCAATTTATCAAAAATCCGGCCACTTGTTTTTTTTATTTTTTTTTAAGTTTAGATGTTTGTCCATCCACACAAAAAAATTCAGAAACACGTTCGTCGCACATTGGGAACTTTGTGTGGAAAAGGCGCGCATCGACGTTTTTTTATTATAACTCTTAAACGGATAGGAATTTCCCGACATTCTTTACCATTATAAAAACTGGAGACCTTAAGGAACTCACTCATGTGGATTGGACATTTTTCGCATTAGTACCCTACTTGTAAATTTAAGGCAAAGTTGGTTAATTTATTCATATAAAAAAATAAAATAAGGGTCAATTATTTAAAACAATTACGGATTTTAAGTGACAATATAACAGCTTACCATTCATTACAACGTGTTTTCTTTCATATTTTTCTAAAGTATACACCCTACACTAAAATAACGTGCAATATTAACTGTTTTCTATCTATTATCATTTTCGATTTTTTAAACAAAAATAATGCGGAAAAATATCATACAAAGAAGTAACACACGGTAAATAAGTATTATTTGCAATAATTGTTAAGTTTTTTGGTAAAAAAAAATTATTAAAAAAACATAACTCTATAATCGGTACTTCCAACTTTTCTGTCTGTCTTATTATGGATATATTTGGATCGGACTCAATCATAAAGATTCTAAAAACATCTTGCAGGTTGTTTGTTTTTGAGTTTTCTCTGTTAAAAGTTTCTTTTATAATTTTTAAAATGTGATTTTAGAGCCTGCTTCGATAATTGTCATAAAAGAAGGCAAATATTTTTTAAATGTTACTTAATTAGTTAAGGATAATTTTAATGCCAACAGGCAATCACAATTTTTGTATAAATAATTTTTGTATAAATAATGTCATGAGCAAGAATTGTATGCATAGTGGTACTCATGGGTCACCAACCATACTTTTCAACTGATAATATTTCAGTTCCATGTATGTGTTTTCTAAATTTAACTGAATTAATTTTTTTCATTTGCGTTGATACGTCTTCTTCTATTCCAGTTTTTTTGGCCGTAACTGCGGCCAAAAAAAGCCTTTAAGTTACAAGCAATAGGTGAAACTCCTTTTGCCTTAAAAAAGTGAGGTAGGGTATCAAAATCAATAATTATTGGAAACCGCGGTTTTCTGTTAACAATAAAGATAATTAAAGTAAAATTGTGTAACAAAACGATTAATAGTAAATTGTTTTAGAAAATATTCGGGTAATTCCAAAAATTTTCGCCCCACTGTTCGGAAACATGCCTTTGGACGCCACTGAGAATTTGGCTCATAGATATCCACGTTTATATGAGATATGTTGCATTTATGGATTTTCAAAATTTGCTGTAGTTTTCAAATTATCGCGGGTCAAAGTTCGACTTTTTTAGCAAAAGTCAGAAAAATACATGACGTTTAACGTGCTCTAACTTTTTAACTAGTAATCCGATTATCACAAGTAATGGCTCATATGAAAGCTTAATTCTTCTTCTTTTTGGAAATATTTTCAAAAGAATACGGTTTTTTTCAGAAGTGTTGCAAAAATTCAAAAACATTTTTTTTTTGCGAATATTTAAAAAAACACATCTTCGATTTTTTTAAAAAAAAGTTTGATGATAAACAATACTGTTTTGTACAACATATCCAAAATTCAGAGTGGGATCCCAATGGGATCAAAAAATATTCTGGTTTTAGTACGAAGTTCTTAAATTTTACCTTAGAAAATTAAAATTTTATGTTTCGTCAATATAAAAATTTAAATTTTCAAAGAAAATTATACTACTAAAATTTTGAAAACATTCAAAACATTAGAAATTTAAATTTTCTAAGGAAAAAATATGAGAACCTCGTACTTAAAACAGAATATTTTTTGATCCCATGGAGATCCCACTCTGAATTTTGAATATGTTATACAAAACATTGTTATTTTTCACCAGAATTTTTAAAAAAAAAATCGGAGATGTGTTTTTTGAAATATTCGAAAAGAAATAATGTTTTTGCATTTTTGCATCATTTCTATAAAAAAAAACTGTGTTATTTTAAAAATATTTTCTAAAAGAAGAACCCCAGCTTTCACATGAGCCTAAATTTGTGAAAATCGGGTCATTGGTTAAGAAGTTACAGCTCTTTAAACGTGATGTATTTTTCTTACTTTTGCTTAAAATGTCAATCTTTGACCCGCCATAATTCGTTAAATACACCAAATGTAAAAAAACGATATATGGTACATATATCATATTTATGAGGGCTATCTATGTGTCATGGTTCAAATTAATCTGAGACACCATTTCCAAAAATGACTAAAATTTGAGCTAAATTTTTTGTAATGGCCCATTCACTTTAAAATATTTATTTTTCGTTAATAGACCCCACTTTAAACCTCATTTCAGGGCGCAGCTGCAAATGGCTGCACAAGTTTCTACCCCAGGAGTATTAAGTAATACTTCTAGTTTATTGTACAAAAAGAATCGACATTCCCTTTCGTTCCCCACAAAAGTTGCAATCCAAAATATAAACTGTTTTTTTCAAATTTTTCAAAAATTGACACTTTTTGATGGCCTGTATTTCCTACTTAAAAAGAGTAATATTAAAAACCATAAAATGGGTAACAAAGGTACTAGTTATAGCTACAATCTCCACTTAATTTCAGGAAAATCGCATTATTAGAAGTAGTTTTAAAAAATAAAATAAAAAAAGTCTTAAAAAAAATATTTTTTTTTCAAATTTATGCAAAAAGTCCTTTTCTTTCTATGAACGGTTTTCTTTCTCCTAGGGTGTCTACTTAGCGAATACGAGCATTAATTGTAAATAACTAAACATTTGTTTGGCTCTCAAATGCGCATCTAGGATCCAATGTGCGTCGTTTTTTTTCGATAAAATCGCATTTGAATATTGAATTTTATGACAATTTTGAAATTTCCTTGTATTTTCTTGTTGAAACATGGCGTATGAGTAACAAATTTTTGCGAAACCAACGAGTTGATCCCATTTTAATTGTTTTTTCATGTGTGGTACAATATAGAGATGGGCGTGAAAGCGATTTGACCCACGCAAGAAATATTAAAATCACTGACGACTCGCTAATATTTTTAGTTTACTTGTGCAATCACGTGAGTCAATTTACTGTTACTCACGCTCATGCAATTTTTGATTACGCTCATTACGCGCATTATGATTTTACAAAAATAATAAAAACAACAAATTTTCTATGAAAACAAAGCACTGAAAACGGAAACTCAAAAAAACAGTAGAATTCAAAAAAAAAAAATAGTTAAAAATCACAAAAACTTACTTAAGAAAAATTTTAAGAATTCACTCATCTCGCTTAAATGCGTAAATGCTTAAATGAGTAAATGCTTAAATTGCGTAAATGCTTAAATGCGTAAAATGCTTAAATGCGTAAAACTGATAAGATGCGATTATAAGAGTTTTTTTTAGATATGCATCAATGTCTTTCTGACCGTTTATATCGAAAACAAATCGTCAATTGTTAAAAAAATTTGTTTTAAGATTTCATAAAGATTTTAATTCAAAGTAAAAAAATACAGAATTACTCGCTTAAATGCCTAAAACTGGTAAGAGTAGTTTCATACAAATTTTACTGAAATATCAACACAAAAATGAGTTCAAAATCTTAAGATCACTTGATGTGCGTTTATAAGAGTTTTTTTTATGTAAATGCATCAATATCCTTCTGATTTATTTAATATTTTGGATAAGCGCATTTAAGCGGGAGCAATAAATCGGACACTACATTATAGGTACATATTCTTTAACGTTCAACATTTGAAAAAATTGACTCGCGAGTCACGTACTAAACTATTCACGATATTAAAGAGGTAGCGTGAGTAGAACATTTCGTGAGTGATTAGGAAGTCCAATTTTTGCGAGATGAGTGAATGCTTAAAATTTTTCTTAAGTAAGTTTTTGTGATTTTTAACTATTTTTTTGGAATTTTACTGTTTTTTTGAGTTTCCGTTTTCAGTGCTTTTTTCATAAAAAATCTGTTGTTTTTATTATTTTTGTAAAATCATCATCAGCGTGTGTGAACAACAGTGAGCGTTATCAAAAACTGCGTGAATAACCGTAAATTGACTCACGTGATTGCACAAGTAAACTAAAAATAATAACGAGTCGTCAGTGACTTTAATATTTCTTGCGTGGGTCAAATCGCATTCACGCCCATCTCTATATTGCACCACAAATGAAAAAATAATTAAAATGGGATCAACTCGTTGGTTTCGCAAAAATTTGTTACTCATACGCCATGTTTTAACAAGAAAATACAAGGAAATTCCAAAATTGTCGTGAAATTCAATATTCAAATGCGATTTTCTCGAAAAAAGGCAACAGAAAATGCAAATTCCTTCATTTGTGTCTGAATTTCCAGATGATGTTGGTAACCCTTGCAAAATAATGTAAGAGACAAAAAAGTTGAAAGAAAGTGTGAGGTGAGGTTGAGATTGCTAGAAATAGAATTGTTGTGTTGGAAACTGTTAAAATTTATTCTGTAGAAACTATAAATATGCACATTAGGGTGGCAGCGAAATTTCAACTTTGGATTTTTTACCTTGTCGGGTCGAAATATTGTACCAAATGGCCTAAAACTAATGTGGACAAAATTTCAATCAAATCGGATAACTTTAACAAGTGCCCCTTTGAGGTCAAAGTTCACAAGGTAAAAAAAAAATTTCCATACAAGCAAAAATTTTTTTTTTTTTTAAATTTACCCCAAAAAAAAAAATTTACCCCAAAAATTTTATCGCGTATTTTTTTCACCAAAAATTTATTTTCCGCTGTAATTTATATATAATAAAAAAAAAATGTTTTCTAAATAAATTTTGTTTTAACAAGCATACATTAAAGATTTGTTGTTGCTATTGCAAACAGATTTATTTAAATTATCTTTTTCAGTGACTTCGTATTTTGGCCTAAATATGGGGTCAAAAATTCAAAAAATGGAGTTTTGACCCTATTTTAGCCCCAAATTACGATGTCACCAAAAAAAAAAAAAATAATTAACAAATCAAGAAGATTTATTTTAAAGAGCGACAAAAAATATTTAATGTCAAAACTAAAAAAAAAAATTCTTGGAAAAATTTTTTAATTTTTTTTAATTAAAATTTGATATTAAAAAACTTGTCCGATCGAAATGAACTTTTTTACCATTATAGCAGTTTGAGACCATGTTAATAAAAACTGTTTTTTATATATGCGAATATTCATAGTTTCTACAGAATAAATTTCGACAGTTTCCAACACTACAATTCTACTTCTAGCAATCTCAACCTCACTTCATACTTTCTTTCAACTTTTTTGTCTCTTACATTATTTCGCAAGGGTTACCAACATGATCTGGAATTGCAGACACAAATGAAGGAATTTGCATTTTCTGTTTCGGAGACGTGACTAATGGCGACATATTTTGTCAGTAATTTTATTTGATTTTTTCTGTAAGTACAGATCGAGCACGGGCTCTAATTATATTTGTTATAAGGGTTCAAGTTGAAAAAATGCAGAAGAAAAATTGAATTTCTAAAAATTATAGACATTTTTGGTATTTCCTATACCGGTTTCAAACACCCCAGTTAGTGTCATCATCAGTGGGATTTTAAATGTCGGTTTGTCTTGTTAATAAAAACTGTTTTTTATATATGTTAATATTCATAGTTTCTACAGAATAAATTTTGACAGTTTCCAACACTACAATTCTATTTCTAGCAATCTCAACCTCACTTCATACTTTCTTTCAACTTTTTTGTCTCTTACATTATTTCGCAAGGGTTACCAACATGATCTGGAATTGCAGACACAAATGAAGGAATTTGCATTTTCATTAGGAAAAAATTTTAATTTTCCTTTAGGAATAATTTGCGATTTTTTTTATAAGAAAAACATTAGAGTTTTTTTCGTAATATTAAATTTTTTCTATATGAAAAAAGTCTCGGAATATTTAAAATTTTCTTTAGAAAAAATACAATAATTTTTCTAGAGGAAAAATTTGGGAATTTTCTGGACGTAAACTTAAGAATTTTTCTAGACAAACAGTTTTGAAATTTTTCTATAGGAAAAATTTAAGAATTTCTCTATGGGAAAACCCTGAGAATTTTTGTATAGAAATAATCTGATAATCTTTACAGGAAAAATTTAAGAATTTCTCTATGGGAAAACCCTGCGAATTTTTATATAGAAATAATCTGAGAATCTTAATAAGAAAAATCTCACAATTTATCTAAAGGAAAATATTGGATAATTTTCTTTCGAAAAAATATGAGAAGATGGATATATGAAAATTTTTTCTATAAAAAATGCTCGAGAATTTCAAAATTTTTCTATAGGAAGAATGTCTTTGAATCTTAGATTTTTTTATAGGAAAAAAAGTCTTAGAATCTTTAAATTTTTTAGGAAAATCAAGAAAATTTTCTTAAAGGAACTTGAGAATTTTTCTATAGAAAAATATTAAAAGAATCTAAGACTTTTTCTATAGATAATATCTCAGAATCTAAAATTATTTCTATTTGAAATATGTATCAGAATTCGGCTTATTAATAATAAAAGCTGAAGTCTTTGGCTAATATAAAAAAATCTCAGACTTTTTTGATAAAAAATATCTCATAATTTGTGAGTTTTTTAGAAGAAATGTTCTAGAATCTGAGACTTTTTGTAAAATGACTCAGAATATGGGACTTTTTCTATAGAAAAAAACCTCAGAATCTGAGATTTTAGGAAAAATGTTCCAAAATATTTTTCTGTAGGAAAATGTCTGAGACTCAGATTTTTAGACTTTTGCTATAGGAAAAAAGCTGAGACCTGTTCTGTAGGAAAAATGTTTCAGAATTTAGAATTTCTTTGTATGAAACATTTCTTAGATTCTCAGACTTGTTTGAGAATCTTAGATTTTTTCTAAGGAAAAGTGTTTCAAAAACATTTACGTTTTCTTTAGAAAAATGTCTCAGAATCTAGGAAATTGATTAAAAAAATTTTTAAAGGCATTAAAGTTATTAATTTTTCTTATCTCAGGTAGCTTCTGGTTTTAGTTTTTCAATACCTGAAAATTTTGGTGAAGAAAGAACGTTTCAGTAGAAAAATATAATAGACAAACATATTTCAGAACCTTAGAGGTTTTCTATGGGGAAAAAAAGTAGGAAAATTGAGCATTTTCTGAGCATTTTCTATGTTTATTAGAATATAAAAATTTTTCAAAAGCAAGAATTTTATAAATTCTTAAAACTTTTCTGTAGCAAAGTGGATCATCATAACCTCAGAATTTTTCTATTGGGATAATGTACCGGACTCATAAACTTTCACTATAAGCAAATAAATGACTCTGAAAAATTTTGAAATCAGGAAAATTTTTTGAAATAAATGTGTCGCAAATTTGATATATTTTCTAATGGAAAATTATTCAGAATCTGGGTCTTTTGCTGAGAATATTTTGAGGAAACATTTTTTTAATATCAAACATTATCTTAAATTATAAAACCTTTTTTAAAGGAATAAATTTTTAAAAATTAGAAATGTTTATACAGAAAAAATCATAAAAAACAAGTAGAAAAGTTAAATTCGACTTTGCCGAATCTATGAATACCCTCCACAATGCATTTTTTTAAAGGGTAGTACATTTTTTAACGTGAAAAAATTAACAATTTTGATTAGAAATATTTTATTTTGAGCAAAAAACTCTTTTTTTTGCCATTTAAAAAAAAAAAAAAAATTACTAATTTTTTTTTTTTGAGTGTAAAATTTTTTTCGAGTGTAATGTTTTTTTTACTGTAAAAATATTTCTGAGTGAATGCACGTAAGTATGTACACAAAATATTGTCATTTTTGTAAAAAAAAAAACTAAATTTTTTTTTGTATAAATTTTTTTTTTAGTGTAAAATTTTTTTTGGGTGTAAAAATTTTTTTTAATGTAAAATTTTTTTCGAGAGTAATTTTTAAGTTACCAATGCTTTTAAAACTAAACAAGTTTAAAAAGCATTGCTTTAAAATTTAACAAGTTTGAAAAGCATTGTTTAGTTACCACAAGTGCTTTTAAAACTTGTTAAAACACGTGGCATTTTAGATGAAACTAATCTGAAATTCAGGGTTTCGCTTATAAATTTTGAACCACTGGACCGATTGAGCTGAAATTTAAAACCAAACAGACCCGGGGAACGGCAAAGATACATGCCAAGCTTCAGTTGTCTCATTTTTGTCTTTCGAAAGTTATCGTGTTTTTTATCTCGTAAATTCGTGAAACACCCTTGCCGAAATTTACTCTTTTGCTCATAACTTTTGAACCACTGAACCGATTTGGCTGGATTGCAATACCAACCTGACCAGGTAAATGACAAACATATATACCAAACTTCAGTAGCCTCTGTAAAGTCCTTCAAAAGTTAGCGTGTTTTCTACGGACGGACAGACAGACAGACAGACAGACAGACGGACGGACGGACGGACGTACGGACGGACATCGCTAGATCGACTTAAAATCGATCGAGGATCATAAATATATATACTTTATGGGGGCCTAGACCAATATTTCGATGTGTTACAAACGGAATGACAAACTTATGTATACCCTCTATCACTAGAGTGGAGGGTATAATAAGGCCATATTGCCTATGGCCTTATTTCACCCCCCCTCCCCACATTGGTTGAAGAGTGTCCGAAATTATTTTTTTTCATGTTCGCCGATTTGGATAATTTTTTGGTATTTTTTTGTCAGATATCTGAAAATTATGATTCCGTAATATTAGACTAATATATTTATTATTTATAAAATTCAGCTGCTCCTACCTGCTCCTTTCCAGTAAAAACTATAAAATAATAAAGTAACAAAACATGAATTTTCGTTGATGCTTCAGAAACTCTGATTTTTATACCCTCCAACCACAGTATGGGGGTATACTCACTTTGTCATTCCGTGTGTAACACATCGAAATATCGGTCGGGGACCCCACAAAGTATGTATGATATTGATCCATGATAGAATCTAAGACATTCTAGCGATGTCCGTCCGTCCGATGCAGTCCAAACAAAAAGAGCTAGACCCCGGAAATTGGGCAAGAATATTTCTTATGTTACTGGTAAGGTTAAGTTCGAAGATGGGTAAAATCGGAACAGGGGGAAAAAAGTTCCCCCTTGAAGAACTAAAACGACCCCTAAAAAATACGATATTTTTACGATTTTTTTTTAATTTTTGCTCAACAAATGTAACATTTGTATGCTATATTATGTTCATAGACCTGCGCTTGGACCAAGGGGGTAGAAAATTCGATTTTTTTCAGGCAGCCACCTTTTGGGGGCGTGGTTACAGAAATTAATTAAAAATAACGATAAAAATGTATTATTTAAGCTTATATATCATAAGCAAGTAATTTGTAAACATATATAGCGGGGGTACAGGTGTCCCCCACCAACTCCTCCTTACCCCCCCCCCCCCCACCAAAAAAAAGACGCCCCTGCGATTTTTTTTTTATTTTAAACGTGTTGGAGGGTAAAAAAGATTCGGCACAGCCGAATTTAACACTCTTACTTGTTTCTATTTGTTTTTTCTATGGGAGGAGGGCGTAAAAGTGGGCGGATCAGGTATATATTTTCAGGAGCCCATTCTACAATTATAATATTTATTTTTTGTGAAAATTGAATTGATGCATAAAATTTTCAATACAAGTTGTATGGGAAGTGGGCGTAAAAGTGGGCGGATATTTTTCAAATTTCACACAAATGATTCTGAGTGTTTAAAAATGATATATGCCAAAAAACAATGCCGTAGGTCAAAATTCAATTTTCACTTTGTATGGGAGGTGGGCG
Source organism: Pegoplata infirma (assembly GCA_963921195.1). Taxonomy (NCBI): domain Eukaryota; kingdom Metazoa; phylum Arthropoda; class Insecta; order Diptera; family Anthomyiidae; genus Pegoplata; species Pegoplata infirma. The sequence goes on from OY992538.1 coordinate 225,218,143, forward strand.
TAAAAGTGGGCCGATCATTTTGATGTTTGCATTTTTTGCTTGATTCAAACAAAAAATACCTATGTGCCAAGTTTCATTGTCCTTCGACAACTTTTTCTATTTTTAGCCGCTCGTTCTATGAACATCAACCAATGTGCGCCCCCCCCCCACCCCATCCGAATAATTCACCTGCTAATAAATAAAAAAGTTTTTCACCAGCAGGTGAATAAAACGTGAAAAATTAATTTTTCAGCATTTTTTTTTCATATTTTTTTTTTATCAAACATTTTTTTCCTAAGATAATAATTTACCTTGAAAAAAATTTTGCCAGCAGGTTAATAAAACGGAACAAATTTTTTTTTCATAGTTATTTTCTTTTTAAATATTGTTTTTTTTCAAAATAATTACAAAAACCTAAAACACCCACGTCTACAAAGTGGAAGAACTCAAAATTTTAACTTTGGAAGTCCTCTGATTGGGAGTGCAAGTATGAACTTTACCAGCCTATGAGTACACGGCATATTAGTGCCAAATTTTCCAAGGCTAGCAGTGTGTTTTCCACAGACGCATCGCTAGAATGTAGATTTTGCTCATTTACCGAATTTACAGCTCTTTTCGGGGTAAAACATTGGTAAAAGAATTTAATTCTAAATTTTTTTTTTTTTCTTTTAAATTTGAATTAAAATCAGAAAAGTGTTGAGGGTATTTTGGATCGGTGCAGCTGATAAGAATTCTCACTTGTTATCATTAAGAAATTTTGACAGAGTAACACTCCCTATTTTTGTGCCGATTAAACTCGCTTACACCAGAGAATCACTAAATTTTGATTATTTTTATATTTAATTTTATTTTTATTCAATTTTTAATTTCATAACATAATTTAATAATTTAATTTCATAATTTAATTTCATAATTTTATCTCATAATTTAACTTTTCTTAAACTAACACACAATACAATCCATTAAAATGGCTGAATATGAGGTGGTGGACAACAATGTGGAGGATTGTAACAATGATGAGAATGATCATGTGGTTGATCATGATGTGGAGGCCAGTGGTGAGGTGGATCATGATGAATTGGTGGCACGGGATAGTGCGGGTGTCCTCCATCATGTGGTGGTGCATGTGGACCGTGTCCATGATGATAGCAAGGTGGCCTCATATGTGGTGGTCCATGAAAAGGTGGGCAATGAGGACAATAATCCATTTTGATACAGCTAGTTTATGCAAATGTTGTTAATCCAAGTTGACTTTGCAGTTTAAAAGTTAAGCAAATACTACGTGGTGGTAGTAGAAATACCAAGAATTTATATTTAAAAAAATATATTTTTTTCGGCAAGAAATTGTTGATTAAAATCAATATCTTATCAACATTTTAGTCATGATACAATAAATAAAACAAAATATTTAACGAAATTGTTTAGAATATGAAGAACAAAATAGAATTTATAAAAAAAAACTCAAGATAATATGTAACTGATAGGAATGTTAAGATCATAAATTTGACATTTTGATTAAAAATCCCCTAAACTAAAAGAAAAATTTGTCACATTTTTGCTAACAGGCGAAAAATTAGTCATTATTCTGCAAAAAAACAAATTTGAATATACACTACAAGAAAATACCATGTCAAATTATTAAGAAAAGCTCTCCTTACAAATTTTTAACAGTTTTTCAAATTTTTTACAAAAAATCTTGTATTTTGGAAAGAAATCGAGTAACTTTATAAATTTATTTTCAGTATTTTAAAAACAAGAACTGAAATTAAACACAACTGATTTTATTTTAAGGACTTAATGTTGCTTTACAAACAAAAATGCCTGGGAATTTTGTACTCTTGACTAAAACATTAAATCATGATAATGTTTTTGGAGAAATTTTGCAAAAGTTTTGGAAAAAAAAAATTTTAGAAAAAAAAATTTTTTGGTAGAAACAAAAAAAATATTTTTTTTTATGTAAAAAAAATTGATGAAAAAAAATTTGACGAAAAAAATGATGAAATAAAATTTGATGTACAAAAAAATAAATGAAATAGAAAATTTGATGTAAAAAAAAATTTTGATGAAAAAAAAAGATTTAATTGAAAAAAATTTTGGGGGGGAAAAAAATTATGCAAAAAAAAATTTATGTAAAAAAATTAATGCAAAAAAAAATCATGGATGAAAATGAAAAAATGGCTGCAAATTTTGTACTCTTGCCCAAAACATTAAATCATGATAATGTTTTGCGGAATATTTAGGTGTACTTGCCAGAGCAAAGTCTTTTTTTACACTCAAAGAATTATGTAGGTAAATTCCAGTGAATATTAATTTAAAACAAATGAAATTTTATTTAAAAACCATTCCACTATTTTTTCATTTAAAATAAAAACATATTATAGTCAATTTTAAATGTTAATTTATTGACTAACCAAAACATTAAAAAACTACTGAATATTCACTTATTTTGTATTGAAAAACAGTAAAAATATAGAAGAAATTTTTTACTGCTGAAATTAAATGTAACAGAAAATGCGTTTTTAATACAGTAAATTATTTTTTTTAAACTAGAGAAACAGTAGAAAATAAGAAGTCCTTAATAAAATTAATGATTTTTCTTTTAAAATAACTTTACTGATTACTTTTTAAAATAACCTACAAACAGTTAATGACATAATTTTCTTAGTGTAGAAAAAATAATAGTGTATTACTTTGCTATTCCATGCAAAACGAATTGAAATGCCAGTCGAGGACCCCATTAAGTTTATATATTATTGACCCATTTCTGAGACACTTTAGCTATATACATCCGTCCATCTGTCTGTGGAAAGCAATATGCACTCAGAAAATTATGTAAGTTACTACATGTCAGTTATTTGTATATTTTACAGTAGTAAGTTGTTTTCAACTACAAAGTCAGCTGTTTTTGTATGAAAAATATCAAACAACTATTTCTGTTAGTTATTTTAAGTCCTTTTTTTGAACAACTAACAAAAAAGTACTGTAATGTAGTAACAGTCATTTAAAGTAGTTAATTTTATTTTTTTTTTTCTGAAAAATTTTTGTTTTTTAAATTTCACAACTTTTTTACAAAAAAAAAAAACCTGGAAAAACTTGGAAAAAATTTTGTCTTCAATTTTTTTTCGGAAACATTTTTTGAAAAAAAAAAATATTTATTGATTATTTTATTTTTACTACATATTAGTTGTTTTAACTACAAAAGTAAGTAGTTTTTACTACATAAGTCAGTTGTTTTTTGTCAGTTAAAATAACTAACATTGTTAGTTGATTTAACTGAAAAAGTAGTTGAACCCAAAACAACTTACAAAGTAGTTATTTTAACTGACATTTCAGTTGATTTTACTAACATAATTTTTTGAGTGTGCAGTCCAAACCAAAAAAAAAGCCTAACATTTGGTAAATGAGTGCAAAAATAAGTGCAAAAAAGTGTTTTTACATTTTGGAGAGTATAAAAGATTCGGCACCGAAGAATTTAACACTCTCACTTGTTTGAGCCGCTTTGAGCGCCACTCTTTGAGCCTCTTTGAGCGCCACTTTACCACTATGATACCATCCAGGGAGTCTTGGATGGGGACATTCCGGGTAGTGAAAACCACCATAAATTTTTACACAGATGGATCGAGGCTGCACGAACAAGTGGGCTTTGGAGTCTATTCGGAAGAGCTTGGATTGAGCCTGGCTCGAAGATTGCCAGGACTGTGATCACGTAAAACGATAGTTGATTATCGTCGATTTTTGGAGCCTTGTTGTTCCCAAACTAAACAAAATGTTTCCAATTTTTTTAATGTTTCTGGGTTAGACAACAGTTTTTAATAATATAATAAAGAAAAACTTTCAAATTTCCATTCAAAACGATATGTATTTTGAAGTCGTTTATGCATCGTCAATCGTTTTCGTTTTACGTGATTAGCCCCCTGATCATTGCAGTGTTTACCGGGCAGAGATGCTGGCAATAAAGGAAGTGGCTGACTGGTTGAGCTGCAATGTCTTGTCTACAACCGCAGTCAGCATCTATACTGACAGTCAAGCCGCAGTCAAGTCCCTGGTTTCTGAAAACAAGTTCTTTCCTTAACTGCCGCACGTCTTTAAATAAGATGGCCAAGCAGTTTAACATACGACTCATATGGGTCCCAGGGCACAGAGACATTCTAGGGAATTGCAAAGCCGATGAGCTTGCAAGACTAGTAACTACCTTACAGGTTCCAACAGAATTGGAATGTGTTGGTATTCCTCTAGAAACTTGCAAGCAAAACCTACGGCTTTGTTCTGCGACTTAGACTAATCAAAGATGGGCAAATGCATGGACGTGTCAGACAACACGACTGATTTGGCCTTCTCTTAATCAGGGGCGCACAAGTGAGCTGATATCGCTTCCAAGAGAAGAGATTTCGATTGTGGTTTCTATTATTACTTTTTAATTTGTCGGATGTCAAAATTCAATATCTTAGGAGTTTCAAAAGAAACTCAAACTGGTTTAACGACAGGGACTAGTAGAGAAACCTATTACGTTCCCATGGTATCACAATGGACCTCAGAGTCTACGTTTGTTGACGTAAAACGTCAGCAGCCACTTACAACCTAAACTAACCACTTATTTTATGTACATTTGATAAGCAAATGGAACATTTTTATGTGAAATGTTAAGAAAAATAAAAAAAAAATTTTGATAAAAAAAAATAAAAAAAAAATGATGAAAAAAAATATTTTTATGAAAACAAAATTGATGGAATAAAAAAAATTGATGAAAAAAAATTTTTGATGAGAAAAAAAATTGATAAAAAATTTTTTGACGTAATAAAAATTTATGTAAACAAATTTTGATAAAAAAAATTTTTTTGATGAAAAAAAAAATTGATAAAAAAAATTAAATTTTAATGAAAAAAAAAAATAAATGAAAAAAAAAAATTGATAGAAAAAATAAAAATAAAATTTATAAAAAAAAAATTTAATGAAAAAATTGTATGAAAAAAAAAAAAATAAAAATTGAATGAAAAAAAAAAAAAAAAATTGATGAAAATATTTTTTTTTTTGTTGAAAAATAATTATGTTACTTTTTATTCACCAGCTGGTGAAAACGGTTTTATTTACCACGAGGTAAATTATTATCCAAGTTAGTAAAATTTTTGGTTTTAAGAAAATGAAAATAGTAATTCTCATTTTCTTTTTCGTTAATTGTTAGCTTATATAGACAAACTGAGGTGGCGTCCTGCAACTTTTTTAAAATAAGACACCAGCCTAAAAACATTATCATGTTTAGGCTGACCATTCGTACTGATTTGATCAGTACATGTACTGATTTTTGAGCTCGTGTACTGATCAAAAAACGTTGTACTGATTTGTACTGATTTTTTGAAATATGTACTGATTTTTGAACATTTTAACAAAAAAAAAATAAATATTTTCATTCGAAAATACTAATAATAAAAATAAAACTTGAGTTTCCATATAATAAGTCGTCAGAGTAGTTTTTTTTTTTTAACTTAAGTCTGACAATGAGATAATTTGAATTAATTCTAAGGAGCTTACAGTTCGTAAATCAAGAGGTTCCTTAACGCATTATCTTTATTCTCAATACCTGTAGGTTTTTGTTATATTTAATACATGGAAATGATGCTGTTTGAAGTCAACTAAATTTTATGCAAAATAACGACAACAGTTCATGGCAGTTGTTTTTTTAACAATTGTTTTTCAACAGTTGTTTTTCTACAGTTGTTTTTATTGTTATAGTAATTGAGTTTGTTAGTTTAACCGACATTTTTTTAGTGTTTCAAAAAACCATCAGTTTTTTCCCATCGAAAAGAGTTTTCAGAGAGTTATTTCTAAAAAAAAACAAACATAAAAACTTTGGCTTACTGATTTAAGTTCAGAAAAAAATGGTCACCCTAATCATGTTAACAAACTCTTTTTTTTTAAATAATTATATTTTGTTTTATTCACCAGCTGGTGAAAATTGGTTAAAAGTTACAAATCGAAGTTACAAACCTTTTTGGTTTTAAGAAAATGAAAACAATAGTTCTTACTTTCTTTTTTGTTAGTCGGTAGCTTAAATAGTAAAACTGAGGTTCCGTCATGCAAAAAAAAAAAAATTTTTGATGTCAAAAAATTTATGAAAAAAAATTGACAGAAAAAAAATTATGAAAAAAAAAATTTATATACAAAAAAATTTGTTAAAATAAAATTTTATGAAAAAAATGATAAAAAAAAATTTATGTAAAAAAAATTTGGTAAAAAATGATAAAAAATTTGATGAAAAAAATGAATGAAAAAAAAATTATAAAAAAATTGGTGAAAAAAAATGCCGAAAAAGAAAGTTGATAAAAAAAAAAATGATAAAAAAAAATTTGTTTGTTGAAAAATAATTATGTTTTGTTTTATTCACCAGCTGGTGAAAAACGGTTAAAAAGTTTTAAAACGAAGTTAGAATCCTTTATGGTTTTAAGAAAATAAAAACAGTAATTCTTACTTTCTTTTTTTTTAGTCGGTAGTTTATATAGTCAAACTGAGATGGCGTCCAGCATCATTTTTTTAATTAAACACCAGCTTTAAAACATTATCATGTTAATAAATGTTAGAAAAATATTTTAATGTCCTGAAAAAACTTCTATGGTCTGTTCTGTGACAAGCCAGTATTTAATGTTTGTTATCAGTCGCAAAAATTTTGAACAACTTGTTTTAATTTACGACTTATTTTTTTCAAAATTAAACTTTTTATTTGTAAATTTACATTTTTTTGTTGAGTTGTTTTTATACCCTCCAACCACAGTATGGGGATATACTCACTTTGTTATTCCACGTGTAACACATCGAAATATCGGTCGGGGACCCTACAAAGTATATATAATATTGATCCATGATAGAATCTAAGACATTCTAGCGATGTCCGTTCGTCCGTCTGTAGAAATAACGATGCAGTCCAAATCAAAAGAGCTAGACTCCTGAAATTGGGAAAGAATATCTCGTATGTTACTGGTAACGTTTAGTTTGAAGATGGGTAAAATCGGGCCAGGGGGAAAAAAGTTCCCCCTTGAAGAACTAAAACGACCCCTGAAAAATACGATATTTTTACGAGTTTTTTTTTAATTTTTGCTTAACAAATGTAACATTTGTATGCCATACTATGTTCATAGATCTGCGCTTGGACCAAGGGGGTTAGAAAATCCGATTTTTTTCAGGCCGCCCCACTTTGGGGATGTGGTCATAGAAATTAATTAAAAATAACGATAAAAATTTATTATTAAAGCGAAAATATCATAAAAAAATAATTTGTTAACATATATAGCGGGCGTACAGGTCTTCCCCACCAACTCTGCCGACCCCTTCTCCCCCCACAAAAAAAAATAGACGCCTCTGCATTTTTTTTTAATTTTAAACGTGTTGGAGGGTATAAAAGATTCGGCACGGCCGAATTTAACACTTTTACTTGTTATTTGTAAATTTATAACTTTTTCTTGTAAATTTACATTTTTGTATGAAATGCTTTTTTGAGTGTAGCGAAATTTTAAATTCCCATAATCTTTTTTTACATCAAATTTGCCTTTAAAATGTCCAGTCTCTCAGTGTTCGTTACAATCGAGCCCCACTGTTTACCAAACAAACCTGTATAACAACTCCTACTTAAGTATTATAAAACAGGCACTAGAGAGCTTTTCACACGAGTTCCAGCTACTACACTATAATTTAGCTACTCGTGCTTTACAAACAAAAAAAAAAAAAAGGAACTAAACTAAAAGCCATAGTAGTAGTTGTAGTATTTAGTAGTATATAGTAAAAAGTACTACATAATAGTGGCCGTGGTAGTATAAAGCAACAGCATCACCAACTGCCAGTGCATTTTTAGCACACACACATACATTGTAATCATATATACATATGCATGCATAAATGCAACACTTTGTCAAGTCAAGCCAAGCGTATGTTACACATCCATATTTAGTTTGTATAAAAACCCCTTTACACACACACACATTTACATTTTTTTGTATGCTGTTATAAAAGTTTAAACTAGTTACAATTTACATGCTGTCATACATAACCCTATACTTTATACTAAATTTTATACCATTTTATGTGTATGTAGATATGTTTTTTATATGTATGAGTATGTATACCAACTTCCTAATTAAACTTTAATTATGCTAGTTTTTTACGCCCTTTACTTGGCTGAAAAGATGCCAAGACAAAAATATCTTTCTGGTATTGTATACCCTACATTATGTATAAACAAAACTAGATTGTTCGCACGGAACTGCGTTACCGGTAATATTAAATAAAATAGAAGACGGATCTAGTAAGAGTTTCGAATTTTAAAATTACCAATTTCTGAAATTCTTCATCACGGAATCATATTTTTTTTTAATTGTGGACGATCAAGTCTTTCAAAAAACAGTTTAGAATAATTTAAACATAAAATTGAAAAAAAAACCTGTGTTGCCCGGGGTTTTCAATTCAGATTGAAAACCCAACAAAATTTGAATAAACAAAATTTTTAGAGTGAAAATTTTTTTTAAAGAAAAAAAATTTTTTTTTTTCGAGGTAAAAAAATTTAAAAAAGTCTTAACATGTCGTACCTTGTTCCATTCCATTTCGTTCCCCGTTATATTCCATTTACAATTTACTTCGTTCAGGCGGATTTCATTATTTTTCGTAGAACACACCTTTAAGAAACAAATATTTATAGAGTCTTTTTCTATAAATTTTAACTTATCTGAAATTATTGTATACGAAAAATGTCTCAGAATTTTTGTATTTTTCTTTAAAATTTTTTCTATACCGAAAATGTTTTAGAATCTGAGAATTTTTATATATGAAAAAATAATTTTTCTATACGAAAAAAAATTTTTTCGAATAGAAAATTTTCTATACGATAAATGTCTTTGAGTTTGAAAATTTTATACGAAAAAGTCATAGAATCTGAGAATTTTCCTATAAAAAAGTTTATTTTCTATACGAAAAATGTCTCAGAATCTGAGAATTTTTCTATACGACAAAATGTCCCAGAATCTGAGAATTTTTCTATACGACAAAATGTCTCAGAATCTGAGAATTTTTATATACGAAAAATGTCTCAGAATCTGAGAATTTTTCTAGGCGAAAAATTCCTCAGAATCTGGGACGAAAAAGTTTTAGAATCTGAGAATTTTTTTATAAAACAAAATTAGTTTTTCTATACGAAAAATGTCACAGAATCTGAGAATTTTTCTTAATGAAAAATGTCTCAGAGTCTGAATTTTTCAATGCGAAAAATGTTTCAGAAACTAAAAATTCTTCTATACGAAAAATTTCTAAAAATCTGAAAATTTTTCTGTTCTAAAAATGTCTCAGAATCTAAGAATTTTTATTTATAAAAAATGTCTCAGAATCTGAAAATGTTTCTATACAAAAATGTCTGCGAAATTTTTACTCTAACCCTAAACATTTTATTATGATAATGTTTTTCTGAAGAATGAAAAGAAAAATTTTTTGATGAAAAATGCCTGCGAATTTTGTACTCTTGCCCAAAACATTAAATCATGATAATGTTTTGCGGAAGATTTGGGTGTACTTGCCAAAGCAAAGATTTTTTAGAAAAAATATTGTTATATTACTTTGCTATTCCACGCAAAACGAATTGAAATATCAGCCGAGGACCCCATTGAAAACCAAAAGAGCTGTACATTTCGTAAGTGAGTGCAAAAATAAGTGCAAAAAAGTGTTTTTACATTTTGGAGAGTATAAAAGATTCGGCACCAACGAATATAACACTCTCACTTGTTTTATGTACATTTTATAAACAAATGGAAAATTTTTATGCGAAATGCTTAGACTTGGTGAAAAAGTAGTTTTGGTAAAGAAAAATGTTTTTTTTTCACGAAAAACAAAATTATGTTGAAAAAAATTTAATGAACCCAAAATTTTTGGTGAAAAAAAATTTTGATAAAAAAAAGTTTTTGATGATTTTTTTTGATGAAAAGAAAAATTTTTTGATGTAAAAAAATTGAAAAAAATATGATAAAAAAAAAATTATGAAAAAAAATTTTGATAAAAAAAAATTTTATGAAAAAATTGATGAAGAAAAAAAATTTTTATGGGGGGAAAAAAATTGATGGGAAAATAATTGACGAAAAAAAAAATTTGAAGAGAAAAATTAATGAAAATTGATGAAAAAAAAATTTTTTATGAAAAAAAAATTTGATAAAAAAAATTGATGAAAATAAAATTGATAAAAAAAAACAAGTAGAAAAGTTAAATTCGACTTTGCCGAATCTATGAATACCCTCCACAATGCATTTTTTTAAAGGGTAATACATTTTTTAACGTGAAAAAATTAACAATTTTGATTAGAAATATTTTATTTTGAGTTAAAAATTCTTTTTTTGTCATTTTAAAAAAAGAAAAAATACTAATTTTTTTTTGAGTGTAAAATTTTTTTTCGAGTGTAATGTTTTTTTTACTGTACAAATATTTCTGCACGTACGTATGTACACAAAATATTGTAATTTTTGTAAAAAAAAACTAAATTTTTTTTTGTGTAAATTTTTTTTTGAGTGTAAAATTTTTTTGAGTGTAAATTTTTTTTGAGTGTAAATTTTTTTTCGAGTGTAATTTTTAGGTTACCAATGCTTTTAAAACTAAACAAGTTTAAAAAGCATTGCTTTAAAATTAAACAAGTGCCTTTAAAACTTGTTAAAACAAGTGGCATTTTAGATGAAACGAATCTGAAATTCAGGGTTTTGCTTATAACTTTTTAACCACTGGACCGATTGAGCTGGAATTTAATACCAAACAGACCCGGGGAACGGCAAGATATATGACAAGCTTCAGTAGTCTCATTATTGTCTTTCGAAAGTTATCGTGTTTTTTATCTCGTAAATTTGCGAAACACCCATGCCGAAATTTAGTCTTTTGCTCATAACTTTTGAACCACTGGACCGATTTGGCTGGACTGCAATACTAACCTGACCAGGTAAATGACAAACATATATGCCAAACTTCAGTAGCCTCTGTAAAGTCTTTCAAAAGTTAGGTGTTTTCTACGGACAGACAGACGGACGGACGGACACCGCTAGATCGTCTTAAAATCGATCGAGGATCATAAATATATATACTTTTATGGGGTCCTAGACCAATATTTCGAGGTGTTACAAACGGAATGACAAACTAATATATACCCCCTATCACTAGAGTGGAGGGTATAAAAAATTTGATAAAAAAAAAAATGATGAAAAAAATAATGAAAAAAAAAAGTTTGTTAAAAAAAATGTAAGTGTTAAATTCGGCTGTGCCGAATTTTTATACCCTCCAACATGTAAAAAAATCAAAAAAAAAAAAAATTTGCAGGGGGGTTTTTTTTTTAAGGGTGGGCTCGGTAGTGGTTATTGGGGGGGGGGGGCAAATTTCCTCTATAATATGTGTTTAAAAATTCATTCTTATACTTTTTGCACTAAAGTTATACAAGTTTATCATTATTTAAAAAAAAAAAAAATATTACATAAAAGGGGGGCGGACCGAAAAGAAAACTAAATTTTCTAATTATCTGGGTCCAAGGTCAGGACTTTGGACTTCTTGTAGCATAAAAATGTTGCATTTGTTAAACAAAAACACAAAAAATCATGTAAAAAATGGTAGTTTTCAGAGGTCAGTTTAGTTCTTCAAAGGGGAACTTTTTCCCCCTGGTCCGATTTTTCTCATTTACGAACTTAACATGCCTCTTTTATATTGGACTGCATCGTGTTAACTGCAGCTGGTGAAAAACGGTTTTATTCACCACGAGGTGAATTATTATTCAAGTTACAAACCCAAGTTATTAAAATTTTTGGTTTTAAGAAAATGAAAATAGTAATTCTTGTTTTCTTTATTTTGTTCTTAATTGTTAGCTCATATAGTCACACTGAGGTGGCGTCCTGCAACTTTTTTAAAATTAGACACCAGCCTAAAAACATTATCATGTTAAGAAAAAGTTTTGATGAAAAAAAAAAAAAATTTGGTGAAAAAAAAATTTTGATGTAAAAAAGTTTTTGATAAAGAAAATACAATTTTTATGAAAAAAAAAATAATAAAAAAAGTTTTTTGAATATATTGATGAAAAAACGATTTCATAAAAAAACAATTAAAATTTGATAGAAAAAAAATTATGAAAAAAATGTTTTTGATGACAAAAAAAAAATTGACAAAAAAAAATTTCTGATGGAAAAAGGTTGATGAAAATATATATTGATGAAAAAAAATATTGATGAAAAAAAATATTGATGAAAAAAAAAAAATTGTCAAAAAAAAATAGATAAAAAAAGTTTTATGAAAAAAAAATTATGAAAAAAAAATTTTATGAAAAAAAAATTTATGAAAAAAAAATTTTTTGATAAAAAATTTTTGATCAAAAAAATTTATGAAAAAACAATTTTTGATAAAAAAAAATTTGATGAGAATTTTTTTTAAATTATGTTACCTTTTATTCATCATCTGGTGAAAAACGTTTTTATTCACCAGCAGGTGAGTTATTATCCATATTACAAATAGAAGTTGCAAACCTTGTTGGTTTTAAGCAAATTTTCATTTTTGTTAGTCGTTACATAATTTTTAAAATTAGACACCAGCCTAAAACTATTATCATGTTAAAAATGTCTCAGAATCTGATAACTTTTTATATGAAAAATGTCTTACAAGGGAAGTATCTCAACCCTTATGAACCGATTTGCATGAAACTTAAAATATATATAAAAGAGACAATTCTAAGGTTAGGGTGTCTCGGCTTATCGGCCATATCGTGGATTTAGGGGTTCAAATCTTGGGTCAAAAATGGCCAAAAAATCGTTTTTTGGATTTTTCAGCTATTTCTTTCCAAGAAACTATATGATGTTTACATATGAGAAGAAAGGTTTTTTAATGCCTATCCAACTATGATATAACCTTGTGGAAATTCGGCTTTGTTAAATATTTTTTTCATGAAAATGTGTAAATTTTGGCGGGTATTTATATGAAGACAGACCTACGATATCCATATGAATACAAAATAATCTTTATTAAATTTAAGTCGACACGTATTTTTGTTCTAGACAATATTCCTGTTAGTTCGGGAGATATCAAAATTTTCCCGAAGATCCACATTGTTTCATAAGGGAACAACGATATTTTTAAACACTGATATGGCCGATAAGCTGAGACACCCCAACACAAAAATCGTTTCTTTTATATATATTTTAAGTTTCAGGCAAATCGGTTCATAAGGGTTGAGATACTGGGTTGTTAGATACTGAGAATTTTTCGTAAGGAAAGTCTCAAATCAAAATCTAAGAATTTTTCTATACAAATGATATCTCACAATCTAAGAATTTTTCTACACAAAAACTGTCTAAGAATCTGAGAGTTTTTCGGGGTAACAAAAATTTCTTTGGAGTCTGAGAATTTTGCTGTACAAAAAATATCTCAGAATCTGAGAATTTTTCTATACCAAAAATATCTCAGAATTTGAGAACATTTCTATACAAAAAATCTAAGAATTTTCTGTACAAAAAATGTCTCAGATCTAAGAACTTTTCTATGCGAAAAATGTCTAGGAACCTGAGACTTTTTCTATATGAAAAATTTCACAGAATATGAGAATTTTTCTGAAAATTTTTCTTTACAAAATACTTAAATTACTTAAAAATTTAAGTATTCTTATCTTAAAAATGTAAAAATTATGTCGGAATCAGAGAATTTTTCTATAGGAAAAACTTCTGAGAAATGTTAGAATTTTTCTGTACAAATTTTGTTTGTCTGTGTAGAAATCTAAGAGTTTTTCTATACAAAAATTTTTCAGAATGTAATTTCGATTTTGCGACTCTTTTTTTAGAATAAATAAAAATTCTATGAAATATTTAGTGTACCATCTGATGCCTTATTGCCATCTCTAATATCTTATAATTTATTTTTGTTTAAGTTCTTTTATATTTTAATAAAATTTATCATGCATTCATTGCAACACAATATGTTATTGCATATCGTAGGTTTCTTTTTTTTTATATAAAATTTTCTCCTACAGGGTTTTATATTCCATTTTGTTGTTGCTGTTTTTTTTTTATCTATCAAGGAAGTATATGTTAAAGACAATGTCGATATTTTCTATATAAAATATAAAATTATAAAGACTTTGTATATAGGTTGTATGCAGGTTGTCGTGTTAAATTATAAACAACAAACCAAAAAAGTAAAAAAAACTTTGTTTTTAGCATGGAATATAATTAAATATTGTAAAAACTTATTAAATAAGTTTGTTTTTTAGAAGACAAGACAATATACTGTAACTAACTATAATGTATAATTACAATTTATAGTTATTATTTAATAATAATAAAAATTGTATACATAATTGTTGCCTTAAAGTATGCTTTAATTATGTAAAACAAAAAGGTACCTAACAATATGCTTATAATACAGGGAAATTAAGACTTAAGGGAATAAATTATAATATATAAAAAAAATCAGTGTTGTACCAGTAAAATAACAAAATCATGTCATTAACATATTGTTGTATTAATTTAGTAATATACATAAATTAATTAAACATTGTTTTTTGTATTATTTAAATATAAACAAAATGTTTTTTTTTTTATATAAAATTGTAGAAATTACTATTATTTATGTTAGTAGAGGTTAGACTGTTTAAGACTTAAGTCAATTTTTGCACAACTGAAGGGGGAAAAACGGATCTTTGCTCTTCATGTCCTAAATATTATGAACTAGATTGTTCAAGACCTTCCTATTATCCTGCAACTTCATATCATGGTCATCATCATCACTCTCATCATTCACATAATGGATATTCTCACAACCATAGGTGTTTAAATCACAATCATCATCATTATAGTGCTTATCATCACAGTCATCACCATGTCTCTACTCATCACCATCATAATTCACATACTCATCATCACCATTGCTAATTTATGGAATTTTAAAGAAAAAAAATATATATTAACAAAAATGGATTTTGAACTTAAAAAGTTTTTTTAAGTTTACAAATTTATTGTGCAAAAAAGAACTTTAATTAAAATTGTCATGAATTTTTTTAATACTTTTACGTAATCTACTTTTCCTTAATTTAAAATTTACCAACAATTTTTGGTGAACATTATAATTTTAACTTACCAACAAGTTATTTCAAATAAAAAAAATTGTCAGGGCGTTTTATTTCTGGGAAGCGAGGCCGCTGGGGGATCTCAGTGACACATTTTCCATCGTTATATTCATAATAGTATTATTATTTTTGATATTTTTTTTTTAATCAATAATTTTTTTTAATCAATATTTTTTTCATCAATATTTTTTTTTAATAATTTTTTTTTTTTATTAATATTTTTTTTCATAAATATTTTTTTCATCAATTTCTTTTTTCATAATTTTTTTTCATCAATAATTTTTTTTATTCCAAATTTTTTTTCACCAAATTTTTTTTTTTTAAACTTTTCAAAATTTTGTTTTGATTTTAATTAATATTTTTTTTTTCATCAATATTTTTTCTCATCAGTATTTGTTTTCATCAATATTTTTTTTTATTGATTAGTTTTTTTTTCATTAGTATTTTTTTTAATATTTTTTTTCATCATTACTTTTTTTTTATCAATATTTTTTTTTTTTTATCAATATTTTTTTTATTAATATTTTTTTCATTAAAATTTTTTTAGATGGATATCACTGGAATGTCTTACAAGGGAAGTCTCCCTGGTGTCACCCTCCGATCTTCATGAAATTTGGATATGTTGTTAAGAACGAAAATTAATTCAACACGTATTTTTTTTTAGCGGCCCAAACTCATTTTTAGGGTGGTCGATTTGTATGGGGGGAAATTGACCTTTTTCAGTTTTTTACGATTTACTCCTATTTAAACAAAATTAATATAGGCATGTGTGATATCAGATTAAAGGTATTAAAAATACCTATCTCGTGGTGCTACCAACGGGTCAAAGAAGTTAATATTTTCGACTTATTAATAAAAATGTCTAAAAATTTTGGTATTTCTTAGCACACGTAGAAAGGTTTTCTAAAAAAATACGTGTCCCTTTATTTTTTCTGCTCTACAAAATAAAACCAATTCCATAAAGATCCGCGGGTGACACTAGGGAGACTTCCCTTGTTAGAAAATTTTAAGGATCAATAATATGTAAACATAATGGGGTCCTCTAATGATATTTCAATGCGTTTTGCATGGAATGACAAATTAATTTAGCGTTATTTTTTCTAGAAAAATGTTGCTTTGGAAAGAACACCTGTTTATACAGCAAAACATTATCATTATTCAATGGTTTAGGCAAGAGAAAAAAATTATCAAATTTAAAAAAAAAAAAGAGTTTGTAACTTGGATAATAATTCACCTCCTGGTGAATAAAAAATATGTCACCAGATGGTGATTAAAAAATATGTCACCGGATGGCGAATAAAACGTAATATAATAATTTTTCTTATTACTTTTTCGTTAAATCTCTTATAATTTTAATACCCTACACTTAGTGATAGAGGGTATATATAAGTTTGTCATTTCGTTTGTAACTAATCGAAATATCGGTCTGGGACCCCATAACGTATATCATTGAAAACACGAGAAATCAATAGAAAACGCAATAAATCTGGACTTAGGTTCTCCGATTAACTTTATATTGTGCACACGGATACTCTATGGAGCAATTTGGATATTTGCATTTAGAGTTTAAAAAAAATATAAAACTCGCGATTTTATTAGCGTTTTTAATTTAAAAAAAAATGAAAAAATGCAAAATATAGTCAATTTTGAAGAGCTATATTTCCTAAAGTATATATCGCATTTCAATTCTATTCAATGCATTCGAATGGTAAGCTCGTCTTCTTTATAGCTAATATTTTTTAAAGAAAAAATTGTGTCTAAAAATGCAGTTTTAATACAAACGAAATTTTGAAGTGCATTTTTCAGAACTTACTACATCTTCGATTTTTAAAAAACCAACATTTTTGGAAAGATTAACATTTTTACATTAAATATAGCTAAAAAGTACTTTGGGACACGCACGATTGCTATTTTTAACGATTTTATGAAAAAAATCTTACTAAATTTTTCACATAAAAAGTTCAAAAAAATTATTTTATTTAGTATTTTTAAATTTTGTATTATTGTAGAAATGATTTTAAAAAGTATTCCACTTCAATAATCTTTATTAATAAAAGTAGGTATCGTATAAAACTGTTTTAAAAAGCTGTTTAAAGATTAAATTGTGTTTTCTAAAATTATTAGTTTTTAAATAAGACAATGCATTTCAATTAGAATTTTTTTAGATGCATTTAGTTTACGTGATGCATTTAAGTTTTCGTAAATTTCATTCTTGATTTTGAATGTGGGTAGCCCCGCTTCGCCGGAGCCGTTTTTGAAAAAAGGAGAAAATGAAATAATCAGAAATATGAAAGAAGAATAAAGACAAAAATTATTCCTCGGGAAAATTGCAATAAAATTGCTAATTAACTTTTTGCAATTGCAGTGTTTTTTGTTGCCAAAAATTGCACTTTTAAAGTCCGAGCTAAAAACACGAATTCTGTAAAAAAAATTACGAGATATTCAAGAACGGTTACTGTGAAGATTTTAATTTTCGTCGAAATATAGTAGTAGGGCACCCCAGATTTAAAATCAAGAAAGACATTTACAAAAACTTAAATGCATCACTTAAACTTAAATGCATCTTAAAAATTCTAATTGAAATGCATTGCCTTAAAAAATCTTATTTTAAAACTGATAATTTTAGAAAACACAGTTAAATCTGTAAACAACTTTTTAAAACAGTTAAATGCGATATTTACTTTTATTAATGAAGATTATTGAAGTGGAATACTTTTTGAAAAAATTTCTACAATAATACAAAATTTTAAAATACTAAATAAAATAAATTTTTTTGAGCTTTTTATATGAAAAATTTAGTTAGATATTTTTCATAAAATCGTTAAAAATATCACGAATGCGTGTCCCAAAGTATTTGTTAGCTATATTTAATGGAAAAGTTTCAATCTTTTCAAAAATGTTGGTTTTTTAAAAATCGAAGATGTAGTAAGTTCTGAAAAATGCATTTCAAAATTGCATTTGTCTTAAAACTGCATTTTAAGACACAAATTTTTCTTTAAAAAATATCAGTTATAAAGAAGACGAGCATACCTTTCGAATGCGTTCAAAAGAATTGAAATCCGATATATACTTTAGGAAATATAGCTCTTCAAAGTTGACTACTTTTTGCATTTTTCTAATTTTTTGAAAAATTAAAGACTCTAATAAAATCGAGAGTTTTTAATTTTTTTTTAAACTTTAAATGCAAAAGCCAAAATGGCTCCATAGAGTATCAGTGTGCATAATATAAAGTTAATCGGAGTACCTAAGTCCAGTTTTGTGGCGATCTCTCAAATTTTCAATGATATATGTATATTATCGATCAGTGATCGATTCTAAGACATTCTAGCTATATCCGTCTGTCTGTCCGTCTAAAATGGTGATTACGGCCAAAGTATTAAACATATATGACTGAGACTCAGCAAATTTACTTGTTGTTGTCCTAAGTAGTTTGGTATTGCATTTGAGCGAAATCGGTTTAGTGGTTCAAAAGTTATGAACTAAAATCTAAGAACACCTCGAAAATTTTGGTATATTCTACATAACCTAAAAATGCAAAATGCTTTATATTGGCTGTTGGTTGGCATATGTAAACATAATTGGACATAGAATGGAATTTTTACAAACCAATTTTTTTACAAAAAAAAATTCGCGGAATTTTTTTTTTCACCAAAAAATTTTTTCCGCGTAATTTTTTTTTTTTACAAATAATTTTATATTACATTGTGGAGGGTATCAATACTAGAGTTGTCAACCGATTAAGAATAATTCGATTAATCGATCAAACAAAACCAAACTCTTGTTCGATTAATTTAAAAATGACGATTTTCGAATAACGAATAAATCGATTAATTTAGGTCAATTAATCGACGAATTATTTTTTTATACCCTCCAACTACAGTATCGAAATATCGGTCTAGGACCCCATAAAGTAAATATATTTTTTATCAGTGATCGATTACACAGGTTGACAAAAGTTGAACCTTTTCAATTTGCCTGACCTTTGACAACTGATTTATATGGATTTTAGTGTGCTGATTCCGAATCTGTTATCCAATTTAAATCGCTGTTAAAGAGTCGAAAAAGTACGTTTTGACAAACTTTGCTTGGCTATAGTTTCTGAAACTAATTATAGAGCCTCAGTTTTAAACACGAACATAACTATATTGGATACGAGAATTCCTAAACTGGTATTAGCTTTTTTCTGACAGCGTCAGTTTTCGAGTTATTAAAAAAAAGCATAAATATTCAGACAAAATTCAAGAGGGCAGAAATTAAAAAAAATTATTTTAGCGATATCTCCAAAACTAATGATGACTCAACAAAAGTAAGAGCGTTTCTGGAATCAGCATATCCAGCACACCTAAAATCGTCATTCCCTTTTTGGATGTAAGACAAGTGTTGGTATATATGGACTCACAAACATGTCAAAAATATCCTGTTTTCAAAGATTCCTTAGGCTATATCTCAAAAACTAGAGCTGACCCAAAAAAACGATAGCCAGATTTGAAATCAGCGAACCCCAATTACCCAAAATTAGCTATCAGAACCCGGGCAAAAAAAAGTGTTGCCCTGTGTTATCAGACATTCTAGCGATGTTCGTCTAAAAATTGTTCCCCTGTAAAGAACTAAAACACCACCAGAAAAACAAAATTTGTTTACATGTTTTTTATATTTGTTCAACAAATTAAATATTTTTATGATTAGCAAATGATATTTTTTCGGCCCGCCCACTTTTAAGGGCGTGGTTATTGAAAATTAGTGCGTTTTTAGGCATAAATGTCGTATTAAATGAATTTGTTAACATTTATGTGAAGAGGGAGGTGTCCTCAAACGTCCCCCGCCGAATCCCCCCAACTTAGAAAACTTAAAACTTGATAAAAATCCAATTTTCTTATTCTTATTCGATTAATCGAATAATTTTTTAAATTTAATCGTTTCATCGAACGAACAAAAACAATTATTTGAATTATTCGAACAAAGTTAAAAGTCGAATAATTGACAACTCTAATCAATACACTCAAAAAATTATGTCATTAACTGTTTGTAGTTTATTAAAAAAGTTTTCCGTTTAGTCGTTTTTAAAAGAAAAAACATTTGTTTGATGTTCAGTTTTTATTAATGACTACTTCAGTCCTTTGTTTCAAAAATAACACACTAAAAAATAAAGACTTTCATTAACATTTAATTTTTAAAGTCATTTATTTTTGTTCTGTAAGTAAAAACTACTGATTATTTTTTTAATTTTTAATGATTTGTGTAAGTATTTTTTTTTAAAATTGTTGGTATTTTTTAATGAAATATCATTAGTTTTTACCTACACAAATCAGTTATTTTTTTGTAGAAAAAAAAAATCAAAAAAATATTTATAGAAATATAAAAACATGTTTGTATCAAGTGACTTTGGCACGATGGGTAGAGTGTCTGGCCAGAATGTAGTTGATTGCGGGTTCGATTCCCCAAAAATTTTATTAAAAATTTTTAAAAAAATATTTCAATAAAAAATTGTAAAAAATAACCTACAAAATCATTAATTTTTATTGTTTTCGTAGGTTATTTTTTTGAAATTTGTTGGTAAAAATAACAGAACTATCATTAATTTTTAATGTTTTCGTTGGTTATTTTTTTGAATTTGTTGGTAAAAAAGAGTGAAAAAAACGTAATTTTTTAATGTTTAATGTTATTTATTTTAGAAAATTTTGTCAACAGTATAAAATAAATGTTGATGTTTTTAAGACAAATGAATAATTACTGGGATGGTTTTCAATTGTTTATTCACTGGTTTTAAGTGTGTTTTTCATTTGTTTGTGCCTACAAAATATTTTGAGTGTACATTTGGCAAAACCGAATTTAACTTTTTTACTTGTTTTAATTAATTTTTATACCCTCCAACTACAGTATGGGGGTATACTCACTTTGTCATTCCGTGTGTAACGCATCGAAGTATCAGTCTAGGACCCCATAAAGTATATATATTATTGATCAGTGATCGATTCTAAGACATTCTAGCGATGTCCGTCTGTCCGTCCGTCCGTCTGTCCGTCCGTCTGTGGAAGACACGATACGGTCCAAAATAAAAGTGGTAGACTCCTGAAATTTGGCACATGTATGTCTTATGTTCATAGGCTGGTTAAGTTCGGAGATGGGCAAAATCGGACCTGGGGGGAAAAAGTTCCCCCTTGACGAAGTAAACCAACCCATAAAAAAGGGAACTTTCTATAGGTTTTTTTTTGCATTTTTGTTAAACAAATTTAACATTTTTATGCTTTAAAAAGTTCAAAATCTTGGACTTAAACGCAGGGGATTTGAAAATGCCTTTTTTTTTGGTCCGCCCCCTTTTGTGGTCGTGGATATAAGCAAATAATTTATATAATGATGAAATTGTATATCTTTTGTTCAAAGAGCATAGTAATTAAATTTGTAAACATTTTTGACCAGAGAGAAGTTGTCCCCAGGGATCCCCGACAAGCCCCCCCCCCCAAAAAAAAAATCGAACTGCAATTTTTTTTTATTTTTTTTTTTAACGTTGTAGGGTATACAAGATTCGGCACAGCCGAATTTAACACTCTCACTTGTTTTTCATCAAATTCTTTGTTTAATTTAAAATATTTATTCATTGAAAATATTTTTTATATTAATTAAAATATTTTTTTTTTTCCTCAAACATTTTTCGATTTAATGTCTTTGATTTTACTTTGCTCATTTAGCAAATTTAAATCCCCTTTGGTATGGACTGCATGTCACTTTCCACAGGCAGACATATTCGATTTTTCTCATTTACCAAATGTACAGCTCCTTTGGTTTTTACTTCATCTTATATTACACAGACAGACGGAGGGATGGATGGCGCTAGATTGTCTTAGAAACCATAAGAAGATCAGTAACATTTAAACCTAATGGAGTCCTCGACTGATAATTCAATTTATGTTGCATGGAATAACAAGCGAATTCAACTTTAATAAAAAAAAAACAAAATTTGTTTTTGCAAGTGCATCCATACATATATTCCAAAACGTTATTATTTTTTAGCACTCCAAAGTCACTCAAAGCATATTTCCCAGGAAAATTTTTTGGAACAAATTCCTGGTTCAATAAATTCTTGAGTACATTCTACGGTAATCACAACAAAATTTTCTATGTAAAATTATTAAAAAAAAAACTACTTGCTCTAAAAAACGATTGCTTTCGGGACAATTTCAAACAAAAATCATTGATTCTGGAATATTAAGTAGAACCGGTTGCAGGGTAGTTTGATGGGTTCCGGAACCGATTATTTGGAACAGAAAATTTTGCTAGGTTTAGTGTGTTTTTCAACACTTGAATTTGCAAATTTAGTTTCACGGTTTTGCTTATAACTTCAGAACACCTGGACCGATTTCACTGAAATGTAATACCAATCTGACTGGAAAACGACAAATATATTTGACAAGCTCCAGCAACATCAGACTATTTGTTCAAAAGTTATTGTGTTTTCCAAAGAAACACAGGCGTACGGTGGACATCTCTAGATCGACGAAAAATCGCTCGAGGCACATGAATATATTCTAAATGGGGTCCTAGACCAATATTTCGAAATGGTCCAAACGGAATTCTTAGTGTGAAGGGCATACAAAATTCAGAAATTCAGTCTGTAATAATAGAATATTGTGGTAAGATTTGATTAACTCTTAAGAAATTTAAAATTATTTTTAACAAACAATACCCAATTAATTAACAACCATTAATATATCTCTGTTCCTAAAAATATATATTATTTTTTTCATAAAAAACATTATAACAACTCCCAATAACCACTTCTTACTTAACTATCCTTAAATGTATGCAATAATAATGCTTTGTATCATTGAACCTAAAAGTATGCAATAGTTTTTATAAAACAACATTGCTTCAAAGTATAAGCTTTCAGTTGTATATATTCGTGTACATTAAATTCATATTAAATTTTACCTAAAAAAACCGATTTACAAATTCAATATATTCAAGCTTTTTTGTAATTTTGTTTTATGGATATTCGTTTTTTCTCATTTTCGGCAAAACAGCTGGCAAAATAATAGTATCAAACCATAAAACGGCTGACTGGGCTGTTTTGACAAAAAAAAATGTAAAAAAAGCATAAATAATACGATGAATATAATAAAAGAAGAGACAAACGAATGAAAAAAAAACAGGAAAAATGTTCACACGAAAGGAAAGTAAAGAAAGAAAACGATTATAAATTAAGGCAACCAATATACACAAACACATATAACTAATGAAACGAAAACATAAATATGACAGAAAAAAAAAGACGAAGTAAAACTAAAGAAAACGACACAAAAGAAACGAAAATTTCATAAACAGAGGGTATACATATAACAGAAAAGACAAAAGACATGTTGAACTTTTTTTTTCAGTAGAAAAAAATAAGGAAAAGGGAGTTTATAAGGGCAAATGAGGAAAACAAGGAGTATAACAGGATAATAGAATAAGGAAGGAAGAGAGTAAAAGTTGTGTTAATAACATGAGCATAAGTTAAATTAAATTGAAATGACAAGAGGGAATTAAAGACAGGGAGAGTAATAAGGGAAATTTTATTTGAAACAGCGGAGAGTCAGGGAATTTCCATAAAAGGACTTTTATACGTTAGCGCCATTTTGGTACATCGTGGTCATATTTATTACTAAATTTGTTACTTTTAGAATATTTGTCTCTTAAGTTGTTACTTTTGAGGAGAACCTACTCTTGAGTTTATTTATTTTCATTATGGAAATTTTAATATTTCATAGACTTTTGGGATTTTCCCTCAATATTAAAATTTTAGTATTTTCTCTATAGTCAATTTAGCAACAGCATTTCTTAGAATTTTTTTTTTCTGTTAAGTTTTTAGCGGAAATTTTTTCGTATTCATTGGATTTTTTTTTCATTGTTAAATATTTATAAACAAAAATTTAATAAGGAAAAACCCTATCGTTAAGAGAAAACTACTTATTGTAGTTAACCTTGAATAAAATGCGGAATTTCCTTAAAGCAATTTGGACTTAATAACAATAATTGACATAATCAATTATTAATTGCGAATTTTGAATTTCGGTAGAAGTGATTATATTTTAATTTATGGCGTTAGTGGTGGATTTGGTTATTGAAGAATGGTTGTATGTTTGGTGTATTATACAATGGGTGTGTTTAATAGAGAAATTATAATAATTATTTTTTTTATTCAATTTCGACTTTAGTGTTTGGAAAGCTAACAAAAAATTTTAATAAAGATTTTATATTAAAATTTTTAAAACTAAAAATAAAAAAAATTTAAGACAATTTAAAACAACACTTAGTAATTTTAAAAATATTCGGTTTTTTACAGAAAGCTAGAAAAAATATCAAAAAAGATTTTAAATTAAAATTTCCCAAATCTTCAATTTGTTATTATTGTGCCTGCAAATTTTAATAATATTGTAAATGCAAACTGTAGCCTAAAAAATATGCAATTTATAAATTTAAGTAATTCATATAAAAACAAAAATATTTATTGCGGCAAAAAAAATTTTAAATATAACAAATTTTTGTTTGCAAAAGCACAATTTTTTATGAAATGTGCTTTTAAATTTTGTTTACATATTTTTTGTTGCATACTTTTAGGATTACATTTAGTTTACAAATTAAAATTTTAGTCTTAATCAAGTTTAATTTATTTAATTTTTTAATTTTAAACAAATTCAAATAAAGGGTATTATTCTTTATAATTATTTGCTTTAAGATAATCGTTTTTGTTGAAATTTCAAAATTTGATAAATTAAGGCTCAAAATTAAAAACTAAATTTTTGCAAATATCATTAACTAGTAGCCAAAAATTTTTGCATTTTTTAGTGCGGACAACGAGAAAAATTATGAAAAAAAGTTTTTTAGTCTTTAGGCCAAAAATATTTTTTTTTTTTATATATAAAAAAAAAAAATGCATTTAAAACATAAAAAACAACTTTTTTATGTAATTTTTGTAAAAGGAAAACCGTTTGCTTTGAATGCTTTTTGAGTCATAGGAATCTGATGGTTTAGAAAATATAGCTCTTCAAAGTTACAAAATTACAAAATAAACAAAAAATTTATTTTTTGTATAAAAAGCCCAAATAAGATTTTTTTTTGAAAAAATTACGATAATTTGGAACAAGTATAGAAAATTTCTATATTTTCGATTTATGCAGGTTAAAAAAAAAAAAATGAAATTAAGAAAAAATTTTAAAAAATGCATCCAAAACTTTTTTAGCATGATAATCTTTTTAGGCTGATGTTAAATTTTAAAAGTGACACTGGTCATCGCCTCAGTTTGACTATATATAAAATCTAGCGACTATAAAAAAACCAAAAAGGTTAGTAACGTGGATAGTAAATCCCCTGCTGGTGAACCAAAAAAAAAATCACCATCTGGTGAAAAAAATATCACAACATTACTTTTCATCAATTTTTTTTTTTACAATTTTTTTTAATCCACTTTTTTCATTATTTTTTTTCTATCAGAAACTTTTTTTGCATCAAAACTTTTTTCTTCCAACTATTTTTTTCATAAAAAAAAACAAATTATTTTGCCATCAAAACTTTAATATCAACGAAATTTTGTTTTCTATTTATCAAATGATTTTTTCATTAAAATTTTTTTTATCGATTTCTTTTTAATTTTTTTTCACCAATCAAATTGTTTCTTTTTTAATGTTTTTTTTATACCCTCCACTTATTACTTATTAGTGTAAGTTTGTCATTCCGTTTGTAAGTCATCGAATTATCGGCCTGGGACCCCATAAAGTATTATTGATCAGGGATCGATTCAACGATATTCTAGCGATGCCAGTCATTGGCGTAGGAAGCCAACATTTCTGGGGGGGCTAAAGCCCCCCTAGATTTTTTTGAATTTTTTGTTTTTTTTTTTTAATAGAAAAACCCAGACCTATTCCTGAAACTTTCCCTTAAACATGCGTCTAGGTGTCCTAGAAGCGAATGCCCCCCGAAAGCGGTTAAAAATTCATATTTTTTTTAACAAACTTTGATTCTGAAAATTTTTCGGAAATTTAGAACTCCCAGATACGTTTTGAGAATGAAAGATTTTTAATGTTTTTCCTATAGTAAAATAATTACATTACTATGATTTTTTTCAAGAGAAAGTTCTGATTGCAAAAGTTGATGATTATTAGTCAAAATTCTCAGATTCTTTCCTTCAATAACTTTTGTCTATAAAAAACCCCTTAGAATTTATAAACTTTTTTAAATCAAAGAAGTTTAAAATGTTTTCCTGAAGTTAAAACCCTAAGATTCCGTAAAGTTTTTATTACTGACAAAAACATCAGATTCATATAAAAACTTTTTCCAATAATTCAGACTATTTTTCAATGGGAAAAACTATTAGATCTAATATAATAATCATTACGAGTCCTTAAGACTCGTAGAATAATCATAACGAGTCCTAAAGGCTCATTTTTATTATTTATTGTTGCAAAAATTAATAAAATCATTAAATTATTAAAAAAAAATTGTGAATGATTAAAATTCTGGGGGGGGGCTAAAATTTTTCTGGGGGGGGGCTAAGCCCCCCCCAGACAGGGCTATCTACGCCAATGATGCCAGTCTTTCTATTGAAATGAAAATATTAAACATATTTGGCTAAAACTTAAAATATTTATATTGCCGAGCAGTTTGGTATTGCATTTGAATAATATCGGTTCAGCGGTTCAAAAGTAATGAACGAAATTTTAAGGATACCCCGAAAATTTTGGTACATTCAACATAACCTTAAAAACACAAATGATTTAATTCAGCTGCAAATTGACAAATTTGAACAAAATTTGATACAGAATGATATGTAAACAAGTACAAACATATTTTTTTTAGAAAAAAAACAAATTCAGCGGATTTTTTTTCACCAAAAAAATATTTTTTGTTGAAATTATTTTTTTTCTAATTTTTTTTTAGCAAATAATCTTTGTCAAATTGTGGAGGGTTTCCATACATTTGACAAGGCAAAATTTAACTTTTTAACTTGTTTAATTAAAATTTGTTTTTATCAAAATTTTATTTTTTCATGAAATTTTTTTATCAAAAACTTTTTTTCATATTTTTTTTTCGTCGACCAGAGAGTGGATGAAATATTGGAAGACAAATTAAATAATAAAATTTAAAAATTTAACTTTTTAGTTTTTTTATGACCTCAAGCCTAACTAAAAGAAAAAAAACTTAATTTTTTCAAAAATTTATTATTTTATAAAAAAGAAAAAATTTTATTAACAATTTTTTTTCATCAGAAATGTTTTTTTTTTATCAGAAACTTAATTTTTCATTAATTTTTTTTTTCATTAAACTATTTTCTTCATCAAAAAATTAATTTTTTCATAAAAACTTTTTTTCAACAAAACTGTATTTTATTCTTTACAAACAAAAGCTTTTTCGCCAGACATTTTTTTTATCGAAATTTTTTCAACAACTGTTTTTTCTTTTTTTAGTGTTTCTGTTTGTTATTAAGGGTTTGTGATTGAAGAAGAAAACATTGTATTTCTAAAGATTATTTTTTAATGTGGATTTATTCCAGACCATGGTTGACGAAAAAAATATGATAAAAAAAAATTGATAAAAAAAAATTTTGATGAAAAAAAAATTTGATAAAAAAAAAAAATTATGTAAAAAATTGATTAATGAAAAATAAAAAATTTTTTTTTGATGAAAAAAAAATTTGATGAAAAAAAAATTTGATGAAAAAAAAATTTGATGAAAAAAAAATTTGATGAAAAAAAAATTTGATGAAAAAAAAATTTGATGAAAAAAAAATTAATGAAAAAAAAGTTTGATGAAAAAAAAAAATTTATGAAAAAAAAATTTTGATGAACAAAAAATAAAATTAATGAAAAAAAAATTTGATGGAAAAAAATTAGATGGAAAAAAAAAATTATGAAAAAAAAAATTTATGAAAAAATTTTTTTTTTTGTTGAAAAATAATTATGTTACTTTTTATTCACCAGCTGGTGAAAAACGGGTTTATTCACCACAAGGTGAATTATTATCCAAGTTACAAACCCAAGTTATTAAAATTTTTGGTTTTAAGAAAATCAAAATATAATTCTTGTTTTCTTTTTCGTTAATTGTTAGCTTATATAGTCAAACTGAGGTGGCGTCCTGCAACTTTTTTAAAATTAGACACCAGCCTAAAAACATTATCATGTTAAAAAGTTTCTACTTCTGAAAAAAGGCAATTTGACATGTTTTTTGTAGTTTTGTAAAACAAATAGAATTTTTTTTTCAGAAGAACGAAAGAATTCTGCACTTGGACCGAGTGCAATAGAATTTAATAGGCGATATAAAAAATATTTTTAGTAATATTTTTAGTAATGTTGCGACAGGGATGCAACCTTATATCTAGACGGGGTATACTAAATTAACCCAAAATGCATCATTATTTTTTTATGCCAATCAAGGGTTATTAGGGACTTTTATTAATCTTCAATTGACCCGCACATATTTTCACTGTTGTGATCAGACATATAGTTAAAATATTATTGTCAATCAAAGTGTAAGTTTTAGGGAAATTGCCAAAATTAAATATTTTGCAAAAACGTGATTTTATAAAAATTAAAAAAATATATTTTCAATTGATCCAGAGTTTCAAAGCCTCTAGAATGATTGTGCAAGTTCGGTCAATGGATTACTTAAAAGGATACTTCAGGAGATTCCTAGAAGGATAGCCCGTCTAGCCCATTAGAAGGTGATTTTTTCTGGTTATTTCTGATACTTTTTTATTTTTTCTATTTCTACACAATTTCTTTAATAATCCTATTTTTAATATTGCTCTCTTTTTTTTATATGAAAACAAAAAATGCACTCAAAAAAATATTTTTTAACAAACATTTTTAGAAAAAATTAAATTTTTAAAGTAATTTTTATATATTTTTTTATCTGTTACTTGGCAAGACCGTCTTTAGGCGGGGTACCAACAATTTCATCTGAACGAAAAACCGCTAAGTTTTTGATATTTCTGAGTACAGAAATGGACTTTCAGTGCCCAAATTACCCTAGAAATATTTTTTTTATTAAAAAACAAAAATTACCGGTTAGAGGGTTAATTGCAATTGTTCTAGTTATCACAAATCTGGTCTTAAATTTTCCAAAAATATTGCCTTTTTGCTCATTTTTGCCAGCTCATAGCGGATGAACCCGATGTGATAGTGACAAAAAAATAAGTTGAAGGTAAAGCTTAAACTTTGCTCGTATGGATGCTGAATTCATTTGGTCAGTCACCTAATGCTTAGGGCACCGATTGGCTTTCAATGATTTCTTATTCCCCGAAAAAGATTTTTCCGCTACAAATCATAAAAAAGTGATGCGAATGGAACGCCACCTTATACATACTTCCTAACTACACAGAAAATAATATCGTATATTTTATTTTAATTAAAATTTTAATTGTTTTTTAATTTAATATTAATTAATCTTTTAATTAATATAATTAATTGTTTAATTAAATTTTTAACTTTATTTTAATTAATATTTTAATTGTTTTCAAATTTAATATTAATTAAGTATTTAATTTATATAACTAAATGCTTAATTAAATTTCTAGCTTTACTTATTTTTTTGTTTTTTTGTTTTCCGTGTGTGTGCGAGTGTGTGTTTTTCTCTTGCATTGTATTACATACAAAAAAAATACATAAGTATAAAAAGTTTGTTGAAAGTTTTTTTATTTTTCACATAGGTTTTTGAATTCTCATTTTGTTTATAGTTTTATGTGTATGTATATGAAAGGTTTATAATCAACTTTATAAAATCTTCTCACTGACTATGTCTTTACGGCATAAATAAATTTGGTAAAGTTTGAAGAAATATTTTTTTTAAACTATTTTATTCAAAAAGAATGACTTTACAAATTATTTTTTTTTTAATATAATATTTTTAATTAATTTTTTTAATTTATACAATTAAAATTTTAATTATTTTTTTTTTAAATTTTTTAATTTATAGTATTAAGTTTTTAATTAAATAAATATCCATTTATTTTTAATTAACGACATACAAATATTTTTAATTTATTTGCGCATTTTAGTGATTGGTCCGGATTTAATTATTTTTTTAATTAAATCTACGAATTTTTAAATTAAATATTTTTTTTATTTTTTTCTGTGTATCTAACATCAGGTTTCGAGAAATTTTAAATACATAAAAATTGCGTTTTTAGACATATTTTACAACTAACAGAGGATGAACCTGATGTGCTGACAACTTTAAAATAAGTCAAGGGTTAAGCTGAAACATTTCTCTTGACGATGGATAACTCAATTGATCAGTCGCTTTATTAGTTGGAGCACCAACTATCTTTTAAGAAGATATTTTCTCCTTAAAACGTTTTTTATGATACTGGGGAAAAGACATCATTGAAAGACAATTGGTGCCAAAAGGGTTAAGGCGACTGACCAAATAAGTTCTGCGTGTTAAAGTGTAATGCTTAGGCCTTACCCACGGCTTGGTTTTAAGTCGCCATCAGATTAGGTTTATCCGATATAATTTGCCAAAAATAGACAAAACGGCGATTTTTCTCAAAAACCTGATGTAATGGAAAAGTTTGGACATCGGAGTTTTGATCAGCAGAGCTATTGTAACCAAGTGTTTAAGGTCGCGTCCCAGTTGAATTTTCGATGTTTAGTAGTGGTATTAAACATTTTTTGCGAATTGAAAACAATTCTTAAACACATGAAATTTTTGAAAATATTTTAAATATATATTTTCCAAGAAAAAAAAAACTACATAGTTGCCTTCAGATTCGTTGTGTATTGTAGTAGCTTAACTATAATATTTCCGTTTTCTTATTTTGTGTTCTCCTAATAACGTTATAGATTTGCATTTGTGTGTGTGTATGTCTGTGAGTGTGTGAAATTCATTTAAGTTTTTAGTTTTAGTCTGTGTCATTAATCATGCACAGATGACCACAAAACTAATTTCGTCGTCATCCTTTTGCTACATTTTCAGCCAACAAACAGTAACAAAAAAATTCAGAAAAAAAAGAAAATTATACACTGCTCTACAGTTGAAGTATATAAAAAGGAGTGTACACTCAAAATAATACCTAAGTAAGAAATCTAAAATTAATAAAGACTACTAATTTACAGCATGGCTGTGATGCGGTAAGATTTTTTTTCTCTAATTTTGATTTAAAACTATTTGACTAAAATTAGCAAAAGGTTTGTTTAGGCAACTTCCACAGTATTCGTAGAAAACTTTTAAGTAATCTTCACTAACGTTTTTTTTTTAGTGTATTCTTGTGTTTACAATATTGCTGTTGATTTAGTTATGCAGTGCTGGTAATTTTTTTTTTGTTGTTTCTGTTTCTTTTTTATTGTAAAAGTTGACTTTATTATTATTTTTTTTTTTGGTGTGTGTATGTGTAATTTTTTTCTAGCTTGTTGTTATTGGCTTTTCCAAATTTTACTTCTTGCTGTTGCTTTGCCAAAGCTCAACGCCCTAATAACTAACACACATTTATCGTTTTTGTTGTTGCTTTTCTCGTATTACTTTTTTTGCTGTTGTTGTTGCTTAACATTCCTAGAAAAAAGTGTTGTTGGTTTTTCCGCTTTTTTGTTTTTTGTCTATATTGATTTTTTGTGCTTGTTTTTTTGGTGATTCCTTTTATATACTCACCATAAGTTTGGAATTTCCTGCTGTTATTTTCGTTTGTTGTTATTTTTTTTTAGTTATTTTCTATGTTACATCATTTAATAAACACTGTCACTTGTCAGTTTTTATATTTTTTTCATGTTGGTCTTTCTTAACCCACCTATTGTACGATAATAACTATGAGGCAGTTTTATGAAACTGTGCTGATATTTAAATGTATAACAGTGATATGAAATCGGATATTCCGAATCGGAACGGAATGAAACAAAAACGGAAAAAAATTTAATTTAATATGTAACTTTAAAAAAAATTACAATTTTTTTCTAAAAATATTAAAGCTTTTGATTCTGGAGAACTTTTCAACTGCTTCTTGAACCACAATATTTATTTTAGTTTTTTTTATGAGCGAACATTTTGACTTCATATAATGATCTGTAGCGAAATATTTCTCACGGAATGCTTTTTATATAATTTGTTTCAAAGGAAAAAAATTTCGGAAAAGTCATGTTTTTGAAATCATCATTATTAATTTTACTTTCTTTTTCATTTTAAATAAAAAAATGTGAATATTTTTTATACTTTTTAACAAATTTTTAATGATTTTGTTTGTTAACGTACTTTCTTTTTTTTGTTTTAACTTTTGATATTATATTTTGTTTTTATATTTTCTTTTTAACATTTTGTCATTTGTTTTCCGTGATTTCTTTAGTTTTTTTTATTGTTTATACATATATTTTGTTGTGTTCTGAAAAAGTTAATAAAGTGCGTGTCCTTTTTTTTTTTTTTTTTGTTTTTTAATTTATTTATAATGATATTGAAAAAGTTTTATTGTATGAGTTTGATAATGTTACATTTTGTTTATTACTAATTTATTTATTGCTGACAAGGGAAGTATCTCAACCCTTATGAACCGATTTGCCTGAAACTTACAATATATATTAAAGAGACGATTTTAAGGTTGGGGTGTCTCGGCTTATCGGCCATATATCGGTGTTTAAAAATTTTGTTGTCCCCTTATGAAACCATGTGGACCTTCGGGAAAATTTTGATAACTTCCGAACTAACAGGAATATCATCTAGGGAAAAAATACGGGTCGACTTAAATTTAGTAAAGATTATTTCTTATCCATATGGATATCGTAGGTCTATGTCTTCACATAAGTACCCCCCAAAATTTACACATTTTCCTGAAAAAAATATTTAAAGAAACCGAATTTTTAAAAGGTTATGCCACCATTGAATAGGCATTAAAAAAACCTTTCTTCTCATATAAAAACATCATATAGTTTCTTAAAAAGAAATGGCTGAAAATCCAAAAAACGATTTTTTCGCCATTTTTTGACCCATGTTTTGAACCCCTAAATCCCTGATATGGCCGATAAGCCGAGACACCCCAACCTTAGAATTGTCTCCTTGACATATATTTTAAGTTTCAGGCAAATCGGTTTATAAGGGTTGAGATACTTCCCTTGTGAGTGTTGTTTTTCTACTAACCTACATTTTACATAATTAAATGAATATTTGTTGGGTCATTGTTATTGTTAAAGGTAATTTAAAAAACCTTGAGACTTTTAATTCAGTTATGATTTTTTTAAATTGAGGTCAATAAACGGCAGTAAATTTTGGGATTTAAATTTTAAAAAAAAAAAAAATATAAAAAATAAAATGAGTTTTTAATATGGAGATGTCAAGATTTTGATTGGGGTTGAGTCAGAATAAGTTATTTTGTTTAGATTATTTTGTAAAGATATAGGGCCTTACCAAAGAACGTTTTTTTGTTAAAGTCGACTTTTACCTAAAATAAGATTTTATTTTATGCGTATCATAAAAAAAATTATTTAAAATGAAATTTTAGGAAGGCGTTTTTAAAATGTAAAATATCCAATCAAAACAAAATAAATCAAAAAAGTAATGAAACAACCGAAATGACTTCTGCAATATTTTTGCATATTTTGGTTAAAATGGATATTTTTGCATATTTTGGTTTTAAAGGCATATTTTCTGCATATTTCCAACTTTTAAGTGCATATTTTTGCATAAATTAGCAAAAACACAAATTAAAATTTATTTGTTTCAATAATTTTTTTAAATTTTAAAAATTTATTTTGAAAGTAAGAAACATTTTTTTTTTATTTTTAATTTTTTTATACATCCTCTAAATTTCCAAAAAAAACTTGCTTACATAAAATTGTAAATGCTACTATTTAAACCCGGCGTTATTTTTAAGAAGTTTTTCGTATTAAAACAAGATTTATACTGCACACATTTTAGTTTTAGTGCATATTTTTAGGTTTTTAAGTGCATATTTTAAATTTTTAGCGCATATTTTCGATTTTTTAGGGCATAAAAATCTCATCCCTACTAATTACAATTTAAAATAACCTACAAACAGTTAATGACATCACTTTCTTAGCCCTTTCAGACATTTTGTCCAATATAATTGACATTTGGTTTGCTCTGTTTGAAGTCTTGTAGATTTGACACAAATGAAGCGATTTTGACGTATAGTACAGTTTTCGAAAGACAATTTACTTACCTTTATATACATGTGATCAGCACTGGAAATTTTCCATTAGTATTTGTTAAATTAAGTGGTATTCAATTTTTTTATTATTTCAAAAAATTGTTATGTTTATTTTTGGGTACAACGCAGAAGCAATTGTTTTTTTAACTATCACAAAAAAATATTTTTTTTATTATTTTTATCTCATTTAATTATATATACTGTCTACTTTAATTACACTAAGTTTCTTAAAATTTAAATGTGCGAAACGTGCCCACCGGGAATTTTGTCCAAAATCTTGGAAGGCACCCTGCGGCCAGATGGAAGAATTTACATGTAATCTGACTTCAGATTCTTAATCAGCATCCTCGAATTAACTAACAAACAAATTTTCGCAACTAGTTCTAAATAATGTCTGAAAGGGTTAGTTTACTAAATTTTTTTACTAATATTAATCAAAACCAGTAAAAATTACTAATTTTAGTACTTTGAAGATACTAAAAAACTAAGTACAAAATTACTTACTAAATGTTTTACGGTAGACTTGTTTTAAATGTAAAAAAACATTAGGGGAAAAATTAAAAGAGGTCCGTCTTACATTTCACCCATTTAGAAGGCACAATGGGAGCGGTAGAGCTAATTTAATAAAAAAAAAGTAAAAAAAAAATACAAAAAATAAACTGAATAACTTAAGAATTGATGATAAAGGTCTTACATTACACTCCACTAGGATTTTTTTTTTAATAAATCTTAAGCGCCACATAGTTTTGTTTTTGTGTATAGAAAAAATCTGACAATCCAGAACAATTAAAAAGTCATTTTGTAAAACTTTTAGGAAAAGTCTTAGATTCTATCACACAATTTCTCCCATTGATTAAACAGCCCCACAAAAAAAGGTACTGACCCAGAAACCAGACCAACAAGTCTTGTATTTCGACCCCCTGAATTCGAATCTGCTATCCAAAAAAATCTATCGTCGGGTTTTTCTGTAATCTTACAAGGAAGTTCCCAAAGTGACCATATCACATTTGTTTGAAGTTTTTACACAAGATATAGAGAATAGTCTGCGAAGTTTGTACTCTTGCCCAAACTATTGAATCATGATAATGTTTTGCTATATAAATAGGTATTCGTTCCAAAGAAATATTTTTCTAGAAAAAAATAATGATGAAAAAAAAATATTGACGAAAAAACTATTGATGAAAAAAATATTGAAGAAAAAAATAATGACGAAAAAAAGAATGGATTAGAAAAAATTATTGATGAGAAAAAAAATATGATAAAAAACAAAAATATTGATGAAAAAAAAAATATTGATGAAAAAAAAAAATATTGATGAAAAAAAATATAGGCGAAAAAATATTGATAAAAAAAATATTGATGAATAAAATATTGGTGAATAAAAATATTGATAAAAAAAATATTATCAAAAAATATTGATGATAAAAAATATTGACGATAAAAAATATTGATGAAAAAAAATTATGAAAAAAAATATTGATGAAAAAAAATATTGATGAAAAAAAAATATTGAGGGAAAAAAAAGTACTGATGAAACAAAATATTGATGAAAAAAAAATTTTGATAAAAAAAATATTGATTAAAAAAATATTAATGAAAAAAAATTATGTTACGTTTTGTTCACCAGTTGGTGAATATTTTGTTTATTCACCACGAGGTGAATTATTATCCAAGTTACAAACCCACTAAAATTTTTGGTTTTAAGAAAATGAAATCACCAATTCTTATTTTCTTTTTTGTCAATCGTTAGCATTTATAGTCAAAATGAGGTTGTGTCTTGCAACATTTTTAAAATTAAACACCAGCCTAAATTTTTTTTGCTCTCTATCTTGTGAACAAATTTTAGAAAAATCTGGTAGTTTGACTTCGCCTTTTAAGATAACATGAAAAGTTTTTTTTTTCATTGAAAACCCATCGATAGAATTACATTCTGGTGGCGGAATCCAGTTCAGGATTACAAAATTTATAAATTGTAGTCATTTTAAAGAAATCCTGAATGGTCCCTTTGCGACATTTCTTTGTAAGGTTACAGGAAAACCCAACGATAGATTTTTTTTTGACGGTCGATAGACATTAAGATTTTTTGGTCCGGTTTGTGGGTCAGAAACTTTTTTTGTTGTTGTGGGACTATGTTACATTAATTTTATATATCTGCTTCAGTGTGAAGCACTGTGAAGTTAAAGTTAAAGTCTCAATAAATTTAAACTTTAACTTTAACTTCACAGTGCTGTAAATAATTCTTTATTTCAACAAGTATTTTGTTTATCTATTTTTATATGTATGTGTTTGTTAATTGTCTGATTGTGTATGTATTTAAATAAATCAAGCTTATTAACAAATCAATAAATAACATAAAAATTGTCACTTAATACATATTTGTTGGTTTTTAACATTTAATTTTTTGCACTTTTATATTTATATTTTTTTTGTATTCTGCCATTATAAAAATTTATTTTCTATCAATTTATGTGAACACAACTACATAAACACACTTATATGTATTTTATATTTTACATGTATTGTTATCATTATATGTAATAAAGTAAATATACGCAAGCATTATGGCCTATAAATATATATAATGTGTTATTAATTGTGCCATTTGTAGCACTCACTTTAGCAAACTTTTTTTTGCTTTCATGAAAACCAATTTATATACAAGGTGTACAATACATAAACGCCATAAATATAAATTATATTTTACCATTTTACCAATACATTTATAAAGTGTGTGTGCGTGTATATTTATTTATGCTTGTAAGAATTTAATAGTGATTCTTGTTTATTTATTAATGAAAGTCAATGATCCTTAAGGATTTCATGAGCTATTATTTTCACTTTTTCTCATTTTTGCGATATATCAACCACAATTCTTGTAATTGCACAATTGTCGTTTATATATTTATTATTTTCACTTGATTTCAACTTGAATGAATAATAAAATAATTATCCAAGAATTTATTTACATGAATGCAATCATTGATTCATTCTTTAAGGTGAACAGAGAATGGGTAGGAAGGTTAATTCTTTTTTGTCTTGACTATATTTAATACGTATGAGCGATATTTTTTTCTACATAACTCATACGCACTGTGGTGCAATTGTTTAATATGACGGGATTTCTGAGAAATTTTTCTAATACAAAATTTTCAGATTCTGAGCTATTTTTTCTAATTTTGAGTTTTTGGAAAAATTTTTAGACGCTGAGCCCTTTTGCGTTAACAACTTTTTCGGAGTTAGTAATTTTTCCAAATGAAATATATCTCCCCTTCACAAAAAAAAAAAAAACTTATAAAAAAATTGGAAAATTTTTGTTCTAAAATTTATTAAATTTAAAAAGAAACAATTTTTCATATGCCAAAACACAAAAAAGAAATATGACACATATCCAACCAAAAAGTCATGTTAAGTTTTTTTTTAGCTTATAGATTTTACTTAAAACCAAAGGCTGTGATGTTTTTGTTTTCTGGCTTATGGCTTTTAAGGTAAAAAAGAGTAAATATACAATTGTTTTTCATAACATTTCTGTAGGATATCAAAAATCAATTGTTATATATATTTTTGTATTTTGCAAGGAAGGTTTACCAAGAAAAGGTAAACAAATCTATAAAAGATTTTAAAATGCAGAATTGAGCATATCATCGGATTTGTGATTTTCAATCTAATGAAAATGGAAAAACCACAGGACGTATTGCATTTTTCTGACCTTATCCGGTTTAACCCAAAATTTCGTTGAATTCGGTTTTTATTTTTGGTTCACCTTCCCTTTTTGACATTTTTCACAAAAAAGGGATTTCATATGTTGAATGAGTTGTAGTGATGTTATCTTTTTGTTTTGTTATTTTTGTAAAAGTGTTTGGTGGCTTTTAAATTTAATATTATTTTTTTTTTACATGATATAACATTTGTTATGTTTTGTGGTTGGGTTTTTGTGTACATACGATTGTATGGTATTGTTTAATACTTACATATAAACAATATAATACAAATACAAACTCTGCTACTCCTTTTTTTTAGAAACAAATATATAAAATATTTACAAATCTCCCTCGGTTAACATTCATTTAAGAAAAGTAAAACTTTTTTTTAAAATATTTTTAAATTTTCCCATTCTTTAACATGATCAAGTTTTAAGGCTAGTATGAAATTTGAAAAATAATGCAGGATTCCACCTCAGTTTGACTATATAAAAGACAGACTAAAACAAAGAAACCAAAAAGGTATGTAACTTCGATTTGCAACTTGGATAGCAATTCATCTGCTGGTGAATAAAAACTTTTTCACCAGCTGGTAAGTAAAACTTTTTCACCAGCTGGTAATTAAAACGTAACATGAATATTTTTCTAAAAAAAATTTTTTTTTCATAATTTTTTTTGCAATTTTTTTTTATCAAGTATTTTTTCTACCGAAATATTGGTCCTAGACCTACCTTCAAGTATACCGATGGACTCAGAATTGCTTTTTGAGTCGATTTACTGCTTTCATATTCTTAAAACAAAAAAGGTATGTAACTTTGATTTGCAACTTGGATAGTAATTCACCTACTGGTGAATAAAAACGTTTTCCACCAGCTGGTGAATAAAACGTAACATGAATATTTTTCAAAAAAAAAAATTTTTTCATCAATTTTTTTTCATCAATTTTTTTTTGACAATTTTTTTGCCACTTTTTTTTTACAATATTCTTTTTTTATTAAATATTTTTTCTTTCAAATTTTTTCATCATTTTTATTGTCATCGATATTTTTATACCCTCCAACCACAGTATGGGGGTATACTCACTTTGTCATTCCGTTTGTAACGCATCGAAATATCAGTCGAGGACCCCATAAAGTATATATGTTATTGATCCATGATCGATTCTAAGACATTCTGTGAATGTCCGTCCGTCCGTCTGTCTGTAGATGGCACGATGCAGTCCAAAATAAAAAAGCTAAACTCCTGCAAATTTGGCATGAATATGTCTTATGGTCCTAGGCAGGTTAAGTTCGTAAATGGGCAAAATCGGCCCAGGGGGAAAAAAGTTTCCCCTTGAAAAACAAAACCAACCTCTGAAAAAATACACTTTTTTACAGGATTTTTTGTATTTTTGTTAAATAAATAAAACATTTGGTATATTTATCGGAATAGATGGTGCTCTAAACGTCCCCCGCTGACCCCCATCACCCCCCCCCCCCCCCCCCTTCCTCCCTAAAACAAACGAACCTGACAATTTTTTTTTTTTTAATTTAGTTTACATTTTGTAGGGTGGAAAAGATTCTGCAAAGCCGAATTTAACACTCTCACTTGTTTTTTTTTCAAAATTTTTTTTTATGAAATTTTTTTACATAAATTTTTTATTTTTTTCATCAGTTTTTTTTTTATACGCTACAACACTCTGTAGTACAGGGTATAATGAGTTTGTGCTGATGTTTGTAACTACCCAAAATATTGGTCCACGATACAGATCGCAATTTTTAATCAATTGACTAGAAATTTGAAACTTAAGCATCTTTTGCCCAAGGAAGAAGCCTATTGAAATTGGAAAAAATCGGTCCATGTTAAGACCTAGCCCCCATACAAACGCTTCCTTTGGATTCGGCTTAAATGACTCTAATAACCGTATTATAATAGATATCGCTTTAAAATTAAGCAGGTAATCAAATATAATATGCACGAATCACCATTGCAAATTTCAAAGAAATCGGGTCAATCCCCATACAAACCACCCTCCCGATATTGACATAATTCCCTCACATTTCATAAAAAGGGAAATATTTGATAAAAATTTTACTTTAGTAACTTTATCAAATCGGAATAGAATTCGACCATTTTTGGACTTGTTAGTCCCCCATATAAAAATTTCGACCGATATCACCATCCGAAAAAAATTAAAAAAAATTCGTTGAACACGAACTGGAGAATAAACGTTTGAAACTAGAGACTAAATTTAGTATAACAGCATTTACAGTTTTGTATTTCGTGATCCTATTTCCTTTTAAAAGTACTTCAAAGTTTTAGAGGATTAAATTATATAAAATATTTTTTTAATATTTGTGCTTGTCCTAGGATGACACTTTTGACAGCAAATGAAAGAGGATTATCTCACTAATTTTCCATTTTTTTTTTTTCATTTTTACACATCAGGAAATGGAGGTTAGTTACATCCTTTCAAAAATTAATCCTTTTATATCATTCAAAAGCTTAAGCAAAATATTTTGATAAAGTTTTAAGTGACTTTATTCACATCCTTTTATCCTGAAATGCCAAAATAAAAAAATGGATAAATTAGGGAAGATCATCCTCTTTCATTTTATGTCACCAGTGTCGTCCTAGGACAAGCACAAATATTTCAAAAAAATGTATCCTTTAAAACTTTAAAGTCCTTTTAAAAGGAAACAGGATCACGAAATGAAAAACTGTAAATGCAGTTTTGCTCCATTTCATCTCTGCTTTCAGACGTTTATGATCCGGTTCATGTTTAATATTGGCTGTTGGACAAAAACATAAACCAATTCCACTAAAATTTGATCTCTATGTGTTTTCTACACTAAATAAAGATCTAACAAAAGACAGATCCAATCGGTCCATGCTGGGACTTGGAACCCATTTTCCGAAAAACACTGGTGTAGGGTATCATATGGTTGGTCTTGACCGACTATAACTTTCTTACTTGTTTTCATTAAAAAAAAAACTTTTTTTTCATCAATATTTTTATTTTCATCAATTTTTTTTTCATAATTTTTTTTTTTTTCACAAAATCTTTTTTTTATTTTAACGTTTTATTTTTACCTAAATTTTTTTTTCATCAACATTTTTTTATCCTTAAAATGTTGTTCTTCATCAACAAATTTTGTTCACCAAGTCTAAACTTTTGACATAATAATGTTCCATTTGTTTAGGAAATGTACAAAAAACAAGTGAGAGTGTTGAATTCATTTGTGCTGAGTCTTTCTTTAATGCCCTCCAAAATATAAAATATTTTTTGCACTTGAGTAATACTCCCTTTTGTTTTCCACAGGCAGATGGAACGATGTTTATAGCTTGAGTGTCTTAGGAATGGATCAATAACACCATCCGACAGCCAATACTATGTCTGAAAGTAGACATCAAGTGGAGTAAAACTGCATTTACAGTTTTTCTTTAAGTGATCCTTTTTCCTTTTAAAAGGACTTCAAGTTTTCAAGGATTTATTTTATAAAATATTTCTGAAATATTTGTACTTGTCCTATAATACCACTGGTGATGGCAAATGAAAGAGAAGGATCTCCCCTAGTTTTTCCTTTTGTTTTATTTTGTCATATTAGGATGAAAGCATGTAAATAAAGTCCTTCAAAAACTTTATCAAAATACTTTGTTGAACATTTTTAATGATATTGAAGGATAAAGTTTTGACAGGTTATAACTTACCTCATTTTTCCTGACATTTAAAAATAATAAATAGGAAAATTAGGGAAGATCCTTCTCTCTCATTTGCTATCACCGATGCCACTGGACTAGGGCAAGTAAAAATATTAAAAAAATATTTTATAAAATGTAATCCTCTAAAATTTTGAAGTCATTTTAAAAGGAAACAGCATCACGAAATGAAAAACGGTAAATGTAGTTTTACTACATTTAGTCTCTAATTTCAAACGTATATTATCCAGTTCATATTTAAGGACTTTTTTCATTTTTCTCGGACGGTGTAATATATAAACTTAATGGTATCCTTGATCGATATTTTAATTCGTTTTTAATGGAATGGCAAATAAATACGACGTTATTTTTTCTAAAACGACTTTACTTTGGAAAATACACCCAAATCTTTAGCAAAACATTATCATGATTTAATATTTTTGGCAAGAGTACACAATTCGCAACTCTTGCGAAATAATGTAAGAGACAAAAAAGTTGAAAGAAAGTATGAAATGAGGTTGAGATTGCTAGAAATATAATTGTAAAGTTAGAAACTTTAAAAATTTATTCTGTAGGAACTGTAAATAATCCCATATATAAATAACAGTTTTCATTAACAAGTCAAACCTACATTTAAAATCCTACTGATGATAACACTAACTGGGGTGTTTAAAACCGGTATGGGAAATACCAGAAATGTCTATAATTTTTAGAAATTCAATTTTTCTTCTGCATTTTTTCAACTTGAACCCTTATTCGAAGGCAAGTGTTGTCTTAATTTTCTGTCTTCGGCAAATTTGCTTCCCAGTGTGATGAATTTTTCTTGAAGTTTTTTCTAAACATTAGCACTTTATGAAACTTGGTAAACAGAATCAGTAAAAGTTCTGCAAAATATCTGTTGTGTTCAGAAATTGAATGGCAGATAATTCTGTCAAAATATTAATTTCAGCAGAAAAATCTGCCAAAAATTTGTTATTTGAAATTAAAAGTAATTTTACATATTTTTGTGCAGAGGTTTTCTTTTGAGTGTACTAAGGGTTTCTTCTTTATTTTTCTGACTTCGTGGTTATTTAATAGTTAATCGAGGGAAGCGGAAAATTATGGTTTTGTACACACGGATCAGTGCTACATTATGGGTGACGGTGTCTTAAATACCTCTTAAATCTTTCCAGAGCACGTAATTTCCTAGCATCTCAAGGGTCAAGTGCAGCAATGAAATAAAATATAACAAATATTAATCTATGTATACACTTGAATGCTTTATTTTATTTTCTGTTATTGTTTATGTAGTAGTAGAGTAAAAGAATACTCATACACATAAAAGCGCTCGCTAACACACATTCAAACATATCGTTACCTCAAAATACGAATGTCGTATGTAGCAAAACAAAAACTTCAGGAGACGGTTTTAAATATGAAATATCTTCAAAATGGCCCTATGAATAATCTCCAGTTTTGGATTGAATATAGTCTGAGTAATCTATTTTCATCAGCCCAAGTCAAATTTACTGTAATTATAATCAAAAAGACTTTTTTAGCGTTTTTGACTACGAATATTTTTGTCGAAAAAAATAACATATGACATTCGTATTTTGAGGTAGCGATATATTAAATAACAATTCATATTGCTTTAATATTGGTTTGGTTTTCTATTCTATTGTTTGTCAAATAGTATGATTATGTTAGGGAAAAAATTATATTGTTGTAACATATACTCTTTTCAATATAAACAGGTAACCCTTGATTTAAGCGGATTTGTTTTTAGTTGATTTTTAAAATATAATACAAAAACGGTGCACCGCAGAAAATTTTGTATAACATCTGAAATTCTTATTATTTCTCTCCCATTTCGATTCCATTCAACCGTGTTATTTGAGGGTTAGTTGTATATTGACAAAAAAAACAAGTATTTGTTTTTATTATATTTTTCAAGAGTTAAATGTGTCATTTGGTATTACATCTGATATGTTTATGATTGTGTAGTTATACTATGTATTGTGATTTAATATTTTATATATTTTTTTAGGGATTTTAAAATTGCTTTTGTAATATTCTATAGCATTGTTGATTTGGCATTAAATTACGCGTAAGAATTAATGTAAAGGAATTTCTTTTTATTGTGTTTTGATAAAAATTTATGTAATTCGATGTTTTTTGTAAAATGTTTTTTATTTTAATTAAAAGTGTTATAATACAGAACACTTGAGCGTATGAGTTATAGGAGAAATAAAATTTAAAATAACTTATACGCACTGTGGTGGAAATTACAAATATAATTTGAAAATAATGCTGATAGGTTGATAAATACAAAAATTTATTTTGGGAATTTTCAAAATTTTAAGGAACAATGAACATAAAGTGCTTTTAAGATAAATAAAAATTTATTTCGAGCTCGAGGCCAAGATTTTATAACATACATACATATTCTTTAGAATTGATAATGTATTTTTGGTTGTTTAAAGAAAGTTTCAGAACCTGGGAAATCTCTTCAAAAATTATTTTTATTGAAATCCGATTTATTTTATGGAAAAATTTATTTTCCCCAACAGAAAAATTTAAAGTTGTTAGACATTTTGACATAAAAATGCCTGCGAATTTTGTACTCTAGCCCAAAACAATAAATAGTAATGTTTTACTGAAGATTTGGGTGAACTTGCTAAAGTAAAGTTTTTTTTAGAAAAAATAATGTTAATTGCCATTCCATGCAAAACGAATTGAAATATTGGTTAAGGACCCCATTTACTTTTTGATCAATTTCTATGAAAATCTAGCTACATATATAAATCCGCCCTACTGTCTGTGGAAAACAAGATGCAGTATAAGCCAAAAAAAGGTGTAAATTTGGTAAATTAGTGTATGACTTAAGTGAAAAAAAGGATTTTTACGTTTAGGAGAAAACAAATAATTCGGTACAGAAGAA
This sequence comes from Pegoplata infirma, assembly GCA_963921195.1. NCBI lineage: Eukaryota > Metazoa > Arthropoda > Insecta > Diptera > Anthomyiidae > Pegoplata > Pegoplata infirma. Next base: position 225,262,623 of record OY992538.1, read on the forward strand.
TTAAACACTCTCACTTGTTATTTGTACATTTGTTAAACAAATGGAACATTGTATGTCAGAATTTTAAATTTGGTGAAAAAGTAGTTTTGGATAAAAAAAATTAAAATTTTTTTTACAAAAACAATATAATGATAAAGAAAATTTGATGAAGACAAATTTTTTTTAAAATAAAAATAGAGATAAAAAAATTTTAATGAACAAAAAAAAAAAATTTGATAAAAATTTTTTTTTTTTTTATGTAATAAAAAATTGATAAAAAAACAAGTAAAAAAGTTAAATTCGGCCTTGCCGAATGTAGTGATACCCTCCACAATTTCAAAAAGATTATTGCAAAAAACTTTATTTAAAAGGAAATTACTTTTGAAAAAAATAATTTTTTGGAAAAAAAAATTTTCGCGAAAAAATTTTGGTAAAAAAAATTCGCGATTGTTTTCTTATTTTGTCAAAAAATATGTTCGTACTTGTTTAAATACCATTTGGTGTTCAATTATGTTCCCATATGTCAACCAGAAGCCGAATTAAAGCATTTTGTATTTTTAGGTTATGTTGAATGAAATTTTTGAGGTGTGCTTACATTTTCGTTCATAACTTTTGAACCGCCGAACCGATATTGCTCAAATGCAATACCAAACTTCTCGGGAGAACTTCCAATAATTATGATAAGTTTCAGTCGTCTCTGTGCAATATTTTGTCCGTGACAGCATTTTCCACAGATAGACAGACGGACAGACGGACATCGCTAGAATGTCTTAAAATCGATCGAGCATCATGAATATGTATACTTTATGGGGTCCCAGATCGATATTTCGATGTGTTACAAACAGAATGACAAACTTATATATACCCTCTATCACTAAGTGGGGGGTATAAAAAGATTATGGTGAAAAAAAAAATTGAAAAAAATTTATGAGAAAAATTTTAATGAACAAAAAAATTTTTTGATGAAAAAAAAAAATGTTTTTGATGTAAAAAAAATTGATGAAAAAAATGTTGGTGAAAAAAAATTAGGAAAAAAAATTTATGAAAAAAAAAAATTGATGAATAAAAAACAAACTGATGTAATAAAAAATTTGATAAAAAAATTATGAAAAAAAATTTATGTAACAAAAAATTGATGAAAAAAAAATTATGAAAAAAAAGTTTATGAAAACAATTTGGTGTAAAAATATTTCTGAGTAACAAAAATACTTTGTAAAGTAATTTTGTGACTCACCAATGTTTTTAAAGTTTGTTTTTTTAATTTAAGGTGAAACCAATAAGGTGAAGCCGAATCTATGAATACCCTCCACAAGGACCTTTTTAAAGGATAGTAAATTTTCTAACGTGAAAAAATTAACAATTTTGATTAGAAATATTTTATTTTAAGTAAAAAACTTTTTTTTGTTATTTTTGGAAAAAAAAAACAGAAAAATTACTAGTTTTTTTTGAGTGTAAAACTTTTTTCGAGTGTAAATTTTTTTTTAGTGTAAACTTTTTTTTGACTGACAAAAATACTTTTTAAAGTAATTTTGTGACTTACCAATGTTTTTAAAGCTTGTTTTTTAAAGGTCGGTTTTTTTAACATGTGAATTTAAGTTGAAACCAATCTGAAATTCACGGTTTTGCTACTAACTTTTGAACCACTAAACCGAATTGGCTGAAATTTAATACGAGCCAGGAGAACGACAAATATATGTGCCAAACTTCAGCAACCTCAAAATTGTCTTTCGTAAGTTATCGTGTTTTTTATCTCGTAACTTCGCGAAAAAACCGTTGTCGAAATTCACTCTTTTGCTTATAACTTGTGAACCACGTGTTCGATTTTGCTGAATTGCAATACCAACCTGACCAGGAAAATGACAAATATGCATGCCAAACTCCAGGAGACTCCGTAAAGTCTTTTAACAGTTATCGTGTTTTCAACAGACAGACGGACAGACGACGGACAGACGGACATCGCTTGATCGTCTAAAAATCGATCGAGGATCATGAATATACATATATACCTTATGGGGTCATAGACCAATGTTTCGAGGTGTTATAAACGGAATGACACTTACTAGGTTGGAGGGATAAAAAATGAGCAGGTCCCCCTTTTAAAATTTCCAAAATAAGGGGCACTCTTGTGAGTACATATGAAATTGTCTTCGTGGGACCATAATAAGTAGTTCGTTTTACCTGAGGATTCGTTATATCCGAGTTCGTTGTAAAAGAAATATTTTGTATGAAAATTGATGCCAAAACGGAACTTCAGAATTTGTTCGTTATATCCTTGAATTCGTTATATCCGAGTTCGTTATAACCAAGTTTGACAATATTGTTAAAGATTCAGACAAATTGGTTCATAAGGGTTGAAGTATTTACCTTGTTAGTAATTTTTCTTGCCCCCCATCCTTCTTTGATTTTTCGTATAGCAAAGTTCTCTCATTTCCTGAAAGAAAAACTCTCAGATTTTTCATATAGAAAAGTTATAATATTTGCCTTTAAAAAAACTCTCAGGTTTTTTCTTTAGAAAAACTCTTAGATTTTTTTCTATAGAAAAATTTTCATTTTTTTGCTATAGAAAACATCTCAGATTTTAATAGAAAAATTTTTTCTATAGAAATATTCTCAATTTTTTTCTATAAAAAATTCTCAAATTTTTTCTATAGAAAATTTCTCAAATTTTTTCTATAGAAAAATTATCAAATTTTTTCTATAGAAAAATTATCAAATTTTTTCTATAAAAAATTATCAAATTTTTTCTATAGAAAAATTATCAAATTTTTTCTATTGAAAAATTATCAAATTTTTTCTATAGAAAAATTATCAAATTTTTTCTATAGAAAAATTATCAAATTTTTTCTATAGAAAAATTATCAAATTTTTTCTATAGAAAAATTATAAAATTTTTTCTATAGAAAAATTATCAAATTTTTTCTATAGAAAATTTATCAAATTTTTTCTATAGAAAATTTATCAAATTTTTTCTATAGAAAAAATTTGAGAATTTTTCTATAGAAAAATTATCAAATTTTTTCTATAGAAAAATTCAAATTTTTTCTATAGAAAAATTCAAATTTTTTCTATAGAAAAATTCAAATTTTTTCTATAGACAAATTATCAAATTTTTTCTATAGAAAAATTATAAAATTTTTTCCATAGAAAAATTATCAAATTTTTTCTATAGAAAAATTATCAAATTTTTTCTATAGAAAAAGTTTAAAATTCCGAGACTTTATTTATTAGAAAGTTTCTTAGGTTCCGAGATATTTTTCCTCTAGGAAAATTTTAAGATTCTCAGAAGTTTTCCTAGAAAAAAATTCACTGATTATTTTTCCTTTGTCTTTCTTTTTCCCCTCTCCTCTCCATTTCCTTCTATCGTGTTTTCTTCTTTTTAGTTCGAATGCGGTTTAGGGAGGGGGAATTTAATTTTTTTTGAATTTAATATTCACTATTGTCCAGTTTTTCTTTTTTCTTTTTTATTTATACAAATTCCAAAATATATATCCTTATCCTCATCATCATCAATATATGTATGTTTCATATATTCCATTATTCATTCATTTACATTCAATATTATTTTGTATTTATTCAAAAAAGGTATTTAAGGATTGTTATATTCAAATTTTCGCAAAACAAATCACAGCTCTATACACAATACACTTTATAACCCCCAAGAGCATTTACAGCTTATGAATTTCCAGGAAAAACAAAATTCAAATTTTTTTTGCAGCAACAACTTTTATTGGAGAGAGAATAAATAATAACAACAAAATATTGGCGTATAGGTTTTAACAAACATATGAAGGAGTTCACAAAAGTGATTTCTGTCGCGTCTATTTCAGAATGTCTGTCTGTGTTAATCACGACAGACAAAAAACGCAATTAGACACAGAACTGAAATCTATCACACACAAAAAACGGTTTCGTTGTGTCAACCAAATTTAGAACCAACCAAATTTTTGTAGTCCAGCCAACTATCACTTTTATCAGTTGTGATTACTAATAATTTCATTTCAATCGAATGGCATATTTATCGAATTTCATTACGAGCAACTGAATATATCTGTTGAAGCAACGAAAAATTATAAGACAAAAATGGTTGTTATGACTGATATTATAGCACCACAACTAAAATATTTTATTAATGGGCTCCTTTAACCGTAAAATAAAAAGACAAAAATAGTGCTTTTTTGTAATATATTTATTAAATAAGTTAATTTTAAAAGAATATATACATACATAAGTTGATACTACTATTTAAATACTACAACAATTTTTAAGGACAGTTAAAAAAATCACAGAATTTTAGAAAAACGTTCAGCTTCTGAGACTTTCTATAGAAAATATGTATCAGAATCTGGGAATTTTTTTATAGAAAAAATTTCCTAGAATCTTATACTTTTTGTATGGAGAGACATTTATGAGACATTTTCTATAGTAAAAATGTCGCAGAATCTTAGATTTCTTCTACAGAAAAAATGTTTCAGTATCTAAGAATGTTTCTAAAGAAATGTCTCAGAATTTAAAAATTTTTCGATAGAAAAAATGTCTTAGAATCTGAGAATTTTTTTACAGAAAAAATGTTTGAGATTCAGAGAATTTTTCTATAAAAAAATGTATTAGAATGTGAGAATTTTTCTATAGTAAAAAATATCTTAGAATCTGAGATTTATTCTATAGAAAAAATGTCTCAGAATCTGAGACTTTTTCAAGAACTTAGATTCTTAGACATTTTTTCCTTAAGCGAAATTTTCAAAGTCTGAGAAATTTTTTTTAAAGCAAACTCTCATATTCTGAGAAATGTTTATCTAAAACAAAGTCTCAAATTATGATACAGTTTTTCTGTAGAAAAAGTTTCAGATTCCGATATATTTATACCCTACACCACACTGTGGTACAGGGTATAATGAGTTTGTGCTGATGTTTGTAACTACCCAAAATATTGGTCCTAGACCCACTATTAAGTATACCGATCGACTTAGAATCACTTTTTGAGTCGATTTAGCGATGTCCGTCCGTCCGTCCGTCCGTCCGTCTGTCCGTCCGTCCGTCCGTCCGTCTGTCTGTCCATGTAAACGGTGTAAACACGATACAGGTCGCAATTCTTTATCAATTGACTTGAAATTTAAAACTTAAGCTTTTTTTGGCCCAAGGACGAAGGCTATTGAAATTGGAAAAAATCGGTCCATATTTAGACCTAGCCCCCATACAAAGGTCCTCTTTAGTTTTGGCTCAAATGATTCTAATAGCCGCATTTTAATAGGTATCTTTTCGAAATTTGGCAGGTAATCATGTTTTATCCACACAAATCACCATTCCGAATTTTAAAGAAATCGGACCAGTTCTTCTTGTAGCCCCCATACAAACCAACTTCCCGATTTTCACATAAATCTCTCAAATTTCATGAAAATAGAAAATATTTAATTAAAACTCTGTTTGTGTATGTTAAACACGTACTTTAATAACCTTATCAAATCTGATTATCATCGGACCTTTTTTGGACTTAGGTCCTATGTGGAAATTTCGCCCGATATTCAGTTGAAGCGATTTATTGTCAACAAAAAGAAGCCTATTCCACTCAAATTTGATTAGTGAGTACTTTTTACACTTATTAAAGATTTGACAAAATATAGATCTAATGAGTCCATGTTTGAACTTGGGACCCATTTTCCGGGAAACTCTGGTGTAGGGTATTATATGGTCGGTCTTGACCGACTATAATTTTCTTACTTGTTTTTCTTTAGAAAAAGTCTCAGATTTTGAGAGATGATTTCTATAGAGAAAATTCCAGAGTCTGAGACATTTTTTTATAGAAAAAGTCTAAAAGATTTTTTCTATAAAAAAGGTCTGAGAGATTTTTTCTAAAGAACAGTTTTAAGAGTCTGAAGCTTTTTTTCTAAAAATAAAGTTTTAGAATCTAAGACATTTTTCTATAAAAAAATTCTCAGATTCTTACACCTTTTTGCTATAGAAAATGTCTCAGATTCTAAGAAATTTTTTCTAAAGAAAAAGTCTCAGATTCCAAGCCATTTTTTCTATGGAAAAGTCTCAGATTCTGATACATTTGTTCAATAGAATATATCAGGTTTCAGATTCTAAGACAAATTTTCTTTAGAAAAAGTCTTGGATTCTGAGAAATTATATCTATAGAAAAAGTCTATAGAGTTTCTATTAAAAAAGTCTTAAATTATATGGAAGTCTCAGAATTTGAATTTTTCTTAGATTCTGGGAAATTTTTTCTATTAAAGAAATCTCAGATTCAGATAAGACTTTTTCTATAGAAAAAGTCACAGATTCTGAGACTTTTTTTGTAGAAAAATTCTTAGATTCTGAAGCATTTTTTCTTTAGAAAAATTCTCAGATTCGGAGACATTTTTTTATAGAAAAAAATCTCAGATTCTGAGATATTTTTTCTATAGGAAAACTTTTAGACTCTGCGACATTTTTTCTATAAAAAAATTCTCTATTCTGAAGCATTTTTTCTACAGAAAAATTCTCAGACTCTGAGATATATTTCTATAGAAAAATTCTCAGATTATGCAACATTTTTTCTATAGAAAAATTCTCATATTCTGAGACATTTTTTCTATAGAAAAATTCTCAGATTCTGAGACATTTTTTCTATAGAAAAATTCTCAGATTCTGAGACATTTTTTCTATAGAAAAATTCTCAGATTCTGAGACATTTTTTCAATAGAAAAAATCTCAGATTCTGAGGCATTTTTTTCTATAGAAAAATTCTCAGATTCTGAGACATTTCTTTCTATAGAAAAATTCTCAGATTCTGAGACATTTTTTCAATAGAAAAATGCTCAGATTCTGAGACATTTTTTCAATAGAACAATTCTTAGATTCTGAGACATTTTTTCTATAGAAAAATTCTCAGATTCTGAGACATTTTTTCTATAGAAAAATTCTCAGATTCTGAGACATTTTTTCTATAGAAAAATTCTCAGATTCTGAGACATTTTTTCTATAGAAAAATTCTCAGATTCTGAGACATTTTTTCTATAGAAAAATTCTCAGATTCTGAGACATTTTTTCTATAGAAAAATTCTCAGATTCTGAGACATTTTTTCTATAGAAAAATTCTCAGATTCTGAGACATTTTTTCTATAGAAAAATTCTCAGATTCTGAAACATTTTTTTCTATAGAAAAATTCTCAGATTCTGAGACATTTTTTCAATAGAAAAATTCTCAGATTCTGAAACATTTTTTTCTATAGAAAAATTCTCAGATTCTGAGACATTTTTTCTATAGAAAACATCTCAGATTCTGAGACATTTTTTCTATAGAAAAATTCTCAGATTCTGAGACATTTTTTCTATAGAAAAATTCTCAGATTCTGAGACATTTTTTCTATAGAAAAATTCTCAGATTCTGAGACATTTTTTCTATAGAAAAATTCTCAGATTCTGAGACATTTTTTCTATAGAAAAATTCTCAGATTCTGAGACATTTTTTCTATAGAAAAATTCTCAGATTCTAAGACATTTTTTCTATAGAAAAATTCTCAGATTCTGAGACATTTTTTCTATAGAAAAATTCTCAGATTCTCAGACATTTTTTCTATAGAAAATTTCTGAGATTCTGAGACATTTCTTCTATAGAAAAATTCTCAGATTCTCAGACATTTTTTCTATAGAAAATTTCTGAGATTCTGAGACATTTCTTCTATAGAAAAATTCTCAGATTCTGAGACATTTTTTCTATAAAAAAATTCTCAGATTCTGAGACATTTTTTCTATAAAAAATTCTCAGATTCTGAGACATTTTTTCTATAGAAAAATTCTCAGGTTCAGAGACATTTTTTCCATAGAAAAATTCTCAGATTCTGAGACATTTTTTTCTATAGAAAAATTCTCAGATTCGGAGACATTTTTTTCTATAGAAAAATTCTCAGATTCTGAAACATTTTTTCTATAGAAAAATTCTCAGATTCTAAAACATTTTTTCTATAGAAAAATTCTCAGATTTTGAGACTTTTTTCGATAGAAAATTATCAAATTCTGAGAATTTTTTTCTATAGAAAAATTATGATTCTGATACATTTTTTCAATGGAGAAACTCTAAGAGTCTGAGACATTTTTCTATTAAAAATTCTCAGATTGTGAGACATTTTTCTAAAGTAAAAGTCTCAGTTTCTGAGACGTTTTAAATAAAAAAAATTCACTTTTTTTTTTTAACACTCAAATTCTATGACATTTTCCCAAATCCGAGATATTTTTTTTCTTAGAAAAGCTGTTAGTTTTAAAATTTTTCAGAATACAAGGAATTATCCTTTTACCTTCATTAATATTCCATCAATTTTCGTAAACAAATTCTTACAAGTTAACGTCTCGCATCTTCATCTATATTTTTCACATTTTTCAAATTCGTCTTTTACTACTTAAAGACATCTGAACCCATTCAGCTACAGTATTGACAAAGTGAAAATTCTGTGTTTCATGTGTTCCTCATGTGAATCTCTGAAAAAAAATTCAATAAATTGAGAGCGATAATCTTGTTATTAAAAACTTACAATTTAATTTGTCGATTTCGCCATGTTTGATCTGCCCTGTTAAGACCAGAAAATGCGCGAATTCCTTTTTTTTTTTGATCTTGCTATCGTTTTTTTTTTATTAAATTTGATAATTAATAAAACATTTTTGGTTCTAGTAATTTTATTTAAATCTAAAAAAAAATAAATTTCAATAATTTTTTCTGACATTAATTGGAGAGAACAATTTTTGATACAAACGACTAATTAATGGTTGTGCTATACAATTTTTGTATTTTAAATGGTTACTAGTACTGGTAATTGCAGGAACATATTTAATATTTTAATATGTTGTTTATACAACCAATATATCGTTCCTAAGGCATTTATACGATTATATTGATATTTTTTCACTCATTAGTATAGTTTTTCTTCCCTTACTGTAGAAAATGAGTAAGAAGAATTAAATTATGTATTCAATAATAAAAATTTGATAATTACAACTGAATCCCAACTGCTCTTTTTTCTGTGTGCAGGAGTATGTCTTCATATACAGATTAAGCTTGGAACTGTTTCACATCTGTCAAAGCGAAAAAAAGCTCCCCATTGTAAAAATCGCATCACCTCTGAAAACACCCTCCGACAGCCAATATTAAACATGATTCGGATGATATACGTCTAAAAGTAGAGAATGGAGAAAACCTGCATTTACAGTTTTTACAGACTTTAAAATGTTAAAGGATACATTTTGTAAAATATTTTCGAAATATTTTTACTTGACCTAGGATGATACTGGTGAAGGAAAATTTTCATTTTGCCGGACGGTGAAACCCTTAGTAGTGTTCAAAATATTGATGGAATAAAAACTTTATCATGCTGGACTTGGGCAAAGGGAAGAGAAAATGTTTAGTTATTTCCTGCCCCCTCTTTAAGGTGGGGTCATATATAAATTTGAATAATGATAATAAATTGATTATAGAATCGCAACTTTAAAAATATTTATATTAGTGTTCCTTTACACTCTTATTAGTTGTAAAATCAACATAAAGTTGATTACTTGTTGCGGAATTCTTTATATAATCTTATTTTTTCCTTCACCAAAAATATTCTAAACTTTTTGCATTCTTAACTAAAGGTTTTTATTTTCTTTTTTCGCAAAAAAATCTAAAAGTATGTGCTGGTGGTATTTTGCATAAATTTATGCTTATTGAATTTGTTTTTTTTTTTTATTTGTTGTTATTCAAAATCTTTTAGATGATTCAATATTTTTTTTTACTTTTTTTTTTTGTACAAAATCCTCTTTGTACAATAAAATAATAGTTTTATATTTTTGTGGATATACGAAATATTTAAACAGTGAAGTCTCACAAGGCAAAGCACTATCTTAAAATGATACTATTCTGCACAGTGGGCATACGTAAACGGAAAAGAATTGGATAATTATTTAAATTATTTAAAATTGTTGGAAAATCTATCACCTAAGTGCTAAAAGTAACTGTAAAACCCAGTCTGATTTTCCTCTTCGATATTTCGATCGAAGGTCCTGATTATGGTATTTGTGTTCACAGGAATGCTAACAATGAGTTGTTCTCTTTAAGCTAGACCAGAAGTTTTGATTGTAGATTTACCACCAAGTAAATATTTCTACGTTCTGTAAAAATCGCTTTAATAATAATAATAATAATTTGATCCAATGATCAGTTTTTATTTATTTTTCCAATTTTTATTTACAACTCATTTTAAATAATTTTAACCTAACCGAGAACTGGTAACAATGACCGTCGTCTCGTTGTAGCGAAATCGACCAAGGGTTTTGGTAGGAATCGAACCCACGACCCACTGTTTCATAGGCTGGCACGCTACCAACTAGCCTACAGGGGCCCCCTTTATTAAATTCCGATTTTAAGCGGGCAAAACTGGCAAAAAATTGGATTTCAAAGCAACAGGCAGGTTTCCTTGTTCTGTCTTCTTTGCTCAATTAAAAATTAACCTACCCGCTCTTTTTCACCCGGGTGTTCAGTAAAAGGATTTTTTACTGTATATGTAAAATTTTATTTATACATATAAAGGATTTATCTATAAATGTATTATAAATATTTATATTGTTGTTGTGTCTGTTGTGGTGTTTAAACAATGCACTACAATTTTACATGCTGGGATAGTAAACAAAGTACAAGCATAAGTCAGCTTGAAATAAAAATCAAAGAAATTAAACACCGACTTTGTTCAAGTAGAACAAACGGCAAGGGGGTGTGTTTTTGTTTACAATGTATTTGTATTGGCTGTCAAGTCATCGTCTTTTTAGAGTTCATTGATATCGTGACTTACATTTTCTTTGTCACACTTTCAGTTTCAATGTAGAACAAGGGTTTTGGATTTCTTTTTGAAACCAAGAAAGAACTCAACTAAACAAAATATCTATGATGTAATGAACTGTACTCAATTATGTGGGAGTACAATTGACATAATATTTTGACCAAAATAAAAATAACTCAATGAAATTTCTGACGAACTAACACTAAACGAACTGCAAGACATAACAGAATATTATGTAGATCAAATTTGTAAAATTAGAATAAGAAAAGAAAATATGTAATTTTAAGTTATTGAGTCAAATTTAGAAATTGACTCATAGAAAAGAAGTTTAGAACTTCTCATTAACTATTTATAAGGAAAGAAAAATTAAAATAAAATCAGAGTTAATTCAAACTCCAAAAAAGACTTGTCTTTCTTTTTTTAATAAGAAGTTAGTACTTTACACTGTATGTATTTGTTTATATTTATTTTTCCATTTATATACCCACAAATATATTATTTGCTAAGTGTTGATTGTATGCCATAACTTTAGTTTCATCTACACATTCGTTGGCTGCCTTTATTTTGTTATCCTACTCCAGCCAGTCCTAGCCAGCCAGCAAGCCAGGCAAAGCCAAACCAGTCAGCTATTCAGCCATACCACAATAAACTATACAAAATATTCAAAACCAGAAAAGCATTCAACCATCTGAGATTATTCAATAGACAAATTATGACTCATAAACACTATGTGGAAGTAGAAATGAATTTTTTAATACAATAAATATTTGCGGTAAGTATGTAGGGAGTTTGGAAAAAAACAACATAAAAACATTTAAATGTTATTTGTTTGTATTAAAAAATATATATTTTTATTCTGATTTATGGTTTGAAAAATATACTGTTATTTGTATTTACTTTTAAATCGAAATTTCTATGCATTTAATTTATGTTAAAAACAGATATTTTAATAAAAAATAAATGTTCTGTCTTCTAAAAATCTGTTAGATGCAAAAAGATCAGATAAAACCTCAGACAACAGTTAAAGTAAGGACTTATCTTCAATTGTTTTCAGCTATGACAAAGTTTTCTACTGAAATGGCGCTCAAAATTGGCTGATTTTGTATCACTAACTATTCACTATATGCTAATACTTTCACAGCATTCTTACTTTTACATAAATGGCGCCTAACGAAGGGCCACATCAAGGCGCATTACTGATGTAATGTTAACGAATGCGATTATTCTTGTATCAAAAATGTCTACATTCATGCTAACACCATCCCATAAAAATTAAAAAAAGTCATCAAATTCGAACTGGATAGTATACATTGAAACTAGAGACTAAATGTAGGAAAACTACATTTAAAGTTTTTGTTTTCGTTATCCTGTTTCCTTTTAAAAGGACTTCAAAGTTTTAGAAGATTAGATTTTATAAAATATTTTTTTAATATTTGTACTTGTCATAGGTTGATGAAAGAGGAGATCTTCCCTAATTTTCCTATTTTACTTTTTTTTAAATATATCAGGAAAAAGGAGGTAAGTTACGCCCTTTCAAAAATTTATCCTTCAATATCATTCAAAATGTTAAACAAAATATTTTTATAATGTTTTCAAATGACTTAATTCACATCGTTTTATCTTGAAATGGCAAAATAAAAAAATGGAAAAATTAGGAAAGATCCCTCTCTTTCATTTTCCATCACCAGTGTCATCCTAGCACAAGTGCAAATATTTAAAAAATATTTAACAAAATGTATCCTTTAAAATTGAAGTCCTTTTTAAATGAAAGAAGATCACGAAATGAAAAACCATAAATGCAGTTTTACCTTATTTGATCTCTTCTTTGAGACGTATATCATCCGGTTTATGTTTAATATTGGCTGTCGGACGGTGTAATGCTTTCACAATATTCTTAATTTTCCTTAATGATTGAAAAATGTCTGAAAATAAATGGCTCCCAACATGGGGCTTTAGCTAAATCATTCTGATTTTCCGAATATTTATCGATTATGATTACTTTTATTACTTCGTTTACTCTTTAACAACTGTCTTAATGTCCTATAAATCCACTGAGCAGACCGCCTAAAATGATCCCAACATGGGGCTTTGGCTGCATCATACTCGAATCCTACAAACCAAGCGAGATATGTAACTACAGATATCCTTAAAGCATCTTACAGATATGTGCGAGCTTTAAAACCAGCGGCCCTCAAGGCACATTACCGGTGTCATTTTCACCGTTCGAATAGTTAACGAATGTCATTATTCTTGTTTCAAAAATGTCTATTCCTTAAAATAAATGGCTCCCAACACGGGGCTTAACAGTATCATTCTGATATATCAAATGTTTATCGATTGTGATTACTTTTATGACTTCGTTGATGTATTCACAATGAGAGGTAAATGTTTCCGCATAAACTACGCCCACAATGGGGCTTTAGCGACATCATACCCTAGTTCGAATGTTAATCGATTTGATTACTTTTATTTCAAAAATTTCTCCGTTTAATCTGATGTTCCCAGAATTTTCGCACTCTCCCATGAAACTGAATGAGAAAAGAAATGCTTCCATAATAATGGCGCCCAATACGGGGCCTTATCATTTTTTTTTGTTTATCTACGACGACGCTTTCAAAGCTTTTTTTTCTGTGACTGTCATTCTCAAGGAAATGATGTATAATAATTTCTTTTAAAAATGTTGTGCAATAAATGTAGCCAAACGAATTTCCCCATCTACACTGATGATTTCACAACTTTTAATCATTTCCATAGAATCAATTTTTTAAAAGTGTGTAGATTATTTTCACACAAATGGCTCCCAACATGAGGCAATAGCAGTATCATTCTTATAGTTCGAATGTTTATCGATTGTGATAACTATTGGTACTATGATGTACCAATCACAACTTTCTTACCTTCCCATACATCGATTACTTACATGAGTGGTAAATGTTTCCACATAAACCGTGCTCAGCGTGTGGCACCTTTTCATAGTTCGAATGTTTATTGATTTGATTACTTTTGTATCAAACATTACACCATCTGCTTTACAACTTTCTAGCTTTCTTGTGAAGACGATTACTTAATTAATTAGAGAATAAAAGAACAATTCTTTCATATAAATTGATCCTGACACGGGTATCGAAAATTCTTCCATATAAACGGCGTCCATCAAAGGGCATTAGCAGCATCAAGAACATTCCCTTGGAATCGGTCACTTTAAAAAAAATGTGTTTTAATTTTTTCGATGTCAGCCATTCTTAAGGAAAACCTTTCTTGTCTGACAAGAAAGGTCTTTCAGAAAATCCGATTGAAATTCGAAAAAAAACCGATTGAAATCCGATCTTGCAAGAATTTCCACAAACGCAAAAAAAGGGTTTGCTTAATTTTAATAGAGATTAATTTACCCTCCAACCACAGTATGGGGTTATACTAACTTTGTCATTCCGTATGTAACTCATCGAAACATCGGCCTAGGACCCCATAAAATATATACCATTAATCAGTGATCGATTCTAAGGCATTCTAGCGATGTTCGTCCGTCCGTCTACCGAAGTTTGGCACGGATATGTCTTATAGTCATAGACTGGTTAAGTTCCGAAATTGGTAAAATTGCACCGAGGGGAAAAAAGTTCCCCCTTAGAGATCTAAACCCACCTCAGAAAAACCGCATTTTTTTGCAGGGTTTTTTGCACTTTTGTTAAGCAAATGCAATATTTTTGTGTCAAAAGAAGTTCAAAATCCTGTTTGTCGATCCAGCGAATAAATAAAAAAAGTTTGCCAGCCCCCTTTTGTGGGCGTGAATATAAGAAATGTATTTTCATATTGATAAATTATATTAATTAATTGCAAGAATCATAATAAATCCATTTTACAAAAACTATCGCAAGGAAGGAAGGTGTCCCCCAACGTTATTCTTCTTTTAATGCTAGCCATTCTTAAGAAAATAAGTTAGAATAACTGCTTCGTTTGAGCTAGGTAAAATCTGTGCAAATAAATGACTTCCAACAAATTTCTCCCTTTATGTTGATGCTTTCACAACTTTATTACTATTCAATGGAATCAATTTATTAACGGATTGTGAGTGGAAAACGCTTACACATAAATGGCGCCCAACCAGGGGCTGTAGCGTAATCTTTTACATTGTTCGAATTTTTATCACTTGCATAGTTTTAAGTCGAACATTTTTCAATCTTCACTGATGCTAATGCAGCTTTCCAGTGGAATTGCTTACTTTAAAAACATCTTTAACAGTATATTTATTGTCCCAGACATTATAAGGAAAATACGTTAGAATAATTGTCTTGCTTCAGAAAATAAAAATCTATGTAAGTTAATGGCGCCTAATAGGCGCCTCCAATAAAATGTTTATCGATTATGAGTTTCTAAAATATCATTGAGAAAGATTGTCCAAATAAGAAAGTATTAAATTCTTACTAATCCTTGACGAATTAACAGGAACCTCTTGTGTGTCAGCAATGGAAACCAACATGTTACTTCTTTAACAATGAAGAATTTTCTTATTTATTTAAATTTTATTATTTCCCGTAAAGTATTAACCTACTAAACAATAGCTTTTAGCATAAATTTATTATAAAAACACACAAATTATGCAGTGTTATAAAATGTACTTCTACTAAAAAAACTTCAACTTCAGTTTTATTTTTTTGTAATTTTCTTTGAAATATTGTTGTTTATTTTATTTAATTTTCATTTTCTTTTCAACTCATATGTAAAACCTTAATTACACTTGAATTAATATGAGTGCCCTATATTATCCTTTAAGATTCCCTTGTTAACTCTCATAGCATATAAACACAGAATAATACATTGACATAAAGTCGAAGACAAAATAACACACACAAAGAAAAATGTAGTATAGCAACCATATGTTGCCTTTAGTTTCTTCACTACTCCAAAACTAGTCTAGACATACATAATTTCTCATCTAATAATATGTAATCTGAAGTAAAAACTATATAACAAGGAAACTTAAAAAAAAAAAATACATATTTTTAAAAATATTTTCCTCTTTTAACTCTCTATAATGCTTTAAATTAAGGGTGTTCGGAGGAAAATTTGAAACAGAAATTATTAAAGAATTTTGATAAAGAATAGAAGAATAAATATCTTTTTTGCCTTTTTGAACAAAAAATTTGTTTACAAAAAAATTTTCATATACCTATTTTTTCCCCACCAATGCTTTTTTTAAAAAATATATTTTTTTTTAATTTTTTCTTTTTAAAATTTCTTTCAAACATCTTTTTACAATGCGAAGTTAATTAGTATGTTCCTTAAGCTAAAATTTATTTTTCTAATTGTATTTTGTGTAATTTTTTAAAAATTTTGAAATTATCTTCACAAACCTCAATAAAAGATTTTGTTACTACCAATAATCTTCCTTGAATATCCTTATTGTTTTGCTGTTTTGAAGATGATGATAATGTTAGTTTTGTTGTATAACTAACAAGTAGTTTTGTATATAATATATTCTCAAGAATCATCATCATTATAACAACATATTATACTTTATTTTTACTTCTTCTTCATATAATGATGACTATACATCATTCAAACCATACATCTACAATATTTGTGAACACAACCCAATAGGTCAGGTTTGTAATCAGGAAGCTGCCTTGCTAATGCCAACAGTTGAAGATTTTTTATTTCATAATTTTTTTTTTTAATAAAAACTGTTTGTTTTTATCAAAATTTTTGTTTCTTTAAACTTTTTTTATCAACAATTTTTTCATCAAAAGAATTTTTTTCCTCAATATTATTTATTAAAAACCAACATTTTTTAATTAATTTTTCTATTTATCATTTTTTTTTTTTTTTGTTTTACAAAAACTTTTCATTTGTTTAAAAGAAATACAAAAAAAAACTGTAAAAATTACGATTTTAAAGGTTTGTTTAGTACTTCAGGGGAACATTTTTTCCACTATCCGATTTCTTGCATTTAAAAACTTTGCCAACCTATAAACACATATTTGTGCCAATTTCAGTTCTTTTGATTGGAATGCATCTGGCATTCCCCAAACACGGGAAATATTAAAACACTTTTGCCCCGATTTACCTGAAGAAAATTCTCTTAAAAATTTTTCAAAGGAAAAAAATCTCAAAATCCGAAAAAAATCCTTTTGATTTATAACAAGTGAGAGTGTTAAATATAAAATTATAAGAAAAATGTCTCAGAACCTGAGGACCTCATTAAGTTTATATATTATTGATCCATTTCTAAGCAACTGTAGCTATATACATCCGTCCATCTGTCTATGGAAAGCAAGATTCAATCCAAACCAAAAGAGCTGTACGTTTCGTAAAAGAGTTCAAAAATAATTGCAAAAAAGTGTTTTTACATTTTGGAGAGTATGAAAGATTCGGCACCGAAAAATTCCACACTCTCATTTGTTTTATGTACATTTGATAAACAAATGGAACATTTTTATGTGAAAACTTTAGACTTGTTGAAAAAGTAGTTTTAGTAAAAAAGGGGATATATGATTTTTGGTGAAGAAGATGTTTTAATGGATGAAAAAAAGTTTTTGATGAAGAAAAAAATTTTTTTATAAAAAAAAAAAAAATTATGAAAAAAATTTTTTTTGTATGAAAGAAAAACAAATTTAATAAAAAAAACGTTTGATAAAACAAAAAAATTTGATGAAAAAAAAAAATTATAAAAAAAAAAATTATGAAAAAAAAAAATTGATGAAAAAAAAAATTTGATGAAAAAAAAAATTGATGAAAAAAAAATTTGATGAAAAAAAAATTGATGAAAAAATAAATAAAAATTTTTACGAAAAAAAAGGATTATAAAAATAAAAAATTTTGACAAAAAAAAAAAAAAAAAAAATAGGGGAAAAATTGACGACAAAAAAAAAATTTATGAAAAAAAAAAAAAAAATGATGAAAAAAAATAAATTTGGTGAAAAAAAAATTAATAAAAAAAAAAACATTGATGAAAAAAAATGTATGAAAAGAAAAAAATTGATGAAAAAAAAATTTAATGAAAAAGGAAATTGATGAAAAAAAATTTGATGAAAAAAATTGATGACAAAAAAATTGGATAAAAAAAACTTACATCAAAATTTTTTTTTGTTGAAAAATAATTATGGTACTTTTTATTCACCAGCTGGTGAAAAACGGGTTTATTTACCACGAGGTAATTTATTATTTTTGGTTTTAAGAAAAAAAAAATAGTAATTCTTGTTTTCTTTTTCGTTAATTGTTAGCTTATATAGTCAAACTGAGGTGGCGTCCTGCAACTTTTTTACAATTAGACACCAGCCCAGCAGAAATTTTGCTGAACTGGCGGCAGCTTTTGGAAAGGAAACTCGAGTGAAGGAGCGCATCCAAATCTGCTGAATTCATGCATGCTTCTCTAAGGCGATGTCACACTTTAGATACACCGAAAAATTGGTCTTAAGATGCTCTGAATTCACATCTCTTTAGAGCGCTGAAAAAAATCGGTATAAAGTTGCAGTGAATTCATGTATAATTTTAGAGCTGATTTAAGCAGAATAAAGATGAAGCTCATTTGACTATTTCTGAAATGCAAATTACAAAATCTGAAATACAATTGATTAATTCTGAATACAATTTGAAAATCTTAAATACAATTGACTAATTCTGAAAATCAGTTGACTCCCTGCAAGCATTTGGAGGAAATATCGCCTAAGAGATCTAATTACATTTGAAAAATTTCCAATTATATTTCGAAAATTTCAAATTATATTTCAGAAACTTCCATTTATATTTCAGATATTACCATTTATAACCAAAAAATGCTTAATTACATATAATTGAAAATAAAATTGAAAATTTTTGAAATATAATTGGATATTTTTAAACATAATTGGAGAGTCTAAAATATGATTGGGCATTTTTTGTAATATAATTTGTATTTTTTGAAACTATAATGGAAATGGTGTACTCAATTTTTTTTAATTCAAAATGTGTTAAAGGTGCTGCACTCTTTGCAGTGCTGATTAATGCGCAATAGTGATGCAGTGAAATCATGTGTCTTTGTTCGAAACTCATGGTTTTTTATTCAAAAAGTGTTAAATATATTTAAAAGGAAAGAATGTGTGAAATTTTATCAAAATAAAATTTTATATTTTAAAAAATTTAAAAAATTTAAATTTTTTTCCCCTTACTTTTATTGCATCCTCAAGAGCGCTCTTTGGATGCGCTTCGGTAAGTTATAAAAAGATGCAGTGTCGCCAAAATCTCGATTTATTTTTGCTGGGAGCCTAAAAACATTATCATGTTAAAATTTCTCAAAATCTGAGACTTTTTCTAAGGAAAAACTTCTCAGAATCTGAGACATTTTCTATAGGAAAATGTTTCAGAATCTGAGACTTTTTATATAGGGAAAATGTCTCAGAATCTGAAACTTTTTCTACAAAACAAATGTCTCAGAATTAGATACTTTTTCTAAACGTAAAATATCTCAGAATCTGAGACTTTTTCTATACGAAAAATGTTTCAGAATCTGAGACTGTTTCTACAGGAAAAATGTCTCAGAATCTGAGACTTTTTCTATAAGAAAAATATCTCAGAATCTGAGATTTTTTCTATAGAAAAAATTTCTCAGAATCTGATACTTTTTCTATAGAAAAAATGTCTTAGAATCTGAGATTTTTTTATAGGAGGCCCCCTTAGGTCGGGAGCCCTGGGCATGTGCCCAGTGTGCCCATATGGTTAAAACAGTACTGTCTATGCCCCAATTAGAAAAGGGGGATTTATTAAAGTTTGCCGTTCTGTCTAGATTTAGCGGTCGATGACTAACAAAAAACTTACTTGAACCATAATCGATTTTAAGACGATCTTGCAATGTCTGTCCTTACTCCCGTCTGTAGAAAACAGCCTTACTTTCGTAGAACAAGTCTGAGGCTACTGAAACTTTTAATATCGTCGCTGCGTCTAAAAATGGAGCAATGTATTTTTCAAATTTTTTGAAGAGGCCCAAGAAACAAACCAGAAATAAAATTAAAAAAAAAAATCTCAAAAAATTTAGAAAAACTAAAAATAACCAAGAATTTACAAAAAACTCCAAAAAAATTCACTAAAATTATTATTACTCAGGACACTAAAAAAATAATATTGAAAAATTATAAAAATATTAGATAAATTCCAATTTAAAAATTATCTAAAAAAAAAAATTATCTTAAATATTTCAAAATTGTTTTAAGATACAGCTAAAAATATTTTTATCTTTTTTACCAACTGGGTTACTTCAAGCACTCGAGAGTATGTTTGTTCTTTAAATTATATGTGTGTTAGTATTTCTTTATGTATGTGTATTAAAAATACTATAGTTTGTGTATGTGTTTGTTTGTAGAAAATGAATAAATGTGGCTAGTCATGATATTTTAAGGTTATAATGTTGTAAACTAAAGCTAAGCTGATTGTTATTATAAAAAAAAGAGAAGAAGATGAAGTTACGTTTTAACTTTTACGTACTACACTTATTTCTCTAGTAGTTTTTCTTATACTGAAGAGGTATTGTAGGTTTTTTTTTTCTTCTTCATCTTAAGATTTCAGTTCCTTATTATAACAAACATTAAGAATTATAACCCACACATAGTAAAAGTGGGTGGATTTATAAGGATTTTTATTTGTTGTCAGCCTATTTTAATATCGGATGATCAAAATCGTTGTCAAAAAATCCATAATATGGTGAAACGTTTGCATACCTTTAATTAATAATTAAAGAAATGTTTCGCAGCAAAATATGACTCTCTATACATATAAAAACAAGTTGCATTGTTTGACACGCGTGATAAAAATTTTTTATGCAAACTTCCCATGAAAGGTGACGTCAATACCAAGGTTTTTATTGATAAAAAGTCTTTGTATGTGTATTGGTTCATGAGTTATATGCATTTAAGTACATTACTTGTGTAATGCATTTTCTCTGTAATGTGTGAACCGATTTTGTTTCTGTAAATTTCCCATGAAAGGAGACGCAAATACCATGGTTTTTATGTATATAAGTACTAGAGTTTGCAAATAATCGAGATATTTCATAATCGCGATTACGATTAAAAAAATTGCCGTTAATCGCGATTACGATTAATCGAATTTTTTAAATAATTTGAGTTGCAATATCTTTAAAAAAAATCCTTTGAAATTTATCAGCCTTACTACAGAAAAATAAAATACATTTAAAACCTGCTTTTAATTTTATTTCCATACAAATTGTTTTTGTTTTTAAAATCGACTTTCAAAAAATGTATTGAAAATTTGAAATTTAAAATAAAACTTTTGTTAAAATAGACTTTTTGTTTTCTTGTGGTAAGGGCTTATATTTTTAAGCCACAGTCTCTTTTTTTAGTATATCATTGCGCTCGAGCGCCCTTGAGAATTTTTTGTTAAGATTTTTTTAAAACTTATAATTAAAATTCTTTGTTGATAAAATTTCACACATACTTTAATTTTTGACATCTTCAACACTTTTTTAAAGATCAAAAAATTTTTTTTGGAGATTTACTAGATTTTCTTACATTTTTATTGCGCTTAAATAAACTCTATAAAGAGTGCTTTAATCAGCGCTGAAAAGATACATGATTTTACTGGGCCTTAATATCTTTTTATCTTTGCTACTAAAGAGTACTCTAAACTGTGACTGATTTGGATTCGCTCTTTGGATCATGATTCCTTTCCAAAAGCTGCTTCCTGCCGATGGCCAGTTATCTGTTGTGAGGAAATTTATTTAAAAAATCTACAAGGAATCATTAGTCAACAAGCGCACATTGGGTTGAAATGGATCAAAAGTGGCGCTTTATTCAAAACTGAAATTTTTTTTTTTTACAAAAATTATTAATTTAGGATTAAAGTATATAAAATAACAACTATTATTCTGAGTTGTTTACTTTTCTTGCAATTTGCCGTCAAAATCAAATAAATTTTTGTGTTTTTGAATATGGTGCTAAAAATTGAAAATCAACTTATTTCTAGAATTTTTTTTTGGTATTTATTCATTCAAAGGTAATTTTTTTATTATGGAACCATCAACTTCAGGTATTTTCAAATATATTTCTGTTTTTTGTTTTTTGAAAATTGTTGTAAAAATATTTTTGAAATTTTTTTGTAAAATGTTCCAAAATTGGAGTATTTTTAATACTTGATGGAATATAAAAAAAAATGTAAGAGGTTGTTATTGCTTATACATTGTGATAATAAAGCATATAGTATAAGCTTTAATTTAAAAGAAAAAAAAACGTCCGCGTTTAATGCCGTTATTTTTTTATTTAAGATTTTATGAAAAAATATGGTGGCTTCAATAACACATCATCACAAAAAAACAAAAAAGTTTCTGACCCAGAAACTAGACCCACTTATCCTTATGTATTTTGACCTTCTGAAATCGATTCTGCCATCAGAATTGAATTCTATAGTTGGG
Source organism: Pegoplata infirma (assembly GCA_963921195.1). Taxonomy (NCBI): domain Eukaryota; kingdom Metazoa; phylum Arthropoda; class Insecta; order Diptera; family Anthomyiidae; genus Pegoplata; species Pegoplata infirma. The sequence continues at coordinate 225,284,775 of OY992538.1, forward strand.
GTTTCCTGTGATTTACAAGGAAAGTCCGCAAAAGTGAACCCACCTAATTTCCTTGTGAATTTGACAAAGTTACAAAATTTTTTAATTTTATTTCTGTATGTAAGGTTCAAGCACAGACTAATACAGACTCGACATAAGTGACAGGCGTCAAAATAGTAGTTCTGAACCATATGGTTAATATTTTTAAATTATTCTACGAATTAGGTTAGAAAGAGAAAACTGATATAACGCGCCATAAGAAAAATAGATGCCAGATCGGTTTTTGTCGTTTCACTCACTCCTAAGTCGTAGAAAGTGTTGCCATGTTAGCGTAAAACAGACTAAAAACCGCTGTGTTCTCTCCTAAAATCGCTTAGTTTTTCCCCATTTTTTCTTATAAAACTCTACTGTCGAGTCTGTATTTAGTCTGTGGTTCAAGTCTGATTTATTACGAAGAAAATAAGAGTGTTTTAAATAAAATCCGTAAAAAATTGCAGAAGTTACATGCATTTGAACAAAAACGCGTTATTTCAGTTTTATACAAAAACAGTTGTATTTATGTTGTGAATTAATGCATTTTTGTTCAAATGCAAGTAATTTCTGCAATTTTTGATGGATTTTATGAAAAAACCTCTTATTTTCTTCGTAATAAATCAGACTTGAACATTACATACCGAAATAAAATTTAAAAAAATGTTAACTTATTGTTGGTCAACTTACAAGTTTCCTGACTTTTTTATGGAAAATTAAAAAAAATTTAAAATTTGGTGAAACACAAAAATCCGAATTTAAACAAATTTTATGCAAGTATTAATACATATTTATTTTTTATTGTTTTAAATTTTTATTATCCCATTAAAAATACTTTAATTTGCAACTGTATTCATTAAATTATCGCTTTTGGTTTAAAAGTTACAGCTTAAATTGTGAATCAAGTTCAATTTTCAAGAAACACTAAAAAAATTCTGACAGGTTAAAAAAAAATAAAAAACACATGTTTTCTCTTCAAAAGGGTGCTTTCTAATGTATTATTCATCATTCATCAATCAAAAAATATTATATGTTAAAATTACTGCTTCCCTGAATAAAGCGCCACTTTGCCTCTCATTCAACCCAATGTGCAGCGGTCAAAGTATGATCAAAATTAAGTTTTTTTGACAACATTTCATATCCAAATTTTTTGACCAAAGCCTTTTGAGTATATTTTAAAAACCATTTCTTTAAAATTTACTCAGATCAGAATTTAAATTTTACTTTAAATTTGAATGACTTTTACGAGAAAAGGAAAGAAAAATCGCAAACAATTTAAATGAATCATAGGCCAACCCATAAAAACTTTCCAGTCTAGTTAACATTCCAGAATCAATGATTTTGTTTGGAATTGTCCCGAAAGTAATCGTTTTTAACACTAATTTAGTTTTTTTGACAAATAATATTAGTTTCTATTCAAAATGGGTTTCAAAAAATTTTGGAACTGATTTAAATTCGTTATAAAAACAGTGTATTTCATAGAAAATTTTTAATCGTAATCGCATGATTTTTTTGTCGATTACGATTACGATTAATGGGCGCGATTAATCGCGATTACGATTACGATTTTAATCGTTTTGCAAACTCTACTATATACGGACTTTGTATGTGTATTGGTTCAAGAGTGATATGCATTTTACTGCACGTACCTGCAGTTTTGCGGAAGTGGTGCAACAACAGTTTTGAAGGTTATTCTAAGAGGATTAAATAAGATAAACAAATGCACAATGGTACTAGAGAAGAGAAGGACATATGTGTGCAGGGACTTTACTAGTTTTTATTTTTATATTAAAAAGGATTTTTAACTTAAAATCTTATCAATTACCCCACTTTTTATATATATTTCACATAAAATCTACATCATCTTATGCATTGTTGGTATGAATAGAAAAACTATATATATTTTTTTTTTTTTGTTCCTAAGTAAAATTTATATAAAGATTTCGTTGGGTAAGTAGGATTTACGCATTTCATGACATCAAGAGGTACTTAATTATAAAAGAGTAGAGACATGATTTTTTCCCACTTCTATGGTTGATTGTTGTTACCGCTATTGTTGTTACAAAAACTAGTAGATGCTTTTTAAGTGGTTAAAGTTTATACAAGTAATCTTGGCAAAAGTTAGTGTAATTCTAAGTATTACTTAGGTTTTATATAAATTTTCTTTTTTTTTTTTGATAAGTAAAATGATAGTGCATATAATTAATTGAGAGGTTGAAATTGTAAGGATATAGAAAAAAAGTGAAATCTACTTATCATGAATATGAAAAAATCAAGCTTGATAGTAATAACAAAGGTATAGAATTTGAAAAATCATGAATATTCAACATATTCAACAAGGCGTATGATTTTAAGGTTTTCAATATTTTTGAAGGTTGAGAAAGTACAACGTAACGTATGATTAATAAAGAATTTTACTGCTCTAGACGGATGAGTAATTATACATTTATGAATAGAAATGTATGCCTTAAAAGTTCTACAAAATTACAAAATTATGTGTCCCGTTTAAGGCTTAACGATCATTTATCACTAACTTTCATATTGACCATGAAATATTGTATAACATTTTTTTGTTATCTTTTAAATCAAAACATGATTTGCATACATCTTCTTGCTTTTCTTTGCTATTTGCATTGAATTTAACTTTCTTTTTGAAAAAAAAAAACAACATAAAATAAAATCAATAAAATTCTATTTTAGACCATCTTTTTTTTCAACTATTGTTACAAAAAAATGTAAAAGTAACTTATTGGAATTTTTCAAATCAAGGCAATGACAAGAAAGAAATTTTATACAAAAATTGACATATAGCAAATTGAAAAAGTATTTTAATTATAATACCAATACCAAACATGTCTGTCTAGACTATTTTTACTAAATCTTTTATTATACAAGCAACACGAGAAGAAAAAATTCCAACACAACAAAAAACTGGAATTTTATTAAGAAAAAAAAATAAATTGGTAACAAATGAAATTGTAACAAAAAACAAATCTGAAAAAATCATGAACTGAATTCTAGAGAAATTAAACATAGAAAAAAATAAGAGGAAAAAGTATTGTTATACAAATGTAAGAAATATTAAATAAATACAAATAATAAAACTGCATTAAACAAACTAAATGGAAGTATAAAGGAACCAACTAAATTTTATGAAATTGTTGCAGAATATATAGGGCTCCATTTTGGGTGACGTCTTCAGCTAGTTATATAATATAATAATGTTGATCACATGATCAAGTTATTTTTTTTTTTTCTTTAAAATACAAATATTTTTTTTAATAATCTCAACCAAAACAAGAGCTTTTAACAATGACCGTCGTTTAGTTGTAGCGAAGTTGACCAAAGGTTTTGGTGGGAATCGAACCCGCGATCTCCTGTTATCAATTTTCTGAAATATGCATTTTTAAGTGACTGAAGTGACTATATCTAGGTCGAGTTTATCAATCAAATTTGATTCGATAAGTTCTGAGCGAATATTAAGTTGTCAGGCAATTTATTCTTACAGGCCTATTCACAGTTATGACTGGTTATGACTAATTTCATTATTTTCAAACTTCTTTGTCCCTGTGTTTGTTGTAAACACAATCATAAAAAGTCTCAAAATTAAAAATTACTTGTCAATTTTGAGACATTCTGTGAAGCAGGCAGGTCTTTAGTTTTTTCAAATTTTCAAACAAAATTTGAATTTTTTATAATTGTTTACAACAACCACATGGAAAAAATTGAGTTATGATTGAGTTATGACTATTGTCTGTGAATTGGCCCTTAATCTCTATTTAACAATTTGAACACCTAATGGAATATGCGTAATTGAAGGGAAATAATATTATAATATATTCAGAATTTATGTGCGCCATTTTTAGCTTATATATATGTATGTCCCAGCGATTAGAGATGGCAATTTCTACTCCGAATTTATTAATCACAGCGTTTTCCGAACGATAATGTGATCTGTAATGATATTGAACTGCCAACCATTCTGTCAAGGTTATGTATGAGATAAATAAGTGAAGCTTTTATAAAACCCAGCCATAGCCTAATTTTCGGTCTGCTAAAGACAATTCAAACGTTTGTTCTCTAAACGCACAAAAATGTGATAAATGGGGGCAAAACTCATGACTTAATAATTGGGCCCCTAGTTGGGCGCCATTTTCAGTTTATTTTCTTTTCCTTAAATAGTAAAAAAATAAATAGTGTTGAGAAAGATTCGTTGGTTGTTTGGCGCCATTTTCAGTTTATTTTCTTTTCCTTAATTAGTAAAAAAAAAAAAAAATAGTGTTGAGAAAGATTACTCCAGATCGAGGTCACCTTTCTTTACAAATTATTACTATGATATTGTTAAAGTAACAATTTTAAAGAAAATATTTATAAAATTTGTTTGTGTTAAAATGATTGGTATGATCATTTGCATGGTATGGTATGTTTGATTTTATGTGGAGATGGTATGGTTGGGCATTTCGTATTAAATTAGGAGCTGTATTATTTTGTTTATTTAATACATAAATTCTCATTATGTCTATTTACATACGAATATAAGACTTTATATAGTTATAAGTAGGGATGAAATTTTTATGCACTAAAAAATCGGAAATATGCGCTTAAAATATGCGCCAAAAAATTCAAAATATGCACTAAAAAACGTAGAAATATGCACTAAAAAATAAAATTTGTCCAATAAAAATCTCGTTTTCATAGGAAAAACTTCTTAAAAAACAAAAAATAACGCCGTGTTTAAATAGTAACATTTAAAACTTTATATAAGCAAGAGTTTTTTTGAAATTAAAAATATCTATTAAAAAAATTTAAAAGAAAAAAAATATTTTTCTTATTTTCAAAATAAATTTTTAAAATTTTAAATATTTTTTAAAACAAATAAATTTCAAAACACAAGTTTTTGCTAATTTATGCTAAAATATGCAAAAATATGCACTTAAAAGTTGGAAATATGCACAAAATATGCATTTAAAACCAAAATATGCAAAAATAAGCATTTTCACCAAAATATGCAAAAACAAATTTGAGAGTTTTTCTAGAGGAAAAATCAGAGAATTTTTCTTTATGAAAAATATTGAAATTTTCTACAGGAATAATTTGCGAATCTTTATAATGGAAAAGTTTTGGAATTTTTCTGTAAGAAAATTCTGAGAATTTTTCTAAAGGAAAAATCTTAGAATTTTTCCATAGGACAAATCTGAGAATTTTTCTATAGACTGAACTCTGTTACGCACCTTGCAGCTTCGGCGAGCATTTTTACCTCATTTTTACTAAGTTCAGGGCAATAAGAGTGATATTCTTATCTCCTCACTCGAATTAAGAACAAAACTTAGTGTCGTTGGTCCCATTACGTTTAAATGAAGTTGAATGCATAAAAGTTCAACAGTTACAAAGCATGTTTTCCGGAAAAACTATTACTTCTACACTCAAAAAAATAATACTAATAAAGCTTGCAGTTTTATTATGCATGTCTTATGAAAATCGTTGTATAATTGCATTTTAAGATAATCTGGCTATGATCGTCGTTCTCTTGAAATCGCAATATATTGCAAAAATAATTGAAGGCTTCTGAAATTTGCCATATAACTATTGAGGTTCAATGAAATCGGTCAGGTGTTAGGAAGTTATGAGCGAAGCCTTGAGTTTTGGATGGGATTAAACTCGAATTCACATGTGGAAACAAGGTTCGAAAAACAGTTGTAATAATATACATACCAGAGTAAAAATGTTTGTATACATTCTTATATATCGCATCTGATTTGAGATTTGAAAGATCAATACTGATCCGAGTAAGATCAGTATCGATCCGAGATTTGAAAGATCAGTACTGATCCGAAAAATGGATCGCTAAAACTAGATCAGTTTTAATCGAACGGATACAATTTCATTCGAAAATGGTTAGTACTGATTCGAAAAATTGATCGATAAAATTAGGACAGTTTTAATCGGACAGATACAATTTCATCCAAAAACTGGGTTTATATAACTAAATAAACCCAATTTCGGATAAAATTGTATTTGTCCGATTAAAACTGGTCTTATCTAAGCGATCCATTTTTCGGATCAGTACTAATCCGTCGCATTTTTTCTCAGGTAGTGTTTTTGTCACTCAAAAAAAGATTTAAACTCAAAAAACCAAAAGAAAAAAACGCAATCATAGAAAAAATGCGATAAAGAAAAATTTACACTCAATAAAAAGTAACACTTTAAAAATATTTTGTTTAAATCCTTTTAACAACAATTAAAAAAAAAAATAATTGAAATAAAATTGTTAAAGAAAAACAATCTTTAAAAAATTGTTTTATATTCAAAATTTTTTGCTCGTTGTCAAAGATATTCAGTTGTTTAGTTTTAAAAGCATTGGTAACTTAAAAATTACACTCGAAAAAAAATTTACACTCAAAAAAAATTTTACACTCAAAAAAATTTTACACTCAAAAAAAAATTTACACGAAAACAATTCAGTTTTTTTTTTTGCAAAAATGACAATATTTTGTGTACACACGTACGTGCATTCACTAAGAAATATTTTTTCAGTAAAAAAAACATTACACTCGAAAAAATTTTACACTCAAAAAAAAAGAATTAGTAACTTTTCTTTAAAAAAAAAAAATAAAATATTTCTAATCAAAATTGTTAATTTTTTCACGTTAAAAAATGTACTACCCTTTAAAAAAATGCATTGTGGAGGGTATTCATAGATTCGGCAAAGTCGAATTTAACTTTTCTACTTGTTTGTTTTGTAAATATTATTTTTTTCTGAGTTAACAAATATTTTTCATAAATTGAAAAATTTTTTTTAATAAAAAATCTGTAAAAACATGATTTTTTTTTTTGTTGTTTCAAATCTACAAATAAATTTCAAATTTTATTAGCAAAATCCTTGTAAAGTTACAATTTTTTTTGAGTAAAGTTACACTTTACATAGTTGTTGAATATTATAAATTCTTAAAAAACTGCAAGCAAAACTAAAATGTTAAATAAAATATTGAATTGGTATTTGAAAAATGTTTTTTACGATTCTATAGAAGAAATGTTTTCTTTTCTTTTCTTTAGAAATAACAATAAAGAAAAATAAAAGAAATAACACGTGTACTTGTAAATAACATAAAATATGTTAACAATGTGTTTTAACTTTTTTTTACAAGTTTTAACTGCAAATGTATTTTTATTTTATTTTAAGGTAGCATACACCTTATCACGTTTAATGGCTAAAAATAAGTTAAATATATTTTTATATGTTTGTATACCTATAAGAAATTTAACAAAAAATCGTCCTTTTTTGGTTATTACATACTATAATACAAAAGATGGCAGCAGAAAAAAAAACCCATTTAGTGTAAATGTTTATTTAATTTCATCAATATTAAATGATCTTTTTATAACCTTGGCTTTTTACAAAACTAATACCCTACAGGTGAATAATTTGGGTATTTGTTGGTCAAAATGTTTGGGTTGAAAAAATTTTCTTAAAAAAAAATGTTTGGATAAAACAAATCGTTGAATAACTTTTTAGTAAGAAAAAAATTTTTAAACGAAAAAAAAGGGAACAAACATTTTTGACAGAGGTCCCCATTACTGATCCGTGGTTGCTCTAACCATGGTTCCATGGTTGTTTCTAAGACAGTCTAGCAATATCCATCTGGTTTAAAAAATGAAATATTTCTCTGTCAGAAGAATTTGTTAAAAAATTAATTTAGCTTAAAAAAATTTAAAAAAACATTTATAAAAAAAATGTTGTTGAAGAAAAAATTTATACAAAAAATTGGGCGAAAAAAAAATTTTTTCTGATGAGAAAAAGATTTTCGATGAAAAAAAAATGATACAAAAAAATTTGATAAATAAAAAATTTTCATGAAAAAAATTAAAAATAAAATTATCAATAAAAAAAATGTCAAAAAAAGGTTTTTTTATGAAAATAGAAAAACAAGTGAGAGTATTAAATTCAGCTGTGCCGAATCTTTTATACCCTCCAACTTGTTGAAAAAAATGCCTGCGAATTTTGTACTTTTGCCCAAAACATTAAATCATGATAATGTTTTGCGGAAGATTTGGGTGTACTTGCCAAAGCAATGTTTTTTAGAAAAAATAATGTTATATTACTTTGCTATTCCATGCAAAACTTCGAGGACCCCATTAAAAAAACCAAAAAAGCTGTACATTTCGTAAGTGAGTGCAAAACTAAGTGCAAAAAAGTGTTTTTACATTTTGGAGAGTATAAAAGATTCGACACCAAAGAATATACCACTCTCACTTGTTTTATGTACATTTGATAAACAAATGGAAAATTTTTATATGAAAAACTTAGACTTTGTGAAAAAGTAGTTTTGGTAAAAAAAATGATTTTTTTCATGAAAAACAAAATTATGATAAAAAAAAATTTTGATGAAAAAAAAAAAAATTATGAAAAAAAAATTATGAAAAAAAAATTAATGAAAAAAAAATATGTTAACAAATTATTTGTTTATGATATTTACGCTTAAATAATAAATTTTTATCGCTATTTTTAATTAATGTCTATTACCACGACCCCAAAGGGGGGCGGCCTGAAAAAAATCGGATTTTCTAACCCCCTTGGTCCAAGCGCAGGTCTATGAACATAATATGGCATACAAATTGTCGGCAAAAATTTAAAAAAACTCGTAAAAATATCGTATTTTTAGGGGTCGTTTTAGTTCTTCAAGGGGGAACTTTTTCCCCCTGGTCCGATTTTGCCCATCTTCGAACTTAACCGTACCAGTAACATACGAGATATTCTATCCCAATTTCAGGAGTCCACCTCTTTTGGTTTGGACTGCATCGTTATTTCTACAGACGGACGGACGGACATCGCTAGAATGTCTTAGATTCTAACATGGATCAATATTATATATACTTTGTGGGGTCCCCGACCGATATTTCAATGTGTTACACACGGACTGACAAAGTGAGTATACCCCCATACTGTGGTTGGAGGGTATAATAATGAAAAAAAAGTTTGATGAAAAAAAAAAATTTGATAAAAAAAATTTTTTTTTTTTGGTTGAAAAATAATTATGTTACTTTTTATTCACCAGCTGGTGAAAAACGGTTTTATTCACCACGAGGTGAATTATTATCCAAGTTACAAACCCAAGTTATTAAAGTTTTTGGTTTTAAGAAAATGAAAATAGTAATTCTTGTTTTCTTTTTCGTTAATTGTTAGCTTATATAGTCAAACTGAGGTGGCGTCCTGCTACTTTTTTAAAATTTGACACCAGCCTAAAAACATTATCATGTTGAAATGCCTGCGAATTTTATACTCTTGCCCAAAACATTAAATCATGATAATGTTTTGCGGAAGATTTGGGTGTACTTGCCAAAGCAAATTTTTTTTAGAAAAAACAATGTTATATTACTGTGCTATTCCATGCAAAACGAATTGAAATATCAGTCGAGGACCCCATTAAAAACCAAAAAAGCTGTACATTTCATAAGTGAGTGCGAAAAAGTGTTTTTACATTTTGGAGAGTATAAAAGATTCGGCACCAAAGAATATAACACTCTCACTTGTTTTATGTACAAACAAATGGAAAATTTTTACGCGAAAAGCTTAGACTTGGTGAAAAAGTAATTTTGGTAAAAAAAAAATGATTTTTTTTCACGAAAAACAAAATTATGTTAAAAAATTTTAATTAACCCAAAATTTTTGGTGAAAAAAAATTTTGATGAAAAAAAAGCTTTTGATGAAAAGAAAAATTTTTTGATGTATTTGTTATATGGGTTCATGTTGAAAAATGTAGAAGTGATTTTTTTAATTTCTAAAAATTAAAGAGATTTCTGGTATTCCTATACCGGATTCAAATATTTGATGAAAAAAAAACAATATAAAAAAAATCTCAAATGAATAAATGCTCAAGCTCGAGGGCGTTAGTTTTAAATATTAAATTGGAAATATTTAAATAAATAAAAACCATTTAAAACTTATGACCTCGAGCTTGAGTATTTATTCATTTGAGATTCTACAACGAAAAAGTCGCATAAAAACAAACCTTTATTATAAAAATGTTGATGATGAAATTGTCACGGAAGGTTGTTAAACCAAGTTGTTTTTTTGAAAAGTTATTTTACATTACAAATTTTGTTGTGATTACCGTAAAATGTATTCTAGAATCGATTGCAATGGGAATGTGTTCCAAATTTTTTCTGGAATAGGGCTAACATTCGTCATCTAATAGGGCCCCCTAGTAAGTCTTGTAAAATTCGTTTTAACCCACCAATAATCTCTTTTAGTCTGTTTGTGTGTTTATTTAGCTGTCTTCTTCTGCTTATCGCACAATATTCATACTGCACTCATATGTTATACTTAAGTATCAATTATGTAAATTTAATTATCATTATTTATGGGCCATTTTTTTTGTGCTTTTCGAACAAAATGTTTTTTTAAGCATTTCCCAAATACCCATCCATTTCAATTTATGTGTTATTTACACAAAAAATAAATATATCGAAAAGCTAAAGTATGTGTCATTTGTGAGAGTATTGGCATGCGTGTAAATGTTATTTGTTCATTCCTTCAATATATGTATATTTTTTTAAGTTAAATGAACTGCAAGTAAATTGGTACGCATTTTTTTGCATCATTTGTTATGGTATTGAGTTTTAAGTAAATTTGATAGAGAAAATAAAGAAAATAATTTGCATTAAATGTAAATTTTTAAATAAATAACTTGACGACAAGTTAACCCTGTAAAGGACGGGATATACAAAAGGAGTCTTAGAAAAATTTAGCTTTAAAATTCAAATTTATGTATATATTTTTGGGCTCTTTTGGTTAGGATGCATGTGATCAAAAATGTAGCCGTTTGGAGTTAAATCTCAGTTTTTCAAGTTTAACTTAACCTTAACTTAGCTCATTTCTTAAAATAGTCAAAAACGATCTAAGAATGTTTGTTAATATTTTTGATATATTGCTGTTCTTGCAATTTCCTTTGAATTATTTTTTAAATTAATGTTTATAATTTTTAAAAAAATATTTTAAGGTTAAGATTTTTACTTGATTGAATAACTAATTTCAAATTACGGTTTAGTTTCAAGCAACTTCTCCCAAAGCAAAATGTGTCTCTAATGTATTGGAAAATCATACAATCAGTTATTTTAAAAATGACCATAAATTAGCATAAGTAGAAAATTTCTAGGATTTGATAAAAAGAAAAAACAAAATGTAGACACAAAGGAATTATTAAGCTGATAAAATGTTGCATATTTCAAACTTACGAGAAATTTATAAAAGATGCAAAAATGTTATTTAACATTTGGTTCAACCTTTTTTTACTTTCTCATCCCCGCCCGTGTCTAATTTAAGACGACGCCACCTCAGTTTGACTATGTAAGCTAACGACTAAAAAAAAGAGAATAAGAAACAATGTTTTAATTTTCTTAAAACCAAAAAGGCTTGGATTTATAAATAGGATTATTTACCTGCTGGTTAATAAAATAAATATCAATAGCTAGTAATTAAAACGGATCATCTAATTTTTTTTTATCAAAATTAAGTTTTTATACCAAAAAAAATTTTTCATCAAAAAAATTTTATCAATAATTTTTTTTCCATCAGATTCTTTTGCATCCAAAATTTTTTTCATCAAACGTTTTTTTTTTTTGTTTCCAAAAATTTTTCTTTTCTTTCAAAATATTTTTTTTTTAAAAAAATTTTTTTCATCATAAGTTTTTTTTTTGAAAAACGTTTGTTCATCAACTATTTCTTTTAAAATTTTGTTCATCAAAAGTTTTTTTTTTTTTTCATTAAAAATTTTTTTATCAATAATTTGTTTTCGCAATTTTTTTCACCAAGTCTGCACTTATTCTGACAAAAGTTATAAAATTGTATAACTTAAGTGCAAAAAAGTCTTTGAACATTTTGAAGGATAAAAAGCTTCAGCACAAATGCATTTAGCACTCTCACTTGTTTTTTCTACTTTTGTTAGACAAATGAAACATTTGTATGCCTGAAAAAGTTCAGGCTTGATGAAAAAATAATTTTGGAGAAAAAAAAATTTTGAAAAAATCAATAAAAAAAATAATGAAAAAAAAAATTTTTTGATAAAAAAAAATGTTTGGTGAAAAAAAAACTTTTAATAAAAATTTTTTTCAGTCTTGATGGCAAAATAATTTTGGAGAAAAATTTTTACAAAAATGGATGTAATAAAAAATAATGAAAAAATTAATTTTTTGATAAAAAAAAAAAAATTGTGAAAAAATAACTTTTGATAATTTTTTTTTATGAAACAAAAAAAAAAAAATATTTAAAAAAAATTTGTTTTGCGATGAAAAAATATTTCTGCGAAGTTTGTACTCTTGCCCAAACCATTGAATCTTGATAATGATTTGCTAAGTAAATAGGTGTTCTTTCCAAAGCAAAATTTAAAAAAAAAAAATAACGCTATATTAATTTGTCATTCCATGCAAAACGAATTGAAAAATCGGTCCAGGACCCCATTATGTTCATAAAAATTTATGCAAAAAAAAATTCTGAAAAAAAAATTTTGATGAAAACAAAAACATTGATGGAAAAAGAAAAATTTGGAGGAAATAAAAAAAAATATTGATGAAAAAAAAATATTAATAAAAAAAAATATTTATGCAAAAAAAATATTGATGTAAAAAATATTGATGAAAAAATATATTGATAAAAAAAAATATTGAAAAAAAAAATATTAATGAAAAAAAATATTGATGAACACAAATATTAATGAAAAAATATTGATGAACAAAAATATTGATGAAAAAAAAATATTGATGAAAAAAATATTGATGAAAAAAATATTGATGAAAAAAAATATTGATGAAAAAAATATCAATGAAAAAAAATATTAATGAAAACAAGTAAGAGTTTTAAATTCGGCTATGCCGAATCTTTTATATCCTCCAACATGTAAATAAATAAAAAAAAAATTGCAGGGGCGTCTTCTTTTTTTTGGGGGGAGGGTCGGTACTGGTAATTGGAATGGGCACATTTCCTCTCGAAGAAGTGTTAAAAAAAATAATTCTTATGCTTTTTGCACTAAAGATATACAAATTTAGCATTATTTAAAACAAAAATAATTTATTCCTATCCCATAAAAGGGGGGCGGACCGAAAAATTATATTTTCTAATTCTGTGGGTCTAAATGCAGGACTTTGAACTTTTTGTAGCATAAAAATGTTGGATTTGTTAAACAAAAACACAAAAAATCATGTAAAAATATGGTTTTTTTTCAGAGGTTGGTTTAGTTCTTCAAGGGGTAACTTTTTTCCCCTTGGTCCGATTTTGCCCATTTAAGAACTTAACCTGCCTAGGAACATAAGACATAATCGTGCCAAATGTCGGGAGTCAAACTCTTTTATTTTGTACTGCATCGTGTTAACTACAGACGGACGGACAGACGTGCAGACGGGCAGACGGACATCGCTAGAATGTCTTAGAATCGATCACTGATCATAAATATATATCACTTTATGGGGTCCTAGACCGATATTTTGATGCGTTACACACGGAATGACAAAGTGAGTATACCCCCATACTGTTGTTGGAGGGTATAAAAAATTGATTTAAAAAAAATTAAAAATAATTATTACGTTTTATTCACCAGCTGGTGATTATGTTTTTATTCACCACGAGGTGAATTATTATCCAAGTTACAAACCGAAGTTACTAAAATTTTTGGTTTTAAGAAAATGAAAACAGTAATTATTTTTTTACTTCTTTGTTAATCGTTAGCTAATATAGTCAAACTGAGACCTAAAACCATCATCATGTTAAAATGTTCCATTTGTTTTACAAGAGTAAAACAACAAGTGAGAGTGTTAATGCTTCTGTGACGAATTTTTTGTACCCTCCAAAATGAAAAAAAAAATTAAGTCCTTTGCGTCCAAGTAATAACTTTACCAGGACTGCAGTGTGTTTCAACATACAAACTGACAGACGGACAACATTAGAATATCTTATATTCGATTTGTCTCATTTATAAATTTACAGCTTTTTGTCGTTTTTTTTTCATAAGACGGTAACCCTATTTAAAGCTGCTTAATATATGGTCCATTCCACCAGACATTTGGTAATTTAAGGCGTTTTTTGACCGAGGGTCTTCCGATTTTTGTTATTTTTTTCATACAGATACTATATGGAGCCAATTTCAAATTTCATCCTTTAGATCGAAAATATTCGAAAAACTCGCGATTTTATTCACGATTTTCGTTTTTAAAAAAGTCAAAAAAATGCAAAATCTGTGTAAATTTCAGCAGCTGTATTTTCTAAACTATTCATCGCATTTTAACAATCTATAGCGCATACGAATGGTATGTAAGTCTATTTTAATTTCTAATAAATTGAAAAAATATTGGTGGTTTAAAAGTGCATTTTATATGCAAATGCAGTTTTGAAGTGCATTTTGCGAAACTTTTACCCCTTTTAATTTTTCTTTAATTAGCATATTTGAAAAATTTAGAATTTTTGCCTCAAAAAAATGTTTTCACTACAATGGACCGAGAATGTAAGCTATTTTTAATATATTTCTTTAAAAAAATACTCCCTTTAGTTTCCCTTATAAAAATTGTTATTTTTTAAATTATATCAAAATCATGTAAAAAGACATGTTTTTAAACCGTTATATTTACAAAAGTACTACTCGTATCTTACTGTTTTTATACACATTCGAAAGGTATTTTTGTCCCTTTTTTGCATTTAATGACCACAAAAATATCGGTGTTTCAAAAATGCATTTTAAATGCAAATGCAGTTTTGAAGTGCAGTTTTCAAAACTTTTACCCCTTTGATTTTTTTTTTTTAATTATCATATTCGAAACGCTTACAATTTGTACTACAAAATAATGTCCTCCTAATAATGGACCCACTGTGTGTGCTATTTTTAAAGAAATTTTAAAAATTTCCTTAAAACAAATTTTAGTATTTTAAATTAAACCAAAAAAATCGGAAAGTACATGATTTTTTAAAAAATTCTAAAAAATAGCATAAACCTTGGGTCCATTATTAGGAGGACATTATTTTGTAGTAAGAATTGTAAACTTTTCGAATATGATAATTAAAAAAATGGAAAGGGGTAAAAGTTTTGAAAAATGCACTTCAAAACTGCATTTGCA